>JAJOZX010000337.1:490000-720000 GCA_023014485.1 Bathynomus jamesi
ACGGCTCGAGCGAGGGCCCCTTTGGCGCGAGGCCCTAGGTGATCGCCTAGTTCGCCTATAGCTAAATCCGGGCCTGTATATATATATATATACACACACACAGTCAGTATATATGGTATTTTCTAGGATATAATATATATATATATAATATATATATATGAAAGAAAAAATTGTGCGTTGCGTAAATAAATGTAGATAATGTTATTAGGCAGGACCTGCGTCTTCACACATCTGACAACTTTTCCGTCAGGTCATGGGTTTAAAGGAGGTAATGTAAAATAAACCTACAGTCCCTACCAGGACAAGAAACTACGTAACCTTGTCGAGGTGTAGCAGCTTAAACCGACTGGAATGTCTGTCTGGAAATCTGGAAGGAGATTTCTGTAACTTGCGGGGGGCAATAGGCATCCGGAAGGTACTAATTAGTAGTTTCGAACAAGCCAGGAAAGGCCTAGCAAGCCTCTGGTGGTTTTCTTTTGCTCAAGTACAACGCAGAGAGCCTCGGAACGGACGGACCACGGTTACGACTTTGACGCGAAAACGGACTTTCTTTTGGATTGCTACAATAAATGTCGGAACACTTAGAGGTAAATGCAAAGAAATAGTTGAGTTCATGGAATCGAAATCTATATATATTATGGGAATCGGCGAAACCAGATGGAGAGGTGAAGGAACCAAGGTACTGCACAATGATTATAAGTGCATATACAAGGGCAGAGAAGAGAATACCAGATCGGGGGTGTCAATTATACTGTCCCCCCGATTTTCTGAACATGTTGTTGGACTGATAATGAAGAGTGAGAGATTGATGGGAGTGACCCTGAGCCTAAACGGAGAGAGACTATCGGTAATCCAGGTATATGCACCGCAGAGTGGAAGATCACAGGAGGAAAAAGGAAACTTTCTATTAGGATCTTCAGGGAATGATAGATGGGTTGCCTTATGGACGAAGAATTTTGATGGGAGACCTAAATGGCCATGTGGGTGGAGATCGAAATGGAAATGAGTACGTGATCGGGGCATTTGGTGTGGGGGAGAGAAATTTGGAAGGGGAAATGCTGGTAAATTTTTGTGCAAGAAATGTTCTTAGTATAATGAACACATTTTTTTAAGCACCAGGAATCACATCTCTATACGTGGTA
This sequence comes from Bathynomus jamesi, assembly GCA_023014485.1. Classification (NCBI taxonomy): domain Eukaryota; kingdom Metazoa; phylum Arthropoda; class Malacostraca; order Isopoda; family Cirolanidae; genus Bathynomus; species Bathynomus jamesi. The sequence goes on from JAJOZX010000337.1 coordinate 491,143, forward strand.
TGGATGGGATAGTAGAACCGGAAATTATGATAAGAAGTCTCAGATAGACTATTGTGGTGGATAAAAAGTCATTGGTGAAAGATGTAAGAGTAGTACCATCTGTCTTTTGACTCGGATCATAGACTTGTTAAAGCCAAAATTTTGCTTCCAGTACCACAAAATATAAAAAAAGCCTAGAAGGAGAAGAGTGTGCACGGAGAATATACCAGAAAAATTGGAAGAGATTAGAACTAGAACTGAGGAGGCTTTCGGACAAACGGTAGCTACGGAAATAGTGGAGGAGGTTTGTGTTGAGTTTAGGAGAACGATGGAAGGAATACAGCGAGGGGTGATTGGAGAAAGAGTAGTTGGAGGGTCAAAAAAGAAAAAGATGGTATGGTGGACCCAGGAGGTAAAGGAGGCAGTGACAGATAAGATGCGTGCTTTTAGGAGATGGCTTAAGGATAGAAATGAGCAAACAAGGCAAGAATATGTACAAATGAGAAACCACACCAACGAGGTTAAAAGAAGCGCGAAATGCTCTGAGTGGGAGAAAATAGGTAGACTTAGAAGAGGATTTTCAAGGCTCGAAGAAGTTACTGTATAGCATGGCTAAGAAGTATAAAAATGGAGAAAGCAAGAAAACAACAGTGGCGATTAAAAATGCACATGGTGAAGTCCTCACTGATAAAAGCGAGGTGGCCGCACGCTGGAACGAATACTTTAGACAGCTTTTGAATAACGAGAACCAATATGATAAGGTGAGACGGGAGGAGCGGGTAAATCATGAGGAGCATGAGGAGGGGGACAGAGAGATCACTAGTAGGATGCTCCCAAAAAAAACATGGTTTTGAATATTTGCTCCCGTTATTTTCTCATTGCTATCATGCTTCTGAATACTTTTGGGAATTTTTAGCTCGATCCTAACATATTAAGCCTTGCCACCAGCCTCATGTAAAATTGAGGTTTCGTGATTTTCGAATTATGCAATTAGGTCTGATTTGTAGGTATTATTACTTAAGATTAAGTTACATAAACCTCATAAAAATAAATTAGGGTTAATTAGAATTGATTTAAAAATACAGAGCATTGATATAGTATAAGTATATGTGCAAAAAAAAAAAACAAAGACGAGCTTAAAATTTGGTATTTCTTCTTATTTCTAGGGAAATTAGATGAAGATTGGCCTTTACCGAGCTTTATGCTCCCTCACTCCTGCGTAATTGTTTATAACTGTAGCCATCAGGTTTATTTTTGTTTTAGCAGGAGTGGGCCTCTTCCTTTTGGCAGTTATAAACAGTCCGTTTTGATCGTATTTTGATTTTACAGAAGATGGTTTAGTGTCCCTTTCTTGAAATCAGGAATTAGTTTCCTGTGGCGCTCTACAACCTGAAGCATGTACTGTCTTTGGGGCTCGTCCTTGGTAATGTTATTTGAGTAATCTTGAATGAGCTTCACAGCTCTTTCTGTAAGATTATTTACTACTTTGACACTTCTAACATATTCAAATGCTTTTTCATATTCAGAATCTACGTTCCACTCACTTGGGTCCTTTGTCATCCATTCCATATCTATTCCCAGAGTTTGTAAAAGAAACATAGAGTTTACTCCAATCAGCGAAATTAATTTCGTCGAGGAGTTTAATTTAGGGAAAGTGGGAATTCCCATTTTAAAACTGTTTACTTTTTTCATCTTCATAATTTTTTTAGCTATTTGGCGCTTTTCAGAGATCTCAATTTTATTTGAAACCAGTGAAAATGAAGCTAACTCTTCTATCATATACCAAAAATGTCTTTCAAAGGTTTTTATAGCTGCTGAGGCCACATCTGAATCAATTCCACAATAAGAATTTAAATCGTGCCACAATTTTAGGTCATTTATTGCAGCATCAGCTGCATTGGTAGTTGATAACCAGGGTTGTATATAAAAAAGCGATGTGAATGTGCAAAAGCGTTCAAGATTTTTTATTTTTTTGGAATCGTACCCAAGTTGACCACTGAAAGCAAACATTTTAGTCACAAACAAAATGTACGCCATCCACCTTGCACGGTGATATGCTCCTGGCTTTAACCAATGCACACTACGAGGGGGAGTCCCTCCCAAGAGAATACGCATACGTTCTGCACACTCTTTGTAATCTTCTCTTGGTAATGATTTTTTGTCAGAACCTTGGGTCAACGTTTCTTGAAGAAATTTTTTAACATCTTCACAACGAGGTTTTAAGGATCGATCTTTAAATTCAAGAACTTTGAAATTTTCTTTGTTGATGTTATTCCAAAACTTCTGAAAATTTTTAAACTCTAAATTATTTGAACTACTTGTATCGCCGAAAAGTTTTGACCAAACTACTTGCAAGATTCTTTCCAGTACGTGGTGTCTACAAGCAAAAAAGAAGTTTTTTTTTTAATAATTCTTCTAATTTTACACAGGCTCCATTTTTCCAGCCGGAGTTGGACGCCGTAGTTTCAAAAACAAGACCATATATATTGGATTCGACTTTCAATTCAGCTACTAGAGAATGAGTAGCATTCGCTTGTGTATTACCAGTGCCATCGACGATTTTTGGAACGCCAAGGAGCTTTCCCTCTTCATATCCTGGGGCACCAGATATCAGCACTCCTAATCTTTCATCATCTTCATGCAAAATTTTTCCATCCCAATGAAGATTACAAAATTTTGGGCATACAAAATTACTTTTGATTTCTTCGCCTTTTTCTTGCCGCACTATTTTACTTGCTGTCCTCGTACTTGTTTTAGACAACGTGATATTCTCCAAATCAACTCCCGCCTCTGTTGCGATGGCAGCCATAAATGCAGTTCTTTGGCCAGAAGATAAATTTAAACGATCAGCCATTTCAGATTTTTTTTACTTTTGAATGGGTTTCGTGGAAGTTCTAGTGTGATAGTTCTCGAACACTTTCTTTTTGATTTTTTATCAGAATTTGAAATCACATTTTCATCATTATCACTATCATCTAGTTCTAAATAATCTTCATCAACAATGTCTATTTCATCGTTAAGTTCGCTAGTTGAAGCCTCTTGTAGCTCTCTTCTTCGCATGTCTGTCTCCATTCTGTAAGTGAAATTCTCTTCCCTATTCCTTTTACAGTAGCTTGAACCTTTTTTGAATACTTTTTATCTTCGGATCCCAAAAGAACTTTTCTACCCTCTTTCATTGCATTTATAAAATCAGTATCCTCTTTTTTCTGTTCTGTCGTCCTCAACCGATCAGTTTGAACTCTGCGTTCAGCATCTTTATGGGCAATAAAAAAATAGGAGTCAAGGTCTCTAACAAAATTTTCTTCCTTTACCTTGTTGGAATTGGAACCTTTCTTTTTTTGGAGTGTCCTATAATTCTCGTAAAGGTCTAAAATCTTTTTCTTGACTGTATCTTTACGTTGTGTTTCGATTCCTGATTTCATCCTCTGCTTTTCTGTATATTCTAATACTTTTTCAGCAATTGTACCGTTGAAATTTCTTAAATTTCTCTTTCTTCATTGGTCCATTTATTAGGTAGAAAAAAAATAGCGTAAAATGTCCCCCTTCGTTGGGATTCGAACAGCAGAGAGTTTTTCGATAGGCTTTCTATTAGCTATATTATATCATCTTTTCTTAAGGAAATATTTGAATTATCCTTTGATTTTTTTATTTGGATCATCTTCATTATTATTACCGTTTCCGTCTGCCATTGAAAGGTAACTAATTATTGCTCTTCTTGACAAAAAAATAAGTATTAAATTTTATAATAATTATTTAAGTTTATATAAACTCAAGTAAAACTACGACTTATTTAATAGATACGCTATTTATGATAGGTAAATCTGAAAAAAAAATTAAAAAATGTAAGTATTAAGCATAATAAATTAATTCAATAAAGCATATTTTTCAGCTGCCTGGTGGCAAGGCTTAGTATGTTTCAATGTAACTAATATTTTTTTCTGGCATTAATATGATATAAAAGAATGAGAAAAGCCCGGGGAGCAAAGTTTTATGAGCTTTTTTCAACATCTTTTAATTTTAGGAGCACCCTAATCACTAGAGAGGAGGTTATTCAAGCACTAAAGAGGATGAAGAATAAATAATAAAGCTCCCGGACCGGATGCAATTGTCACAGAAACACTAAAAGCAGCTGGTGATCCTGCTGTGGACTGGCTGCTAAGCATTTTCCGGATGGTGTGGTCGCAGGGAATTGTACCGGCAGATTGTGGCAGAGCAATTATATGTCCTATATATAAAAAGAAGGGAAGTGAGCAGGAATGTTAAAACTACCGTGGCATATCTTTGATGTGTCATGTGGAGAAAATATATGAAAGGATTTTGGAACATAGAATACGAAACATACTGGAACCTGGGTTACTGGAGTATCAATGTGGCTTTCGCGCAGGCCGGAGTACTATAGATCAAATTTCAGCCACAAGACAATATCTTGAGAAGAGCCGAGAATTCAATTTGGACCGCTTCATATGTTTTTTGGATCTGGAGAAGGCGTTTGATAGTGTACCCAGGGAGAAGCTGTGGGTGGTTTTGAGTGAGAGAGTGCCACCCAAGCTTCTGAGAGCAGTAATGAGCACCTATAGGGTCTCCCAGAGCACGGTGGTGGGATCGGAGGAGTGGTTTGATGTAAGTACAGGAGTTAAACAAGGAAGTGTTCTGTCACCCATTTTATTTATTGCCTACATCAACAGGGTTATGGAACACATAACTGAGGAAATTGAAGAGGAAATAGAAATTTTTGGATATGCTGATGATGTGGCTGTTGGGACTAACACAGTACAATCCCTGGAGAGAATTATGCATAGGTGGGATGAGAGATTGAGGGAGTATGGACTGAAACTGAATTATGATAAAACTGAATATATGGTGGTAACGAGGGGAGCGAACGAGGATGAAATCTTTGTTGGGGGAAGGGAAATGAAAAAGACGGACACATTTAAATACCTTGGTAGTATGAGAGCAAATGATGCGGGTATGGATGTAGAGGTGAATGAAAGAATTGCTAAATATAGCAGGAATGTTTCCTTCCTGTACCCCCTATTGAAAGACCAAAACATCCCTAAAAAGGTAAAGACGCATATATACTCAACAATATTGAAACCAATCTTACTATACGGCAGCGAGACTTGGGCCCTAACCACAAGGACGAGGGGAAAACTGCAAGAGCTAAAATGAGGGTCCTGAGATTGATAGAAGGAGTAAGTAGATTGGATAAAATAAGGAACACTGAAATAAGAAGGCGATTGGGTGTAACTTCGGTTAATGAGAATATTGAGAGGAACCAACTGAGATGGTACGGGCATGTCCAACGAATGGCCGATGGAAAGGACAACAAGAAGAATGCTGGAATGGGCCCCTCAAAACAGAAGACCAGTTGGAAGACCCAAGATCCGATGGATGGCTAACATCAAGAGTGCTGTCGAGAAGTGTGGAATCAGTCTCCAACGGGCGAACTTGATGTGTGGAGATCGTGAGGCATGGAGGAGTCTCGTCTCGTCCATATATATATATATATAATTTAGGGTGGCCCTTAGTTGTATGTGATTTTCTGAAATGAAATATTTTTCATCTCCCAACCTCCAAAGTTGTTCTAATCCATGTAGAAATGCTCTGTGTAAAATTTCAGCTCAATCAGACAATATTAAGATGGCCCCCAAAGGCCCTAAATTTTCAGATTTTAACAATATTGATATTTTTTCATATAAAACCGTTTTTATCTTCTTTACAGTGTTTTATTCGAAAGAAATATAGAATATGATCGAAAGAGAATTCAATTTACAATAAATTTAGTTATAACCATTATTTACTTAAAACCAAAATTGGACGAGATATTCACGGAAATTGAAAAGTATCATAAGTGCGTAAAAAAACCGCTTCTGGAAGGTTCTAGAAAGTTCTGCGCCTGCGGCCTATATAAGCGGCGTCCCTCAACACCGCTCAGTCATTTCAGTTTTCTAAGTTCGCTCCGGGTTATTTTGCTGTACGCTCTTTCATTTAGTGAATATCTATTAATGTTATTTCACGTTGTGATATAATGGCATCATCATTAAAGTCCACTTCAAAACCTCCGCGCTGTTTACGGAAAGATTACGAATGCAGTCTCATCGGAAACATAACAAACCAAATTGTAGGAGCGAAACTACCTTCAAATCGGCAAGTACTCAGTGTTCTTTTCTTCAATTTACGTGTAGTTAAATTATCCATCAAAGCAAGTGCGACCTTAGTTGTAAAAGAAGTTCTAGTTTTTTGGGAAAAGGCACGAATTCCCACAAAACGAACTGATCATTGCATTGAAAAAGTTAAATCACCGCATAAAGAATGAGGAGATTTACAGAAGAGGTTGAGTAGAGAATCAGATGTGGAAACGAATAAACGAGCGAAATTCCTCGATAAATTAGATGATTTATTTGATGTTGCCCATGAGAATGCGTTAAACATCGTTAAGAACGAAGAGGATAAGCAATATTTACTATTGCAGCGTAAGAAAGGACGACCAGGTTCCATGGCTGGCATTGATCGCAAATTTAAAGCGAGTGAAGAAAAAAACCAGGAACGCATAGAAAAGGAAACAGAGAGAAGAAAGAGAACTTACGAGGAAATGGAACGAAACGTCATGGTTCACCTACCATCATTGTCAAGCAGTGATAGTGAAGATGAAGAAGACAGCCAGCATTCTAATGATCCAGCTGAAGATACACAACCAGGCTCAAGTGATACAATGAGAGTGAGTGAACCAAGTACTTCGGGTACGAGAGGTACACTAGATTTTTTCACTCCACGTCTGTCTGAAGCATTAGACAGATGCAAAATCAGCGACCGAAATGCGGTTCATCTTTTAATGGCTGCAGCAGAAGCTTTCAACTGTAATACTAAAAGTTTAATTATTAATCGCACTTCGTTTCAACGTCGACGGAAAAAATTGAGGGAACAGAGGCAAGCAGAAATTAAAGGAAATTTTAATCTAGCGGATTGCAACGCTTTGGTGTTACACTGGGATGGCAAGCTACTTCCAGCTTTATGTGGCGTGGAAAAGGTTGATAGACTAGCAATAATTGTTACTTTTCACGGCAGAGAACAATTATTAGGTATACCTGAAATTCCAACATCTAAAGGAGAAGATCAAGCTGTAGCCGTTTACCAAGCAGTGGAAAAATGGGGCATAGAAGAAAAAATACAGGCGTTGTGTTTCGATACAACTGCAAGCAACACCGGCCGAATAAATGGTGCCTGTACAAATCTTGAGAAAATGTTTGATCGTGATTTACTCTACCTTCCGTGTAGACATCACATCCTCGAATTAGTCTTGAGAGGTAGTTTTGATGCAGTAATGGGTGCAAGTTCTGGACCAGATGTGATTTTGTTTAAAAGATTTAGGGAAACGTGGTCGGCCATAGACAATAAAAAATACCGTAGTGGGATAGAAGATGTCACCGAAGATGTCCGTGTCAGTATGCTGGAATTTCTACAAGAACAGTTACGCCAGAAACAGCATAGAGATGATTATCGCGAATTATTAGAATTGGCCGTGATCTTCCTCGGCGGTGCCCCCCGACGAGGAGTCTCATTTCGTATTCCTGGAGCTGTGAGCCATGCTCGGTGGATGGCAAAGGCTATTTGTGCCTTTAAAATATATTTATTCCAAGATCAATTTAAATTGACCAAAAAAGAGAACGATTCAATCAGAAGAATATGCATTTTCCTTATTCGACTCTATTTACGAGCTTGGTTCCTAGCACCATTGGCTGTGAAAGCTCCGTATCTCGATTACAATTTTTTACTGAAATTAATCGAGTATAAGGAAGTAGATCCAGAAATTAGTAGTGCTGCCGTGAAAAAATTCGCCAACGATTTATGGTATCTGTCAACAGAAACTGCGGCATTCGCATTCTTTGATGATGAAGTCCCACTAGACATTAAGCAAAAAGTGGCTACTATAATGATGACTACAGAAGACAGCGATGTAGAAAACCGAATAAAACGATACATTGTTAACAGTGAAGATCTCAACCGTTTAAAAGAAAAAGAATTTTCGGACTTCATTTCAGCTGAATCGAAGACATGTTTCTCAAGATTTTCAATAAATACAAATTTTCTTAAAAACTGCCCATCTACATGGAAAGATGATGCCAACTTCCAACGTGGGTTGGAGATATTGAAAAGCATTGTAGTGGTTAACGACGTAGCTGAGAGAGGAGTGAAACTAATACAAGAATATCAGAACATTCTAACCAAGGACGAAAAAGTAAAGCAATACATTGTGCAGATTGTCGGTGAACACAGAAAAAAGTACCCAGATGCTACCAAAACTGGCCTAATGAAGCAGTGAAATCTGGTAACTTATTACATCGTTGTCAGTATGTTATTGCCATTTTAAAATAATGGTATTAATGGTATTAATTATAAATAATGGTATGAACAAAATTTGTTGTAAATAAAATTCACTTTCGATCATGCTTTGTGATTATTTTCCCAAACAAAGTTTGCAAATGAATTATAAAGGTTTTATATTAGAAATACCAATTATCGGTGAATTTTGAAACTTTAGGGCCTTTGGGGGCCACCTTAATATAGCCCAATTGAACTGAAATTTTGTACAGAGCACTTTTTTATATATTCGAAGAAGATTAGGGGTTGGGAGCAAGTAATTTCAAAAGTTGAAAAATAGGGGCCACCCTAATATATATATATATATATATATATATATATGGACTTGTTTCAGATAATTCTTAAATGCGGGGATAAAAGGCGAAGAATAAATTTATTAGCATATTTTGATTAGCAAAATACGATTAGAAAAATAAAATTGGTTAAAAGACTTCGCTGGCAACTGTCAGTCCAGGTGCTGAGGAGTTTGTCAGATTTGGATGGTAAAAGAATGGACGGCTAATATTCTGCTCATGCATTCATGTTGATACCTACTAAAGAATGTATTTATATAGATTTTTCCTGTATATATTTGTCTTATACATATCCGTGTATTTTTTTCTGAAATTAATTGACTGCTGCTCGCCGACTCTTTATATATATTGTTTAACATAGGATCCGTTCAAAAATAGGATATTTTTATAAAAAATTAATAATTTCGCCTAAACCTAAAATCTAGTTTTATTATAAAGTTATATTAATATTTTTTGTAATAATATTTGAAGATATATTTCTAGATTAAGGCAGAAATTTTGTTTTTACTTTAAATTTGGTTTGCCGTGTTTCAGTTTTTGTTTGAAAGAACAGACAGGATTCCAATACATCACAACCCTGGCCCTCGTGACGGCTTTTTGTCACGAACTTGATAACTGTTATCTGTGCCTTTTTTGGAGACCTCACCGGTCTAATGGGTAGTCGTGGTGCTGTCTATGAGGTATGGCATGTATTTTTGATATGGGGATGTGCATGAAAGGGTATGTGAGGTATTCTAAGGGCTTGCATCTACTGTATTTTAATATAATAGAACCGCTTTAATTCTCCGTGTACGTTGTGTTGAGATGTGGCTATGTGTAATTGTGAGGTATTCTAAGTGCTCGTTTTTTGGGATAGAACTACGTTAATTCACCTCTACGTGTGTTTTTTTGAGGCAAAGCGATGCTAGTTTGTATGTACGTAAATAACTGTACCTCCTATACGACTGGCTGCCTTCTAAGCCAGATGGCCATGATGCTGAAGACACCATTATGCGTTGCTCCATGGCTACGAATGGATGGACTTTCTCTCTCTTCTTGTGTTTAGGCTACTCACATTTACACACCAACATGCATATATTTTTGTAGGCCTGAACAGTTAGGCCAAAACTAATAAAGTTGATAATAAGGTTAAAAACTTGCTATTGTAAGTTAAAACTTTCGTGATGGATTAATAAAATAAAATTAACGAAAATGTGGAGTGAAACTGCATAAGCAAATAAATGATTTTCGGTTCTCTAACATGTTATAATATGCATTCTGGATTCTTATTTACATAGTCTATATATTGATTAATGATGATTATATAAGCTGATTATGCATTATTTCAACATTACTCTTTCGTTATTTATTGACGTAGTGTTTTTCGGAGCTTTTCTACATTTGGTAATTAGGTGTGTATTCATACAATATGTGAATATTATGTTTTGGCTTTTGTTCTTAGAATCAGTTCAGTAGTACCATAAATCACATGTTTAATTAACTATTAATTTTGTTTATCTTTTTGGCAGAATATATACATTTTAAACATGCCTAAAACTGAAAAATCAGGTTTTGCGAAAATCCAGGCAATTATTACTAGCTTAGATTAAATAAAGCTTATAACTGGTAAGAATAAAGTTAGTAATTTAAATTTTTTAGGTTAAAATTGGGTCGCCCTATTATCAGGCTTGTACAGTAGGGTGGAGCGATTTCCCTGATTTTTGAAATGACATTAGTAATAGTGCGGAAAATGTGCTATTGTATGTTGAATGCAAAGTAACAAAACCGTTTTTCTCTAAGACAATACTGTATCTTCAGGTGCCAATATGCCAATGAATTTCCAATAAAAACTTAAAACCTCTTTATTTTGACAAAAAATTATATACAGCGACTCCGTAAATAAACAAATTTATATGTAATAGTACCCCACACATGGTGACGATTGGCATATTGACGCCAATCGCCATAAAATCATCACGCCAATCACCTACGTGTGTGGCCAGCATAACAGTGTTAGTGTTAGACCAGCTGTTGCCGCGGTAAGGTGTTACGCTCTGTCCCCTTGCGCAATCACAGCAGATCCTTTCACTATTTAATATTTGATGTTGCATTTCAGCACATTCTCTTACACGTTTGTGATCTTGTTTTTATAATTTTGGATTATACTGGTGAGTCAAAAGTAGCGCCCGATTTCTGTCAGTTGATTGTTTGTTTGCCATTTGTATTACAGTGTACAAGAAGGTAGAAATAAATGAATGACATGTTTATTTAACCATTTATTCGGGGGAAAATTATTACGGAACTGTACCAAGCTGTTTTACTTGCAATTTTCAAAGCGCCCTCCCTCGTGATCGATGCACAATTGCAGCCGAGCAGGCACAGAGTGGCACACACGCCTGCAGAGTTCGATATCAATTTCCTCAAACTTTGCAGTGATTTGAGCCTTCAATTCCTGAATGGTACGAGGCTTTTCACGATAAACAAGGTCTTTCATGAGCCCCCAAAGAAAGAAATCTGGAGGTGTAAGGTCTGGGGAGCGTGCCGGCCACTCGATCGGACCGCGGCGGCCGATCCACTTTCCGTGAAAGTTTTCATCAAGCCACTGACGAACATGACGTCCATAATGAGGTGGAGCTCCATCTTGCTGGAAATAACAGTCCTGATCTTGTACCCTGGGCCAAAAGAAGGTTTGCAGCATATCCAGGTAAATTTCTGCAGTGACAGATCCCTCAAAGAAAAAGGGTCCAATTATCCCTAATGGAGATATGGCTGCCCAAACTGTCACGCCAGGTAAATTTACCTCCTTCTCAACTGTCACTCTTGGGTTCTCCGCAGCCCAGTAGACACAATTGTGTCTGTTAATTGTGCCGTTAAGCTTAAAACATGCCTCATCTGACCACCAGATGTTGTCTAGCATTGTGTCCTCTTCGTCAAGTTTAGCTAAGAACTCTTCGCAAAATTGAAGACGGTGGTCGTCATCTCCATCATGAAGGGCATGCAGTAAGCGTGGAATGTAATGTTTCCATTTTTTCTGGTGAAGGATACGGATAACACTTGATTGGCTCACTTCCAACTCTGCAGATAAACGGCGAGTTGACTTTTGCGAACTTTGTCCCAGTCTCCTGATGGCTTCTTCAGCCTTAGCTACATTCGTTGCCGTTTTCGGACGACCGGACTTCTTTGCAGTGGCTACCGACCCTGTTGCTTCAAATTTCTCGACAATCAATCGTATGTTTCTTCCCTGGGGTGGGTTAATATCGAATTCCTGTGCTAAACGGCGTGCCGCCATCGTTGGTTGTTCATTACATTTGTAGTAATGTTTCACGGCCGCAATGCGTTGATTCATTGAAAGGTAATTCATGGTTCAATTTGGTGCAAATTCAGTAACTTTACAAACTCTCAGCAATAACCTGCAAAACAAAAACAAAAATAAATAAACTAAGACAATTAATAATCTGCAAGACAATTATTAACAACATGACTTCCCAGAAAGAATCTGACAGCCGAAAAAACAGAAATCGGGCGCTACTTTTGACTCACCCTGTACATTATAAATCTTGTATAGTAAAAGATTTATAATCAGGTCAGACATGGCAACTAAAAGAATGCCTCGGCAGTCAAGAACAACGGACTGTCACATATTTGGCAATGGAGAAGAACTGAGTCATCGTGTTCTACCAACATTTGAGGGTGTTATGAAATGCTATATATATATATGAAAGAAGACGACTGAAAGAAGAGTTAAACAATAAAGATCCTTCTGTTCATGAAATATCATCGGCGGTTACAGAAAACTTAATTTCATTATACAATAAAGCATCAATTCCAACTGTATCCTTCAACCGCGTTGTAAAGAAAATAAAAGATTATCATACAAAATATAGATCTATATTAAAACAGCCTAAAGGTATGAAACAAACGGAGTCTTACTTAGATAAGTGCGAAAAATTTAAAGATGATGCTCAAAATCTTTTTGATATTGCCGCTTGTAAATGTAAAGACTTTCAATCCTGCAAATGCCCAAAATCAAATCGAGTACCGAAACATGAACAAGAATTCCTAAAAGACCAAAGAACAAAAAGAAAAATGAATGGCCATAGGATCAGTTGATGTTTCTGCTTCTAAAAAAATACAATTAGCACAAGTTAGAAAAAGCAGTAGAGATATGTATCTTTCAGAACAACTGCCAGTAATGTCATCGACTTCATATTCAGAAAGTTTTCAGTTTGAAGATATATCTTCTTCAACAGATACAGAAAAAGAATCTGACGAAACATTTGATGAGCCAATCTCCATAAAACGGAAACGCATCAGAAGCGAACGCGGAAAAAGTCGAAACCTAAAATCTCTGAAGCGATTACGCTTCCCTTCACTTGCAAAAGCTTGTGATCGTACAGGTATTTCAGATAGATCAGCTGCCATAATAACAAGATCTGTTTTGCACGACATTAAACAAACATCTGAGCCTGATCCATCCCTGGTAATAGATCGCAGTAAAGTGCGCAGAGCTAGGAAGCATCAACGTGATGAGCTTCAACAGGATGCTAGCGTAGGAAAAACAATAATGAATATTTATTTTGACGGTCGCAAGGATAAAACTATTGTCCAAGAACAGAAAGGTTCTAAATTTTATCGTAAAGTTGTTGTGGAAGAGCATGTAACCTTGGTAGCAGAACCAGACCAAGTGTATCTAGGGCACTTTACTTCTGAATCTGGGACATCTAAAAGTATATGTAAAGGAATATGCGATTTTTTGAATACACATAACGTTGATTCTTCAAATTTAGTTGCTATGGGATGTGATAGAACTGCTGTGAACACAGGAGCGAAAGGTGGAGTCGTTCGGCTTATGGAAATGCATCTCAATAGACCTTTGCAATGGATTGTGTGTCAGTTACATGCAAATGAGCTTCCTTTACGCCACCTCATGGAGAAATTGGATGGAAAACCACTGGACCTCGTGAATTTGTTGGCATTATTGGCCAGCAATTGCAGAAATGTGAAACACTTCCGTTTGTTCATTTCGAAAAAATCGAAGTTGAAATTCCATCTATTGACAAAGACGACTTGAGCACGGATCAAAAATATTTGTTTGATATTTATCAAGCCGTTTCAATTGGCGAGTGTAGTACTGACCTATCAAGACAAAATCCCGGCAAGATGGTGCACTCTAGGTGGTTAACCACTGCAAATCGTATTCTGAGATTATACGTGGCTACACCTGAACCTTCTGATGATTTGAAAAATTTGGTTTCGTATGTTATGCACGTATATATCCCAATGTGGTTTACAATCAAACAAAGCAAATCAATTGCATATGGAGCTCCTAATGTTTTCAAAACCATTCAGTATTCCCGAATGTTGAACGATTCTGTTCGAGCAGTTATTGAACCAGTGATCCAAAGAAATGCATTTTTCGGTCATCCAGAAAACATACTTTTGAGCATGATACAAGATGAGCGTAGCCATGTAAGAGTACTTGGATGGAGAAGAATAAAGAAAGCTAGAGAACAATATCGTGGAAAAAGTCTTAGACTCTTTAAAATCCCAAAGTTAAATTTCGAAGCCACAGACTACACAATCATGATTAATTGGCATGACATCGCAGTAACTGAACCTCCAATGACGCGTGATTGTGTTTCCGATGATGAAATTAATACAATGATTGCTAATAGAGAAGTGAAGGATTTCAACAAGATGCCATGCTATACTCAAGCTGTTGAAGTCATCAAGTTAGTTACAGAAGCATCGTCTGCTGTGTGTGGAGCAGGATCTAGAGACGGATATATTCGATCGAGAATGGTAGCACGGAAAATGATGTCCTCATTTGAAACCAAATCTGAATTTCGAATATAATTAGATATTGAGTAAAGTTTTCATTATATAAATCATGTCTATATGGTTGGGTGGTAGGGTTGGGCATGGGTGGAACTCAACATACAGCCACCTCCTTGAGTGAGTTCTGGATCATTTGGGCTGTATACGAATTTACGTGACAGTCAGAATGAACGAAGAGCTGTATTTATGGAACCAATTATTATCTGGAAATAAAAAATCAATGCAAATAATATAAAAGCTATTTCCGTTCATTGAAAAACTCAATATTTAAATCAGTTAAATTTCCTTATATCACTTGTCTGTAAAATACCATTTTTTTCAGAATAAATTCATAAATTTAGGTAATAACATTGGTACCTGGAGATGTATCCTTAGGAGGCTACAACTTTTATACGTGCTTACTATCAGGTCACAGCATATTTTGCGCACTATTAGGAATCTTAATTCAAAACTTACATAGAACTTTCCATTTATGCCTTTTACTGAATATTGCTATTTTTTTGCCATAAATCTACATATTTGGAGTATGATTGGCACTTGAAGACATTAAGTTAAGGTGCTATAACTTTAGAACGCACTTAATATAAGGTTTTGGTCCATTCTCCACACTATTACAATCCATAATTCAAAAGTTACAAATAAATTTCCAGTTGTCTATTTTTTCTAAATATCACTATAATTTCGCAATATCATAAATATGGAGTGAGATTGGCACCTGAAGATATTAATGTAGGAGGCTAGAAATGTAATACACATTTTGTTTCAGGTCATAACACATTTTCTACACTATTACGAACCATGTTCTAAAAGCTTGTGAAAAACCCCCCAAAAACGTTCCACCCTATTGTACAGTCATCCGTCTTCCATAAAGATTCAAAGAAAAGATTCTAGAATTCAGAAATGACAACAGTCTCTAATGCCTAATCAATAAACAGCCAATTACTAATAAAAAATTTATCTTAAGGTGGACACACAAAGTATGAAATAATTTTGTAAATAAATGTACGAAAACGTGTTCACTTTAACTTATTTATTTTCTTCAAATTCTTTGATGCTTTACATTGTATATCGGAGTTAAAATAATTTTTTATTTGTTAAAATTTTCCAAACGAACAGTAAACTTTTCATACCTATCCTATGCATAGTACAAAGGACAAGGACGAATATAATGAAATATTTCTCTGTATGAATACTTATGAGCGCCACTGTAGGTAGATTTTGTCATGATCACGAATAAGCCGATTTAACGGTTAATTCAGTATACCCTGTCGGTGGGTGAGTGGTACAGCCGCTGGTGCCTGCCACCACACAATATTATTCTATTACAGTATAATATACAGTTAAGTGCAGTAGTTTGTACTCACCACAAGATGTAAAGATCATCCGTTCCCGAAGAGTATAACCCCTCCCTCTGCTAATATTGCTGCTAATATTAATTGTCTTTGGTAGTTTCTGCGTCACGATCTTTATCACTATCCTTACTCGAACTTGCTGCTGCTGTACATGTAGAAGCCACAAAAGCACATATGTGCTCTTGGAAGCGCGGAGAGACACTGAATGAGGTGCGTTGTGGTGGGCTGGCGGGACGTGATCCGCGAATGTAAATATCGCGTCAAATCATGGTTAACTTGGTGTCATGATTACGGATAAGTGTACAATGGTAACAATTAATAAATCACGGTTAATTCGATTCATGGTTGAGTGAATCACGGATAACCGTGTGAGTACTGTATTTTTGTGCTGAACAGCAATCCTGTGACCCATCCAATGGTTAGAAAAATCTAAAGGTATTTTGGATCAAGTCCAAAATTTTCATTACCGAATATTTTTTTGCTTTCTGACAGATGCATTTAAAAATAAACTGAAATATATTTTAATAAACGAATATTGATAAATCTTTGCATGAATACCATTTATGATTTAATGTAATTCAATTAATTATTTCTCATACTTTCCTATATATAATTTTTTTGTAACTTCTTAACTATTTAATATTTTTATGCATAGAATATTTTATGTGCGTAGTTAGTGGGCATAAATTATCAATTTAATTAATTTGAGAGACGAGTAAAGTCAAGTTTAAAGGCCAATTTGTAGTACAATAACCAATAATAGGACCTACTCCTAAATTCATATGTTCCATATCGCTATTGCAACAGACAAATACATAGATAGATACAAGGCATTTTTTACCATAGAAAGTGGGTGGTAAATTCCCACCCAGTAATTTCGTTTTCCCACCCACTGATCCAAAAGTCTGAAAGTCATCCGATTATCTGAAGAGTGGAAAATGAACGGAAAACGAAAATTTTACTCTACAAAGCCGAAAACCCAGTCAAAATCAGTTGAGATTTAATAAAAAATTAATACTTTCAATTTCTCAAAGTTGTGACGTCATAGCTAAAACGTTTTATGTGTTATTTCTGCATGGGACAGTTTGGTATCCCTGCCTCACTAGTAAACAAACAAGAGACCTAACTTATACTGTTTCATGGTGGGTTACTTGCTGGCGTTTTTGGAGTACGAATTTTCAAGTTTATTAGTATTTCTACTTACGGAGATTGTTATATAGTATGTGTTAGATATACAGGGTGTCCCATAAGTCCGGCATCATAGGAGAAATTCATATTTTTCTATTTCTACAAACCATAATTCATATGCTCGGGATGCCAATTTCCAGTCCACCATTCTGTTCAGTGACGAGGCTGTTTTTTATGGAAATGGTGAGGTAAATCGACAGAACACCCGCTACTGGTCTCAAAACAACTCTCACTGGTATACCTCTTCAAAGGAACAAGGTGCATCTCGGGTGATGGTATGGTGTGGCATTTGGAAGGATCGCATCATAGGCCCCTTCTTTTTCGATGAACATGTCACTGGAGGCACCTACCTACGTATGCTCAAGGAAGAAGCATTTCCCAGTGTCTTGAACGAAGAAGGAAATTTCCCAACATGGTTCCAGCAAGACGGCGCTCCTGCACATTACAGCACCCAATTAAGGGAATACCTGTACCAACAATTCCCTGGTCATTGGATAGGACGTCGAGGGCCTGTGGAATGGCCAGCTAGAAGCCCGGATCTCACGCCACTAGATTTTTATCTCTGGGGCCACTTGAAAGCGCTGGTATCCGCAAAGAAAATTAGGAGTGTTGAACATTTGTGGCAGCGCATTATTGGGGCATGTAACACCATTACTCCTGACATCATTCACCGGGTGCTTGCTGACTGGGTATCACGTCTGAATTTGTGTATTGAAAACAATGGTGGACATATTGAGCACGTTCTGCAGATAAAAGCTTTTGTTTTGCCTTTTTTTATTATTTTCCCTACGATGCAGACTTATGGGACACCCTGTACAATAAGTTTAGTTCAATGTTTTTATTATAAAATATAGCCTATAAATGGTAAATATATGCCATAGTGTTGACTCCTATCCTAAAGTAGGCTAAGGATGGTAGCCTACTTGTGCAAATAGTAGCTAGAAATTAGGTTGATAGCCTAAACCTATTGACAGAACATTATGAATTTATAATAATTGCATATAGGGATTGTAAATAAATGTCTTCTTAGGGTAATATGGTATATAAAACACCTTGGGTTATTATTGAATGTTTCACCAACAGTGACCTTGAAGGTGTAACCATAATTTCTTAGGGTATTTTACTGTGTTTTGTTCGAATCTGCAATCCGTATCTTGCGCAAATGCTTATTAAGAAAGTTATAAATAGTAGAAAAATTATAGGTTCCGTATGACGATATACCTACATTGGCAAATCAGAGCACGGCATGCATAAACGTCATTGTCACGTGATACTCCTGCGCAGGTCCGGCGGCTGAAATTTGAATTCAACAGTCGCTTTCGGATGTTTGTTTGTGGTGGGAGCTCCCAGTCCGAGTGGGACGTCATCTAGGCCAAGGTTAGGTTAGGGGTATTACTTACCTTTCTGGGTCCCGAATTCATTATGGGGTACCCATGCCCGATTAGGTTAACTAAATGCCCAGTTAGGTTAACTGAATGCCCGGTTAGGTCAACTGTATGCCCGGTTACGTCAACTTTATGTCCTTGACAATTTGTTAGGTTAAGTTGTTATTTTCGTTAGTTTTAACGAAAATATCACGACTTAACCTAACCAATTGTCAAGGGCATACAGTTGACCTAGCCCGTTTGGTTTTTGTTAATATCCAAAATACACTTTTCTAATGTATTTTGGTGTGTTTGGTTCATATATGACCTTCATTTCTAGCGAAAATGAACCAAAACATAGAAAAAATTTAATGTTTCATAACTTTGTTTCGGTTCATTTGCGCAAGATATGAAGGTCATATTTGAACAGAACACATCAAAATACATTAGAAAAATGTATTTTGGATATTAATTTCAGTGTTTGTGAAACATTCAAAAACACTGGCCAACAAAATGAAACTTATTTTTCTCATCACAAACATGATCACACCTTTCTTAATGCATCTTTCGCGCTGATTCCGAATCTGGTTTTATTTGTTTTCTAGCACGTATAGTTATATAGATACACTGGTTTTGATATTTTTAAGTTTTTGATATTGCTATAAGAAAATTTATGGATGTATAGATCACACTTAGGAATGCTAAACAACAAATACATCATATACCTTATTCAATGTACTTATAAATAAAGAATATATACATTATTTTATTAAAAGCGCTGTGAGTGTGATTTCCTTTTGTAAATTTGGCCTGGATTGTCACGATACAGCATCCAACAATGGTCCGCCATCATGCTTTCATTCCAATATCCTTGGTAGCGCTTCTCCATCATCTGAATATCTTGATGGAAGCGCTCTCCTTGCTCGTCACTCACTGCACCAAGGTTTTCAGGAAAGAAATCTAAGTGGGAATGCAGGAAGTGAATTTTTAACGACATTCGACACTCCATTTCTTTGAAGGCATCAAGGAGGTTCTTGACTCCATCCTTATACGCAGGTGACTTGTTGCTTCCAAGAAAGTTTTCACATATCCATTTGAACGCCAGCCAAGCCTTCAATTCCAGCGGACTTAGGACTTTTTCAAATTAAATTCAGTGTCATTCAAAACCTCCCTTATTTGTGGCCCAACAAAAATTCCTTCCTTCAATTTTGCTGCAGTAACCTTCGGAAATTTCCTTGAAAGGTATTGGAACCCTTCAGAATTGACTTTACCCATTGCTTTAACAAAATTCTTCATTAAACCAAGTTTAATGTGAAGAGGTGGCAGATAGATCTTTTGGGGATCCACTAAAGGGACAGACTGGACATTGCTTATCCCTGGGACATATGTATACCTAAGTGGCCAGTCACTTTTGGTGTAATGTTCTATAGTGGCGCGACTGTCCCACAGGCAAAGGAAACAACAAAATTTTGTGAATCCTGACTGCATACCCATAAGCATTCCTATAACTTTTAGATCTCCACAAACATTCCATTGATGACTGTCGTATTTGATTGCCTTAAGTAGTATATCCATATTGTCATATGTCTCTTTTAGATGGACGGAATGGGCAATGGGGATGGATGGCATTATATTACCATTATGCAAAATAACTGCTTTCAGGCTTCTCTGCGACGAATCAATAAAGAGGCGCCACTCAGATGCCACATACGTCTGAGATATGGCTGTAAATAGTCCATTGATGTCATGGCAATAACAGAGAGGACCGTCTACTGAGAAGAATGCTGTTAATTCAAAATTCCGCTTTCGGTAGTAACTAATACGAACATTGTTCTCAAGTAAATTGTTCTCCTTTAGTCTTGAGGCGAGAAGCTCTGATTTCTCTTTAGACAGCGATAAGTCTCTAACAAGATCATTCAACTGTCCTTGGGTTAACTTTTTAGGCTCTAAATGTCTACCTTCAAAAGTGTACTCTGGTTCTGTAGATGATCCGGAAACGCCAGTTGCACCTTCATCACTTTCCATGTCATCTATGATTAGGCTGACCATATTTCCTTGAGACAAAAACGGGACATTGGGATGGCAAAAAAGGGACGGGGTTATGTAATATTCTGTATTCATGAAAAAGTAAGTACATAAACCGGGACAAAATTGACATTTTTATTAAAACGACGGGACGGCCAGGAAATATAAAACAAACGGTACTGTCCCGTTCAAAACGGTACGTATGGTCAGCCTATCTATGATAGAATCTAGCCTATCACTTGGGGGAATTGGAATGGGCAATGTTTCATCATGTTTTACTGGTCTACGTGCTGAGTCCAAGTTTGGATATACAATCTGGTGTTTGTTCTTGGCAGAAAACCCCATTAAGTTCACACTACAAAAATAACAGTCTTCATGATGATCTCTCGGCTCCCTCCATATCATGGGTATGGGTATGGCAAATGGCATTGAAGCTTTCTTTTTGTTAAGCCAATCACGTAATCCATTTGAACAGCCAGAACAGATTTGATGTGGCGCCCATGGTTTATCTTGGTCACCTAGATGGCAACCAAAGTATAGCTTGTATATTTTCTTAATGTCGGTTGTAATACTTCGTCGCTGTGTTTTAGTTGTCAACTGGCCGCATACGAAACAGAACTTGTCGGGGTCATTCTTACATTGTCGAGGCATGTTGACTGACCTGAGCAAACTATAAATTAAAAAAAAATGTACACCAACTTGACACAACAAGTTCTTGGACTGGACTGATCTTTTGACACACAAAGCACGGCGTTGTTGCCTGAATCACAATGCTGCTAGACGTAAAAGCTCACACCTGAAATACATAAGATGTATAATTAAGATAATTGAAATAAATAAGATGAATATACTAAAAAAACACAATAAAATAAACACAATCAAATGTTGAAATATTAGTATTTTGCCTATTTAAAATGGTTAAATCTGTGTAGTTATATATATGCCTTCATCTTGAAAACTATACGTGCTAGAAAACATCTGAATGCAGTTTTGGAATCAGCGTGAAAAATGCTATCCAGCCTCCACAAATTTTACTCTGATGAAAAATCTTTGTTGACCAGTGTAATTAATTACCACACCTTGTATTATAGCCTATTAACTCAGTATTGTGGTTTATGAAATAGGCTCTGAGTACGAGCATATTATTTATGCTTGGTAGGTTCCAGGTTAAATTTTGTCCCAAATAAGGGCATAGGAATATATATATATATGTGTGTGTGTGTGTGTGTGTGTGTGTGTGTGTGTGTGTGTGTAAGTAACTGTTATATTCCCAAATTGATATGGAGCTTGTTCTCTCAAACTTAGTTTGGTTGGAGAATGTAAATTCATTTTTTTTTACCTCTAGCTGCTTGTATGTTCAATATTATTTCCCATTTCTCAACAGATTTTTATGATTTGTTCAATGAATTTCAGGTGATTGGATTTGGAAAATAGTTTAATTATGGATAGATATGTGATCAGAATACCTAAGAAGTCTAGGGTACCACGTCGTCTACGTCTACTGATACCCCGAGCAATACTTCTACTTCGTCTACGGAGAATCGTGAATCTACGTCTGAATATAATCGAGACCGTAACAATCATTCGTCTGCAGAGAATCTTGATTCGAATTCGATGCTAATGTACAAGGGAGTTAGACTGTACAGGCAGTAACAGAAAAGTACCCAGATTTGAAATCATTCGCGCAGGAGAAAAACGGACGTAAACGGCCTCATATCATGTGTCAAACTTGTAAAGACAATGAAGAAACTGCCAAGAAACACTCGAACAATGGAACTGTTGCTCTTGCAAGCGGAGTCAGAGCGGATGATCGGCAGAAACTGGAGAAAATTATCGATCATTTGACATCGTCAGCTCACAAAGCTGCAGTGGAGAAATGCACTATGGATAAGGCGTGGGAGGAAGGAAACACAAACCACCCATGGCTTCTTTCGTTGGCCGGTCACGAAAAGCCGTTACTAGAAACGCTGATTCGCATGGCAATCGATGTTTATAATGATTGTCTTCTGGAAACCGTATCGGCTCATTCCTGGCCGATGCGATCGTTGGTAACATTTGCAGCTGAACGTTTATTGACTTCAATGAGGGATCATGGTGCAGCATTCGAGTTTACACCTATAATTAGGCTGACCATATTTCCTTGAGACAAAAACGGGACATTGGGATGGCAAAAAAGGGACGGGGGTTATGTAATATTCTGTATTCATGAAAAAGTAAGTACATAAACATCTTGAGCTTACAATTATTCTTCAGTGACAGAACCCATACAAAAACCCATACAAAACGGTACTGTCCCGTTCAAAACGGTACGTATGGTCAGCCTACCTATAATGCCTTCATCTCTTGAATTACATTACCGCGATCCGGTATATTATCGGCAGATGCTAACGTCAATTTATGACTTGGAAAAAGAGCTACTGAAAGCATTTTTTGATGAATCGATAGTATACAGCATACAGATCGATGGAAGTTGCGACCAACAAATGGCGGACCACAAATTTGTGAGTGGTCGAATTGCTAATAGTGATGGCTCCGTCTCCACATACTTCATCACTTCGCATTGCCCAGAAAACCTGGGATCTTCTGGTCTTCTCGAAGCGACAAATGTGGCTATCAATACAGCTGGTGGTCACACTGCAAAATTCGTTGGACTCAAACCGACGGTGAAGCGGTAAACAATGGTCGCAGCGCTGGACTCTGGAGACTTCTCCGTGATCAACTAGGTCGAAATATATTGACGTTTTGGTACGCGGCTCATGGGTCTGATCTGGCGATTGAATCCGTAGTGTCGTCGATCCTAGAACTGACGATATGGAAGTCATCCATACAAGGAGTGTTGTGGTTTTTTCGTACACCCAGAAGAACCAAACTGCTAAAAGCGAAGATGGAGCACGCCAGGCAGTTCCCACGACATCACGAAGTCCGCTTCGCTCAACATCAGTTACAGGTCGTCGACAGTATTCTCCACAATATGGATGGATGTGTACAAGTATGGCACGATCTGGTCAATTCCTCGGAAAGTGATTGAAAGGAGAAAGCGGAGGCAAGTGGTTTCCTTCGAACATGGAATGTCAGACAACTTTGGTTGACGTCCCTCATGGGTGATGTCCTAGAAGTGTATCAGTCTTTCCAAAAGAATCTGCAGAGAACTGATCTCTTATTGTTCGACGTCAAAACAATCCAATCAGCGGCGTTCCGACAGTTGGAGCTAATGACTACCGGTCCATATCCGGGACGTCGCGAGGCTAAACACGAAATAGCAGATGCAGATCCAGATGAACCTGATTGTTCAGCTCGACGCAAAACCCACAATTCACAAGTGACAACCAACTGTAGCAACGAATCAGCTATACGAACAGAAGTCGTGCAATCTGCACACACATATCTGGAAAATCGGATGAACTCTGAGCAAAATGACATGATGAAACACAGGAAGAAATTTGTCAGCGCAGAGACTTTCAACGATTTCATCGATGCTGGCAAGCCCATTGTCTGTCAGGTTTTCGGTGATGACGCACTGTCGGAGTTTGTGGAAGATGCGGCAAATCAATGGGATGATATACAAGATGTCGATATTCTCCCAAGAACTTCAGATGAAGGCTGTCGACTGTCGACACGATTGCGCCAATTGCTTCCACGCACCAAGGGAATCGTCCAGCGAGTTCTCGCATCGATTGCGTGCCTACGTCCGCATTCAATGCAGACGGAGAGAATCGTCAGTCACCACAGTATGATCGTCTCGGACTATATTATCAGACGTCAATGAACGAGGAAATTCGCAATGCAAGAATGATGTTAGCGCTGAACGGTGTGGGGACGGCACACTACGCTCCTCGACCAGCTGTAATGAAGTTTCTCGCTGCAAAGGAACGTTGTCAGGGGACACCAAATTGGGACGTCTACCAAAACCGAGAGTTCATGAAGAAATTCAATAGATTAAGCGGAAATCTGTAATGATGTTTGAAGAAAGTGCAACTACTATGACCTTTCTTTTTATCTTATTTATCCAGCAACTAGTGTCCTTGAATAAATTTACTGTTACATACAATTTTTTATTGTGCATACATACATACATCCAATTTTTTGATTGTACATACAATTTTGTGATTGTAGGTGGTCCCATGAGTACATTGGTAAAGGCATTCTAAATTGTTCCTACCCACTTAAAATCCACTAAAAAATGCCCTGCGTCGGCCGGGCCTGGAGCACAGAACTGCATAATAATCTTGACTATATCTTCAAGGTTTTTATCGGGATTTGGCGTTGAGATATAAAATTGAAGGACCCTATTGGCTAGAGTTAGCCAGCGAGCATGGTGAAGGGTACCTGGGGATCGAGTGGACAGATCTTGAGAAGTGTCTCCAGTTTGCACTGCCAGACACATATCATAGAGATATCTTTGATCACTGCTTAGCTCCTTCACAACATTTGCTGGAATTTCTTTAATGTTTCCCTTTACGCGAGAATATTTGACTACCTCCAATTTTGTTAAATCTGTTTTCAGTTTATTCCCAATTGAACCCACAAAAGTATTTGGACCTGTTGTTTTACCATCAATGGCTTTGTAGACGCGCATAAAAGGCTGCTCATTCAAATGCAAGAGGCACACCAATCACTGCACTGGTCAACAGTGTTAAGATGAATTTCAACCAGTTTTATGGCTCCACCAATTTTTCCTGTATTTACAGGAGTACCATCACACAGTAAAGCTTTGATAGTATCTGTGCTGTTCGAGTCTGTAATAATAGGTATCAACTCTTCTGCTATGCAGTGAGCAGTTCCATTATTTGGTGTGACATGGTCTACATAGATGCTTCCAGGTTCTTTCACAATAACATATTTTCTTCTTTTATCTTTCCACTTTTAGTTAATGTGTTATCTTTCCTTCCATCAAATCCAAGGCACTCCATCTTCAGATTTTCGGATTTTGTTTCACCCATGCGATTTCTTTCTCTTTCTAATTTCTTTCTGTCAAGCATGTTGGTGTGGTTAAGGATTCCCATATATTTTAAAGCTGCATTGACTATTGCAGCTGCAGCTCTACAACTTACACGATAACGATCTGCTGTTAATGCTAGGTTTTTATAGGAGTGCCTGTTCGGAATATTCTCAGTCAATTCTAAATCGGCCTCATGATCTATATCCTGACTCTCTGAATCTACATCTATGTCTTCTTCGGTATTTTCTATAAGTTCCGATGGTAAAACATTGGTGGCTTCAATCATTTCTTCTTGTGCTTTTAGTTGACAGTTTTGTGCTTCTTGGGCTCTTGCTAAAGATCTCTTCTTTGTTGAACTAGCTATGCGATCAATTGGTCCTCATTGATTTTTTCTTTGTTTTTCACGACTCCCATTCTGCCATTGGTATTTTATCCTTACACCTACAAGATTTCCTATCAATTCCCTTATCATAGCATTCACAAGAAGATATATCAAACATTTCATCATACTGAGTTACTTTTAAGGCAAAACTTTCATTTCTTCGATGTAGCGGCACCTTCTTCAATTTTTAGGCTTCTTCTATTAGTCGACTGACTTTAAGATACATACCTTTGGTGTTAGTAGTATGGACGCAAAATGGGAGAGTGCAGAGATGTTGCAGATATAATGTTCAATGTTGCAAAAGGGGTGGGTGGGGGTATGTTGCAAAGGTGGAGGGGTATGCAATGAAGGGGATGGGGGAATGCTGCAGGTGCAACAAGAGATCATGAAACTTGGAGGCGGCGTTATCCCCCAAGAGAAAGACAGAAGGAGAGGAAGGAAGAGATGTTCACCTGGCAGGAGCCAAGTGCATATTAACACTTCAGCCGACCCGCCTTCCTCTTATAGGCCCCTAATCAGCCAGTTGGCTTAGAAGGCGTAAATGGCTTGTACAGGTTGAGTTGCCAGATACCACTTTTTATTTTAATTGTTCAGGTATACCTTATTAGGGTGAGTTGCTAGATACTACCATTTATTTTATTTCACACGAGTTCCAAAATAGTGTTTTTAATTGTTCAGGTATGCATTATTAGGTTGAGGATTGTGCCATTTATTTAATTAACTCTTAGCAGTTGGCTTACAAATCGATCAGTAGGTTTAGAAGGCGTAACCAGCCATTTTTATAATTGTTTACAACCAAAAGAATTAAATAAAACATTACATCATTCTATTTATTAAATGTTATAAATATATAGAAAATAAATATACATTGGAATGATCAATTAAAAATAATAATAGTATAAGAAATATGAACGAGGAATATGCATATAATAAAAAAATATAACCGTCAATATAACAGTACAGGAGAAATATATACACACACAATTATATTATGGAAATATATAGAAAATAAATATACATTGGAATGATCAAAAAACGAAAAATAAAAAATAAGAAATAATATAACCATCAATATAGCAGAAATATACACACACACACAATTATGTTTAAATAAATAAATACACACGCTTTATCTTCTACCGCACAAAATAGTAATAAGAAAACGTATAGCCATCAATATAACAGTACAGGAGAAATACACACACACAATTATGTTAAATATATAAATACATTTCACTTTCTTTTCAAAACACTAAACTCGCACTTAATCAAGTCTACAATTACATCGTTATTGCTCTGCATTACGCAGTATACGCGGTTTAATAATATTTCACCGCTTAAGGTATAGGGATGCCTATACTCTATATAAAGGGCCTTCATATCGTTCAGTACTATTTTTGTGCCCACTTTAAAACCGGTTGGTAAGTTATCTTTAAATACGTCTAGAATACAATCAAAAGCACGCACAAAGAGTTCATCGTTAGCCACAGCGTAAAATACAAGTTTATAAACACGTCTTTCCAATCGAGGGTTTATTTCTACCGACCCGAGCTTTTCAATCGTGAACTCTTCTTCACACTGCATAGTGACAGTTGAAATAATCTTCTAAGTTGTTACGACAGCTGCTCGTTATATAAAGAAATAGTTCTTCAGGGTGAACGGTGTAGGTGAGCTCAGCCCTGTACCGATCAAGTGCTTTGTACCAAAGTTCATGATATTTCAAAGAGTCTAAACTTTTTAAATAAACGTCCAGCTCTAGACCATTCTCACCTTGTTCAACCCTACACTCGGTAAACTCATCGAGCAGAGCGGTGTATGCGTATTCAAGAACGGTATCAAAATAAAGCATATCCCTAACACGCGCGTCTAATATAGGCTTCAGCTTGCGGAATCCGACGATTTCAAACATTCTGTCGAGGATGAAACGGTTTCGCGTACAGACAAGAGCGTTATTATCAGAATCATTCTTCCACATCAACCGTATATCAATGTATGGCCGATCGTTATTTATACACAACGTAAATACAACGGCGTATGAGGGGGTGTCACTAATCTGCTCTCTTCTTGTACCTACACCTGTAGGAATTTTATAACGATCTTCACTCCACTTCTCAACTATCACGACGATTCTATTCATCTCCTCGACACTTAAATAAACAACATTCCGTTTGTTTGCTTGTCTACAATCCTTTTCCAGTACATAGTTAACGATACCGGATTTACGCCTGAACACGCGCAACGACTTCGTCACGGAGACATCGTACACGGCGTTGAGAATGCTGCTCAAAGGAAATTCCATCGTATTCGAGGAGCGCACGTCCTCTCGGCTCAAGCTCTGAGATAACTATGAGGCACATGCAACGCGACGGTTCGATGGGAGTGAGTCGCACCATAATCTAATGAAACGTGTACGGCGCTGATCCAACATGAATCGTTGTATCCTATTATATTGGGCAGGTGTTTTGAGAAATTTTCCGATACAAGAATTAAGTTCGATTTTAATGTTTTATCACTCCCACTTCCCCGAATACGCACCAGGCATTTTCCTTCAGTGTAATTTTCACGAACTAAACATATTTTATAACGGTTTTAATGTTTTACCACTCGCCATTTCCACAAACTAAACATCTTCACATTTTCACATTCCGGCGCACTATTTGAGAGGAACATATGCTCATATTTTTCCTTTTTGTTTAACAAGCGATACTCATCCCTAAAGTCTGTTAAAAACTAACACAGGGCATTAGCCACAACCTCAGTACAAACTTCGTCATGATATATATTAATATAGTGATAAAAATACTTAAGATTCTCCATGATGACGAGACTTACATTTTCAGTCGCAGGGTAGGAGTACTCGGTATGATGCAACATGATATAATACCGCTTGTCACACCACTCATCAACAAGACTCACTATCCATAACCGTTGTTTCTCTTCTGCACATGTTGTTTCTTTTACTTCACGGTATATGTGAGCCTTTATAAAGCTTAGGTCTATAACATACTTCAACACATCACTTGTCCCACGAACTCCTACAACGCTCTCACCAGAATAGCCATAGAGTATTTGTACATCTTGCTCCTTCGCACGATTCAATGTAACCTTAAAAGGGGCAAAGGAGGGGGAATAGGGAGTTTTTCAGTATCCACCACGTCTATGCACTTTGCAGAATACTATTTCATAAACGTTGAACCAGCAATATTAAAGGTAGCCATTACTATTTTCTGTCTACGCGGGAGAATACAAGTCTGATGTCCAGGGCTTACTGTGATCAATGAGCACGCAGGGAAGCCCAGGCAGTAGCAGGAGTCTCGTGATCAATCATACAGGCGGGCGGAGCTTAGAACTTTCTCCTGTATACACGCTGGGCAGAGCTTAGATTTTTCTACTGTGTGCACACACACACACACACACACACACACACACACACAAAGGAGAAATTGAAACCCTAATTGAAACACGATTTATTTAATAAACGAAATATTCAAGGTATATATATATATATATATATATATATATATATATACAAATACGTGTAATAAATAAGTTAGCATAAGGCACATCAAAGATTATGGTATCCAAAGGGTACGGTATCATAGGTACCAGGTAGCTGGTAACGTTTCCTATAGGTGCCTACAGTTAGTTGGGGAGTCCGATCACCCTCATCATCGTCCAAGCACACTAGATCCTTCAACGATTCAAAGTTAACGACCCGCCGATTCGCATGGTTGAGCGTGATACCCTTTGCCTTCACAATATATTTCATGTCCTCCCCCACCCTCACCCGTACCCCATAAGTTTTTGGTCCTGTTGAGACAAAAGAGTCGGCGTATGCGGTGTCTCCATACTCATCCTTGATCTCATCAGTCAACTCACCGAGGAATTCACCAATAGGTGGCATGTATTCACCATCCCTCTCTGTGAATATCACATTATCTGTATCAGCGTACAATACCTTCCGCCCAAGAGAATGCAATAAGTCCCAAAGCTTGATGCGTGCGTAGGACGTTGTGAAGCTGGCTACAGGTATGTTTGTAACCCGTGAGGTATCTGTGGCCAATTCGGTATTGTTGTACTTTATTATGTAAGTATTACCTACATTCGTGATCTCCATGACCTCTTTATCGGGAGCATTGGCATAATCCCAGACTTCACTATAACTTTGTGCCAAATGAACGGTATTCTGTGCAAATTTTCCTCAAAGTCTGTTTAGACAACTTTGCACTAAAGCGCTTGCCAGGGTTCTTTACAATTTGGGAACGGTCAAGCTGTATACCTTCACGGTCACGGTAACGTTGAATATAGGCCGATTTTTCATCTTCGGTATGAAATCCTCGCGGATACCCTGATGTTTCGAACTTATCTTTCAAAAAAGCGTTTATATATGGCGTCAAAAGGTTGGGTAGCTTCTGAAACCTCCACACCTCATGTATCTTCAATATGCTGTAGCCATGGCGAACAGCTAGATCCAGCTCTGGACTTGTATATACATCTCTAATCTTACGCTGGTGGGCTGTATGGTTACAATCACCATTGTTCTCTTCTGCGCACTTCACGCACAAGGGAAACATGAGCTTGTGATCGATAACGACGGGTAAGATCGGCATCCATAAATTGCGAGGGGGGAGTACGTCTACGAAAGAAAGGCCGAAATAGTACCCGTTCAAATTTCTTGAGAACTCGTCGATGGAGGGTAGGTCAGGTCCCACCAGTTTCTCAGGCGCTCCTACGGGGTATCGATTGTTCTTCATCACGTAGGGGTATAAAGAACAGAAGTCGTAGTAATGGAGTTTCACACCCTCCGTAGGCGGAAAGTATAGCTTGAAGGGATTTGTACGCCCTCCGAACAAGCTATCACCGCATTTGAGAGGATCCAGCACCATTGAACGCTTGATCGTGTTTATTTCTTCACGGTACTGTCCGTCTGTCTCCATCCGTGCATCATACTCATGCTCCCACAAGACTTTGTGAGTGAACTGGGATCCAATAAGTTGATCGCGGGTGCGGGTCCACGCAAGACAGTTGGCAGGAGATCTACCGTGGATATCTCCTGCGATTCCACACTCAGGACGGGGGCATCCGTGCCACCAGCAACCGTTAAAGGAGTACACAGTCTTCTCACCAGTGGTACGGTTTTCACTTAGTCCATCAACCCAAAAAACACGACCATTAATCTTAATGGGTACTTCACCCGTGTTGTGGGCATGCTGTATGTATACACCTGTCTGCTGATGTAGGTGTATGAGCCAGTAAATAGCCTTGTGCCCATAACTGCTGGGATTGTTTCTGTGAATAATGGCTAAGGTGTCTTTAGACATGAAGTTATTCTTGAACACCGTAAAACTTAATGAGGCTATGGTGGTTGCGACTTGCAACGGGTCGCATTTGAAGCGGCCTATGTACATCCTTCTAAAGGCCTGGAAACATACTCTAAGCACGAGCACATCATTCACGCAATAACGCTCACATTCATCAGCTATATTATAAGGACTAGATTCATTAAAACTGTTGTAGTATCGGCTAAAATCTTCACGTTCATCTGTACTCATACATTCATAGTTAAAGTAATGTTTGGGTGGAGGTAGTCCTACGTAATTTAAAGTTTCGTTAGTGAGGAATGTGTAAGGGAAATATCCTTTGAAACTTCAGCGGGTACGCCCATCACCTTGGGTAGCTTTGCTAATTTACAAGTTGTGAATAATAAAGTGTCTTTAAACTGTACATTACCTCTTATTTGCATCTGTATTAGCTTGTTGCCTCTTTTCTAGTGGTCACCTGTAAATATCTCAGATGACTCGTGCTCAAGCAACTCCTTATAAAGGAACTGTTTGTCAAATTTTGCCCCGTTATGGGCGAGATTATACAGTCATTTTTTTTAACTTGTCCGCTAGCTTGACAATATAGGACACAAAGAGTTTCACAGGGCTATCGTTGGCACTCGTTTTAAAGACGTTTGTACGTTTACCGCATTTATGGCACTCATCACACTCGATCTCCATACACTCATCACAGATAGTCTGGCTTACAAGTAAATGTGGAATAACCGCTTTGGTTTCTGCGTTCGTGTATGTTTCTATATCGTAGTACACAGTTATACAAGGGTTATTTTTAGGCTTAGCATCTTTCATATAACATACATGCTTTACTCCATCCGCCTTATACTTCTCATGGCGTGTAGGACAATGAATTTCATAACATTTATGTCTGAAATTCCCCCAATTATCCATCATATGAAACATACCACATTCACAGATTCTCATTTTCCTGCACGTGCCAATTGATTTATGGAGCTCAAAACAGTAATTATTGAAAAATGTGCGTCTACACACATTATAGTCCCTCTTCTCAGCTTCAACTACACGGCTTTCACATTTGGAGCTTTTACACTGCTCACATACCATGTGGCAATCTTTATAATGTTTCACTATATCATCCGCAAGCTCGATACATCCCTTACACAAATCATGATGTCGCCCATATTTTCGACTTTTATCATAACTCGCGTAAAGGTCCCTTATATTACGGATGGGGAGATAAGTTGTCCCTGACAGTCCTAAAATAAGTAGGGGCCTTCTACGATCTCTCACACTGCTTTTAAAAACATACACAGTCCTATGACGATCAGCCATTCCAAATACAACTATACGAACATTCATTTCCTGTTCTACCCTTCTCATTTCTTCAGGACCCATAGCACAGTCAAACTCAAGTTTAGAGTCTACAGCTAGTTTACGGGCACGCTCCACTACCGTAGGCAACCAAATTTTTTGGGTCCGTGTATTTAGTACAGTAAACATACGTGCTAAGACCACTGCTATAAAGCCGCAACCACGATCGACGTTTATATGCCGCCTAAAAATAGCCTGAGAATTGAAGTTAAGAGTATAAGGTGTGGCGCTATGACCCGCATCAGGGTATACACGGTCAATATTTACCGTGAAGTTGTCCATATTGAAGGCTATACTACTTTGAGAGGCCTGCATTATACGGCCTAATAAATACTCTATATATTCAGCTGCCAAACGTCTGAAGGGTTTTACTACCCAAAAACCACCTACATCTCGGGCATCTGACCCGAATCCAAACGACAGCATCGTCCTGACTTCACGTTCGTCGCGATTCTGAAGGGCAAACTCTACAATACGCTCAACTATGCGCCGTAGTCCGTATTCAACACCATTGCTATACACGGATCTAGGATCAGCCCTGACTATATACAGATTTCTAGTCAAGACTGGGGTGGGGGCATCGGTACGCACCAACTCGTATGTTATTCCATCCTCAACAGAGCGAGAAGCTGCTGCGGATAATGTATGATGCAAGGATTTGAACAGGATTAAGGGAACATATTTTTATTTGAGGAAGTTACTATGGTGGGGATTGTGTCGTAAGACGTAGAGGGCTGGGGCTCTACTACTGGTGGTCTAACAACCGGCGCAATCCTGGCACGCTTTATACCTGACGTGGAGGGCTCTTCATCATGCATCCGCTTTGAATTGTCGCGTGCTACAGGTATCGCTGGTGAAGATTCTTCGGCGGGAAAGGATTCTCTTATCACAACTACACTGTCGTCAGGGTCATCCGTAATGTCGATGATGGGGTGCTGTACCTCATCGTCATTCACAGTTCTGTGGAAGAAAAGAAAAACAAGACTGTAGAATATAAGGAGCAGCACTCAAAATTTGTAATATTTTGTAAATGACCCACTTAGGAGTGTGACGTGTTAGAAATAGACTCTGTAGAAAAATTCAGGTTCACGAGCCCATCCACATTTATTATATCTGGACCTACAGGATGTGGTAAAACTGTGTTTATGCTTAAAATCATTAAAGAAAAGGGAGAGATGTTCTCCAAATTTGTGCATAAAGTTATATGGTGCTATTCGACGTATCAATCAGTGTTCAACATACAGTCATTGTAATTGACGATCTCAGGTTGAAGATGGATAAGACGTTTGCCGAGACATTTACAGTATTCTCCCACCATCTTAACATAAGCGTGTTCTTTATCAATCAGAATCTATTTTTCAAAAATAGATATATGCGCGACGTGTCGTTAAATACACAATATCTAGTCTTATTCGCGCAACGTAGAGATGTATCACAAATTGGGGTATTAGCCAATCAAATGTTCCCGAATCAACGTAAGGAGTTTTTGGAAGTTTATGAAGAAGCTACAAGTACGCGTTACGAATATATTTCCAAACGAGCCTGAAACGGTGTATATTCCAGAATGACAAAGAGGCTAAAGAAATACAGTGAATTAATAAAAATCTATCATCGACTGCCCCGGGCAATGCAACAGATGTTTATTAAAAATATCGACTCCGACTTTTTAAAATGCATCTGTGAAATCTGTCTTAACGTTATAAATTGCAATGTATCAATGAAACCACCTCAGAAGGCTCGCCTACGCTGTTACAAGACCATAATACGTGCACTCGCTCGTAAAAGTCAAACTGTAGGGAAGAAAAAACGAATTATTGTACAAACAGGAGGGTCATTCCTCCCCATCTTATTGTCAGCTTTGGGTCCTTTACTGACTAGATTAATATAATGAAGAAAGTGGTAGTGATTCCACACGAGGTGTACGCTTCACTGCAAAGGAATCCAGACACGGATCTATATCCCCGTAAAAGCAGGCTTAAAAGAATGGAAAGCGAATTGCTAGCCCTATTAAACAGTGAAAAAACACCTGATGAGTAAAGAATCTTATACCAAGAAGCTCTGCAGAAATTTCTTCACGAGTATGAAAATTATAAGAACCAGACAGAAATTCCCGTGGTTATTAGGCACAGCACAGGGAACGATGGACATGGTGACATAGGACCTGTACCCGACGATACAGCTGACCAACCAAAGATTAAGGGGTCATCCACACAGAACATCGAGCATGTATTAAAAAGCACCCTCCCACATACATTGAGGAATAAAGGTTTAAGTCTTTATAATCTATTGAATGAAGACCCAGCCATACAATGGACCGATACAGGCGAGATCATCGTGGAAGGATCAAAGGTACAGGGATCGAATATCGTAGACATTGTTCATGATCTGGTGAGAAAGTGGGATAGGCCCACACCATCAGGATGGAAGCATATTAAAGCAAGACTACAACAAATAAATATCCCCAAAACATTGATAGGAAATCTGAACAGGAAAAAAAGACTTGGAACATGCGACGCACGTGACACAGTTGAAGACGCCATCACCCCCGGCGGTAACACCTTTGGAGAGGAGAAAGAAGGGGTTAAACAACGGTCAACCCTACCTACATGCCTCTAAAATACACAAATGGCTAACATATTAAGAAGACGCTATTATGACATTTCTAACCCAGCCTCCTACGGAGGCGTAGATAGACTGTATAGAAGTGTTTACGGATTACGAAAAAAAGATGTTGAGAGATTTTTGCGGGAGCAGGACGCTTATACACTTCATAAGCCTGTGAGAAAAAGGTTTAAAACAGCCAAGACAACAGCTGCCTCGATTGACTCTATTTGGCAAGCAGATTTAACAGATATGCAAAGATATTCTGCGTATAACGATGGTTACCACTACATTCTATTCATAATAGATGTATTCTCTAGATATCTGTGGCTAACCCCTCTGAAAAATAAATCACATGAAACAGTTGCTAAAGCCACCAAAACACTGATGTTAAAAGAAAACAGGGTTCTTGGCTATTTTTGTACGGATATGGGGAAGGAATTTATAGGCCGTGCTTTTCAGAACGTGTTGACAGAGTTTAATATCAGCTATTACACTCAATTCTATACATAAGGCTTTTAGCTGAAAGAGTTCAACGTACCATAAAGGAACGCATGCACCGCTATTTTACACATAAAAACACATACAGATTTCTAGACATTCTGGAATCATTGGCCTCATCATACAACCGCTCACACCATCGCACGATTGGGACAACACCTAACGAGGTTTTAGAAAGAGGTACGCGCCCAGAGTGAGAAGAGATGGAACACCACCACCACCACACTCTGCGCGTTTCAAAATCAATGATTATGTAAGGCTGTCGCGTTCGGGAAATAAATTCGCGAAGGGATTTGAGCAAGGATGGACACGTGAGATTTTTAAAGTTAGGGCTATGAGACCTAAAGGTGAGATAATGATGTATTACGTTGAAGATTTGGATGGAGAAGAAATCTCAGGAGGCTTTTACCGCAAGGAGTTGCAGAAAGTGGCATTTAATTTAGGAAAAAATGTGTTTAAAATTGAGAAAATTTTAGGAAGCAAAGGTTCAGTAAAGAGAAAAATGTACCTGGTGAAGTGGCTAGGGTACCCAGAAAGCTTCAACACCTATACAAAAGCTGATGCAATAATGAAGCTTAAATAGTATGCAACATGGCTCCTAACCATTTCTACGTCACACTCCCGTCCTCCTCGTCCCTGTCTGTACACCCTAACAATACACTAGCCAACTTTGTAACAGATCTCCACGGACCCAATGAATTGGATCGTGATTCGTATGAGGTGGGGGTATGTGAAATTCAGCTGGACACCCTCTTTTTAAATATTGATTATAAAGATACCGTTTTTACGATTCTTAGAGACTGTAATGAGTGTGCAAAAGCCGGGTTAACTCAGGATGACACTATTCGTATCGCCCGGACTAAGGTTGCACGGTTTTACAGTACAGAAGTAACACTAGGGTCGGGCCGTTATGGTTCGGCTGAGGATGTTGTGAGAGACTTAAACGTAAGTTTAAAAAACTCAAATCTTACAAATGATTTATTATAAGAAATCGTAAACAAAGGAAACCCCGCACATACTCTAATCCAAAAATCAAAGGTTAACAGAAATATTAAAGACGGAAGAGTGTTCAAAATTATAACCGAGGGCCGATATCGATCAGCCTTCCAAAGAGATACCTATCACGAGGCACAGCATGACTTCTCCAGGTTAATGTATCAATTGAAGAAATTGGATGAAAGCTCTCAGCCCCCAGACATGTGCTATATTTACAGCAATATAGTGGAGCACCAGTTTGTTGGGGATACCCAGGCACGCCTGCTGCGCATAGCTCACATTCCCAACCATAGAGGAAGGAGTTTGAGTATTACATATGACAGACCCCATTATGTGAACGTCGCAACTAATCTAATAACCAATATCTTAATATATATAAGAACGATTGAGGGTAAAAATTTCCCATTCGGTGACGGGAGCTTAACAGTGAAGCTGCACTCTCGACGCACTGAGTTATAATGGACAGAAAGCCTTTCACTGTCTATCGAGGGGTGAGATACCAGCGTGGTAGTGGACTTGGGCCCATTTTTTCAACCATACTACGTACGGCTGTTCCTTTGCTGAAGAGGGGTGCCAGATACCTCGGAAGGAAAGCGCTACAATCAGGTCTTAACACTGCAGAAGACATATTGGCTGGGGCTAAACCTAAAGAAGCTCTAAAAAAACATTTAAAACGTGCACGGGATGAAATCGTCAAAGATGCAAAGAGAAAAATGTGTGGTGGTGGGAAGAAGAAGAGGACTGGCCGGAAGAAGGGATTACCACCACGTGGCATTAACGTAAAAGGATATCAAAAAAGAAGTGTTCTAAGCGAATGAAACCTATGGTTGACCATTTTTTTGACTGATATAAGCTAAGGACGTTGATCTCATGAATCATAGTTTGTTTACTACTTGTCGAGAAAGGAAGCACTATTTCTAACTCGTCATGGCACGCTTTATCCATCCGTGTAGTTCACAATGCTGTAAATCAGAACTATCCCTCTTTGAGCTGTCCCCAACTCAAGTTTCTATTGAACACAGTGACTTTATTACAATTAACCCTTTAAACACAATTAGTTCCCAAAGTGCCCCTATAGAATTCGTGATACCCAGCTCAGGCTCTTACTTTTTTTACCCAACCTGTGTACACATGTACGCTAAACTACGTATAGCCCATTCTGATGGAACGGACTGCGGTGACAAATATGCTGTATACCTGAAACAAACTTTCTGCACTCCATGTTCAACCAGTGTGACGTATATTTAAATCAGGTCAACATATCGGCAGGCACGGGGTACTGTCACCTACGAGCCTATCTGGAAAATGTCTTCAACTTTTCCAAAGAAGCGAAGGCTACCTTTTTACGTTCCGAGTGATATTATCAAACTAAAGACGAAAGTAGTATAAAGGACAAATTTATAAATTCTACAAAGATATGAGTTTTGGTCGTCTGCATACAGATTTCACATTCCAGGAGAAGTTGTTTGTGAATGGGGTGGATATGAAAATAAAGCTCACCCGCACGAGTCCTGAGATCTGCTTAAATCTGAATGCTGATCAAGAAGAGGGAGCAAAACCCGTTGTGGTTCACATTATGGAGACATACCTCCGCGTACGGCGAGTGAAATTAAGTTCACCAAAACAACTAGAAATTGAGAAAAATTTACTAAACGCTACAGTGAAATACCCTATTAACAGAGTACAAATCAAACTATATACGGTGCCTGCAGGGTTGGCATCGAAACAGATAGAAAACATCTCCCTGGGAAATCTTCCTAAAAGGATATTAATTGGAATGCAGAACCATGCTTCGGTGAATGGAAAATATAAAAAGAGTGCCTTTAATAGCGAGAATTTCGGACTTAAAAATATAACTCTATATGTTAATGGCATTGCGTTGGGCGGAACATTGGATACGGACTATTCATCAGACGCTGTGTTACCGCTTTGCGCGAGAGCCTATAGTAATCTGGCCCATATTGCAGGTGATTGTGATGAGCTCGGTTATGGGGTAACGCAGAAAGAATCCATTGATCAATTTAACCTTTATCCGTTTGACATTACACCTGACTTATCTGCTAGCGTAAATACGCATTTAAGTCCACAACAGAGCGGAAACATCTCAGTGAGGTTGGAATTCACCAAGCCTATAGACACGCCTATTAGTGTACTAGTATACCTCGAGTCGCAAGCCCTGATAGAAGTAGATAGATTTAGGGGCGTTATCACTGACTTTTAAAATGGATGCCAATACACTTCAGAGAGTAATGAATAGTGAACGAATCACACGTTCCAAATTTATCGGCGTGTTTGCGAAGAATGGAACATTGAATTTGCCAACTACGCGAGAATGCGGTAGTCTTATTATGAACACAGATGTCATTGGTAATGAAGGGATTCATTGGTTTGCAATCTATTTTAAAAATAGGCACCGCTTGTACTATTTCGATTCACTCGGTACTCAACCCTGGAGTGACCCTGTTATTGTAAATTGTCTCTATCAGTTACATATCCCCGAAGTTGTATGGAACCTATTCCGATTACAAGGATATTTTAATAATACTTGTGGAATGTACTGCATTTCAATTCTCATGCATATGTCACGTGGTAAAGAATTTATAATTTTTTAAAAATTATTCGACCCGTGTCACACTCAAAGAAACGATGAAATGGTATGCAGACAGATAAAAAGCCGTTTTCAATTGTGCGTACTCGTTGTATAGTATGATGTTTTGTTCGTATATATATTTGTAACGTTAGTTTGTATATTCTGTAGTTTAAGATGGTTGTTGTACTAAAAATATGATTTCTTTCATTTAATAAATTGATGAAAATACATTGTGTCTTCTTCCCCCGAAAAAAGATCGAAATAAAAAAACACTTACATTATTTCGTTAATGATGACATTCATTGGGCTGACTGCTCGGTAAATCCTCCGTATTCAGGTCCATGACACGGGGTTCTTCAAAAGATTGTATAACACGTGACAAATCCTCATCGGACCTTAAAGGAGAAAGAATAATGTTTATACCGAATCTTTTTTAATAAAAACATATACAGAGTATACATATAGTAAGATATTACAATGTGAAGATATCTTTGAACCGCTCAGAGAAGTTTATTTAAGAGGTAATTCCGAATAACATTTATAAAAAAACATGCAAAAGATCGCTATAAAAAAATTCATTGAATCAAAACAGGATATAACTGTAGAATAATCTATAATTGTGATTACCTAAATGAAGTATTTGACGAAATACTACATCCCTCCATATATATGAAATAATCCTCTTTCTGACAGTTTGTGAATAATTGACTCCAAAAAATAAAGTTATAGACACTTACATTTCTATGGTGGTCCCTTGCGTCGGATCGTAAGGAGCGTCATTGCAAATATCATCAATGGTTTGCGTTGGAAATAATCCAGCCCGGTCAATCGCGTTAAAAAGATTAATTGTAGACAATGCTACAATGTCACCATCTTGATATAAATCCGGTAAACTATAAATTTCTTGATTCATGGCGGAAGGAATGTTTACTCACTGGCAGAGGGAATGTTTATTCACTGGTGAAATAACTACTGTTACTCCCAGCTGGAAATATTTCCTTTTATATGCACGATCACCAAGCTCTGCCCCAAAAGATTAAGAGTCGGTTCGTAATGATTGGTTGTTACTGTAACTGGGCGGGGCTATGATAAGTTTGTGTACCAATCGTAATACCGATATAACGGGTCCAGGCTTTGGACGACTAACAGTGTCTTTATATTCTCTCCGTAGATGTAATGCTCGTATTACCCCTTGCTGTCTCAACCACGGCAATATTTTCACCCATACTTGGTTTTCCCCAACCCTCCCATTTATGCAATAACCCACACAGCAATATTTTATTATTTTTCGACCCTACTAATTGAGTCTCAATTTTTCGGACGTAAGTTGTTATAGGAATATATTCATTGCGGCCATACTAAATTGAGCCTCATTTTTTCGGATGCAGTTCGTTATAGGAATATATTCATCAGAGTGGCACAGCTCAGTACCGCAGGAAACAAAATTAGCGCCGCTACTCTTCATTACTCTGACATTAACAGCACAGTAATATCCTATGACACAAATATCAAATCTAGAAGATTATTGTGCATTACTATGTTTTGCACCCATACTAAACTCAGCTTTCCCAAGATTCCTGACTTGTGGATTTTTACTTCTCGCGTAGATGTGTGAATAAATAACTCGATGAAAATGAATGTCTGCTTGGGTTGGTTCATAAATGGGTACCCTGGGTATCATAGTGGATTAGCGGGCGGGTGCTGTTGAGATCGGGGCGATGACATTATAATTTCTCCCCGACCGGATTAATGTATTCGTTTTCCACGTTAAACTGTAGGTC
This sequence comes from Bathynomus jamesi, assembly GCA_023014485.1. NCBI lineage: Eukaryota > Metazoa > Arthropoda > Malacostraca > Isopoda > Cirolanidae > Bathynomus > Bathynomus jamesi. Next base: position 532,001 of record JAJOZX010000337.1, read on the forward strand.
TAAGGCGGAGTGAAAGGTTTGACCCTCGTCAAGATGAACAATTCGGTGAAAAGGAAAACTGAGTTAGCTACTATTGTTACTACTGTAATTTGCACCACCCTATATATATATATATATATTGTTTGTGTGTGTGTGATCCTCTCTCTCTCTCTCTCTCTCTCTCTCTCTCTCTCTCTCTCTCTCAATATAAAACCATGTTTTTAACTTCAGTAGTAATAAGCATGTCAGATTTAACATTTGGAGTCAAGCGAGGTTTTCTCGAGAGAAAGGTTGGAAGTAGATCAAATGGAACTTTGCGGATAGCTTTGAGGCCTTCAAAAAAGCTTCAGGCTAAATATGGTTGGACCTTTTAAGGACCTGCCTCCATTTCCTCCTCGTCTCAAGACAATGTGGAAATAAACGTTATTGTATGAGAATAATGAAATTAGCTTGAAAACAAACGAATAAAGGAATTCCTCTTTAATAAAATGAACGAAAAAAATTTACGAAATTGTAAAGATACATCTTGTATATATATATATATATATATATGAAAATTATTTCACGAAAGTAACACATGAAAAATATTTATGATGAATAAAACAACGAAGGAAAGGAAACACAGAATGGTGCTGAAGCGCTTTCGTCTAATGACATCCTCAGGAACACTAAAGTACATAAAGAGTTACTGCCTATATATAGGTTACAGAAAAAAAAATATATATACAATAAACGGAGATAAAAATAAAAATTAAACATTAAAGGATTGTGGGAGGAGCATACAAATTTGTAAGGAAAAACTACCGATTTTTAGCACAAGATCAAATTAATTGTTTCCAACCAATGTTATAGATAATTAAAAAAATAATACAAATTTATACTGGAAATCTGCCCAGGTTTTAGCACTCTGCCCTTCTTGTTTAAATTCGATATATATAAAAATAAATTGAAAAATAAAAGTTATTAGAGTAGCGTACAAGTTTACCAAAAATTTAGCGTTCTACCCTTCTTATCTAAATCTGTTCTGAAGGAATTCAAAACAACAGGATCGAGTTGAAAAAGACCTTTGCTTATGTTGAAGTTATTTGTAAGTTGGATAATGGCAGACTCAAGAATATTTCTATTAACAATGTTGCTAGAGTGAAATAAAACTGAAGCATTATTCCAATCAATACAGTGGGATAACTCTGACAAATGGACAAAAAGGGCACTGGACGACTGTCCTGTTCTAACGGAATATTGATGCTGTTTTATACATGTGTGCAAATCCTTTCCCGTCTGACCTATGTAAAAGGAATCACATTGTTTACAACCAATTTTATAGATAATGCCTGAATTATTGGTAGGGCTATGTTTTACTATGATATTTTTCACAATATTGTTATATGAAAATACTACATTCATATCCAAAAGTTTAAGTACATCAGCAATGCCTAAAAAGCCCGGGAAAAATGGAAGTACTAAAATATTTTTTGACAAAGTACGAGTGTTATTATTCACACGATAGAAAGTTCGTTTTGCCTTGTTGAGACAAGATTCCATAAACGCAGATGGATAACACAGATCACTTCCAATACCGTTGATTTTTTCCAATTCGGCATCGATGTATTCCGGAATGGCGTTCCTAAGGGCGCGGAGAAACATTGAAGAAAAAATGGCCTTCTATCGTGTGAATAATAACACTCGTAGTTTGTCAAAGAATATTTTAGTACTTCCATTTTTCCCGGGCTTTTTAGGCATTGCTAATGTACTTAAACTTTTGGATATTACTGTAGTATTTTCATGTAACAATATTGTGAGAAATATCATAGTAAAACATAGCCCTACCAATAATTCAGGCATTATCTATAAAATTGGTTGTAAACAATGTGATTCCTTTTACATAGGTCAGACAGGAAAGGATTCAGTTTTATTTCACTCTAGCAACATTGTTAATAGAAATATTCTTGAGTCTGCCATTATCCAACTTACAAATAACTTCAACATAAGCAAAGGTCTTTTTCAACTCGATCCTGTTTTAAATTCCTTCAGAACAGATTTAGATAAGAAGGGTAGAACGCTAAATCTTTGGCAAACTTGTACGCTACTCTAATAACTTTTATTTTTCAATTTATTTTTATATATATCGAACTTAAACAGGAAGGGCAGAGTGCTAAAACCTGGGCAGATTTCCAGTATAAATTTGTATTTTTTTTTTTAATTATCTATAACATTGGTTTGAAACAATTAATTTGATCTTGTGCTAAAAATCGGTAGTTTTTCCTTACAATTTTGTATGCTCCTCCCACAATCCTTTAATGTTTAATTTTTATTTTATCTCTCCGTTTATTGTATATATATATTTTTTTTTTCTGTAACCTATATATAGGCTGTAACTCTTTATCTACTTCAGTGTTCCTGAGGATGTCATTAGACGAAAGCGCTTGAGCACCATTCTGTTTCCTTTCCTTCGTGGTTTTATTATATCATATATATATATATATATATATATATATATATATCATAGTAAAATATCATATATATATATATATATATATATATATATATATATATATATATAAGGAATGACAAAAGTAAATAGACAGAGTATACATTTTAAGGTTTTAATGAAGGAAAACCGAATATTATTCTTAGAGAATATGTTGATGGAATGATTTCTTTTGCTAAGCCATTTGTCTTTTATTGTTAATAATGGGTTTCGTTTTAATAGTTCTCAATAATTTTAAGGAGAAAGTCGTTCTCGCAGCTGTTTATCTTATATATATATATATAAGGTAAGGAGAAAGTTGGTCAAATACAATTGTGTTTGGGTGTGTGTATATTTCGCCTGAATTATTATTTTGGTGGTTATACGTTTCGTATTTCTTATATTATTTTTTATTTTGTGCAGTAGAAGACAAATTCTATTTATTGTCAATATATTTACAATAATTAATAAACAGAATGATGTAATAGTGTTTTATTTATTTCAGTTTAAATGCATTTCTTTTATTAATATTAATATTGTTTTAATAATTAACTCTCTTTAAGGAGAAAGTTCACTTGCTTTGGTAACTCGTGTGAATTAAAATAAATGGCGGTATTTAGCAACTCGCCCTAATAAGGTATACCTGAACAATTAAAATAAAAAGTGGTATCTGGCAACTCAACCTTCCTCTATATAAGACCTGCCTGGCTTCGGGACCTTCAGAATGATGTGAACTTCGACGGAATAAAGATCTCACTATCCTACCTTGTAAGGTTGACAGGTTAGGTAAGGACATCCCACCTTCTCCCGCAAAGCCCTCCTCCGTCTCTCCTTTCTCTTCCTCTCTTAGGTTAAGGCAACCCCTTTGGGGGAGGTCATCCTTCCTTCTCTCCCCGAAGTTCCCTCCCCTCTCCCCCTTGGCTCCTTCTAAGCCAACTGGCTGATTAGGGGCCTATAAGATGACGGCGGGTCGGCTGAAGTGTTAATATGCACTTGGCTCCTGCCAGGTGAACATCTCTCTCCCTTTCTCTCCTTCTCCTGTCTTCTCTTGGGGGATAACGCCGCCTCCAAGTTTCATGACCCTTGTTGCACCTGCAGCATCCCCCACCCCCTTTGCAATATACCCCACCACATTTTTCAACATTGCAACATTGATCATTATCTCGACTTCTCTGCACTCTCCCATTTTGCGTCCACACTACTGGTGTTAATCGTAGGAAAGAAAATTTCATCCAAATGTCTTCAATATCTTTTACAACAACCCTGTAACAATCATTAGCAGTTGCTGACCCTTTTGATTTAGCTTCACGACGACGCACAAAAAGGTCGTGTCTCACAACATCTGTTTTTGAAGGAGTCATGGCTGCTGGGAATTCCGTAGTATATCCAAAGGCTGCATTTGAGGACTTGCTTCTAGTAGTCATAGTTTATATTCAGAGGTGAAATCAAATTATATGTAATTTATAATAATTCAAATTATAATTAAAGCAAATGCAAATTATTTCTATTTATCTGAAAAATTATTTATATTTATCTGAAACATAAAAATATCAAGCATTAAACAAACAACTTATCATGTAACATATATACATCAAACATATGCAAATATGAAGGTAAAAAAAGGGAGGGGCATGTGATAGGGGTAGTAGGGTAGCACATGCTTGATTTTTTAATATTTTGTTAAGATGATAAAATGAAACTTCTTACATAGTGTACTTTTTAAGAAATACAAAATTTTTCATTTTCGACCCGGCCTAATATATATATATATATATATATATATATATATATATATATATATATATATATATATATATAGAGAGAGAGAGAGAGAGAGAGAGAGAGAGAGAGAGAGAGAGAGAGAGAGAGAGAGAGAGGCCTACACTGTATATATATATATATATATATATATATATATATATATATATATGTATGCACTAAAATCACAAAATAACACGTGACCTTATTAATCAGCAAACAACCACAGGGAAAAGGAAACACAAAGTCCGAGCGCTTTCGTGATATATTCACATTATCAAGGAGGAACAGAAAATAGACGGAGATTACAAAGTAAATGAGTTAAATAGACAAGCAAAAATTTCACAATCGGCACCTCAAATTAAAGGCCTTAAAGCCATCTAAAGATTTTTTCAATTGATAACATAATCTGTAGGCTGCTAAATTACAAATTTAAAAGAAGTATACTGTATAGATGAAATTCGACAAAAAAAACAATACAGAGAACAAAAATTATTATAATGGTTATTAACACTAATATTTAATTAAAGCACGCAATTAATTGGCAAGAATTTAATGAAAAACGAATAGATAACGTAGATAACAAATAGATAACATAATCTGTAGGCTGCTAAATTACTATATAGATGAAATTAGACAAAACACCAGTACAGAAAACAAAAATTATTATAATGGTTATTAACACTAATATTTAATTGAAGTAGGAAATTAAGTGGCCCGAAATTAATGAAAACAAAGGGAATGTTGCCATCGTCTTACAGATTATTACAAATTTTCACAAACAGTCTGGAAAAAAAAAATTGTTTTCCCAAAAGCAACCCACTTCAAAAGTCCAATAAACCCCCAGCTACCAAAGATTATACACGAAAGAAATATTACAATTAAAATAGACACATTGGATTGATTGGAAAAATGCTTCCAAATTAAGGTTTAGTAAATCTATTGTTAGCAGAAATATACTGGAATCAAGTGTGATCAAGAATAATGCGGATTTGGTCCTTAATATTAGCCCTGGGTTGTACAAATTAGATTCGTGCATTGTCAGAAAGCTGGCGAAGGGCCTACTGTTTTCTTAACTGCATTCTTGTCCCTTAATGGTTTGCCTTGGTTAAATAAATAAATATTATTGTAAGAACTGTTAACATTCTTATGTGTCTATTTTAATTGTAATATTTCTTTCGTGTATAATCCTTGGTTGCTGGGGGTTTATTGGATTTTTGAACTGGGTTGCTTTTGGGAAAACAATTTTTTTTTCCAGACTGTTTGTGAAAATTTGTAATAATCTGTAAGACGATGGCAACATTCCCTTTGTTTTCATTAATTTCGGGCCACTTAATTTCCTACTTCAATTAAATATTAGTGTTAATAACCATTATAATAATTTTTGTTTTCTGTACTGGTGTTTTGTCTAATTTCATCTATATAGTAATTTAGCAGCCTACAGATTATGTTATCTATTTGTTATCTACGTTATCTATTCGTTTTTCATTAAATTCTTGCCAATTAATTGCGTGCTTCAATTAAATATTAGTGTTAATAACCATTATAATAATTTTTGTTCTCTGTATTGGTTTTTTTGTCTAATTTCATCTATACAGTATACTTCTTTTAAACTTGTAATTTAGCAGCCTACAGATTATGTTATCAATTGAAAAAATCTTTAGAGGGCTTTAAGGCCTTTAATTTGAGGGAGGTGCCGATTGTGAATTTTTTGCTTGTCTATTTAACTCATTTACTTTGTAATCTCCGTCTATTTTCTGTTCCTCCTTGATAATGTGAATATATCACGAAAGCGCTCGGACTTTGTGTTCCCTTTTCCCTGTGGTTGTTTGCTTATATATATATATATATATATATATATATATTGCAGATTCTTGATTTTGTCAGAATTTGTAAACGTGAAAAAAAGTGTTAATTATTTATTTAAAGAAGGGGGTCGGAATTTGGTATGGACCCTAATACATTTTAACATGTAGTCTCCACGAACTCTACAAACACAGCACGTTGTACCTAACTATCGAATATGCATATATGTGAGTTTTATGTCTAAACTCTGCCAGCTGAATTTAATAATGATGCGGTCAATACGTGTCAATGCCATGTACCCACTTTTAAATTTAAATATACAGGGTGTCCAAGAAGTCTGGACTCATAGGGAAAAATAGATATTATATTTTTAAAGTGAAACAAACACATTTCTAATGTCAGTTTTACATATTTCAGGAAAGAAAATATCATGATGGCTCAGTGTACCAATCAAGAGATGAAACTGGTATTGCTACATGTTTCCGGAAAAAGCCAGAGGGAGGCATGTCAGTTATTTCACGAACATGCCTCCCTCTGGCTTTTTCCGGAAACATGTAGCAATACCAGTTCCACCTTCTCTTGATTGGTATACTGAGCCATCAGGGTATTTTCTTTCCTAAAATATGTAAAACTGACATTAAAAATGTGTTTGTCTCACTTTAAGAATAAGTATATTTTTCCCTATGAGACCAGACTTCTGGGACACCCTGTATACATAACTTGTGGAAAAAGGTATGCTTGGGCTGATAGGAAAATCAAACAAACACCCGTTTTGAATGGCACGTGGGTCTTACTGTCTTCGCTGCGCGTATCTCATTTATTGAACTATGAGTATCATTAAACGTAATTAATTTATAATTATAAAACTATAATACACTATTTGAATTAAATACATGAACTTTCAGGTTACATGAAAAAAAGAGGTTTACCGTGCATTAAATGGCAGTGGGAGAGTACTTTAGTAAGACAGAAATTAATCTTTCTTCAGGCTTCTTATTTATGGAAAATGCATTGAAGAGAGAAATACGCCCACAATAAACCTTTTGAGAGTAAAGTTAAAAAAGTACATATTTTGATGAATTTCACGCGCAATTATTATTTTCGTCTCTTTTAATTAAGTAGCTAAATGAAATAGATAAAATAACATGTGCATATATTATGTCGGACTTTTCTTTCATGTAAAACCCCCTTCCCCCACCACCATCACCACCACAATATATTTTACAGTTTTATATTTACATCCGTTACATTTTACCCCCACTGCACTCTGCCCCTCAACTTTATCAGCTGATTATTTGTATCGTCTGCTGGAATTCATGTGAATTATTTTGCGAATGAATTGAAAATCTCAAGGCCAGTGATAGCTTTTCATTCGTAAGTGAATTCGTTTCATAATTACAGTAGTTTTATGGCGTACTTTACGCATAGGAAACTAGTACTACACTGTTTAAAATTAGGAAACACTGTGGACGCGATGATTAGTAGTAATTATGTTAGATTTTCTCTTCTAAAATAAAAAAAATTAAGGGGAATATAGGGTCCCTAAGTGCCATAAGATTAAACTCAACAGAAGTATCAGTTTTTCTGCAGCAACAGTTCACATTAATAAAGATATATTGTATAACATTTCATTTTGAGACAATGTAACTATAATTTTTGTTTTCTAAAATCTATCACCTTTACCTCATGGCCAAAGAGCTTTGTTAATAAACAAATACCACAACCAATCAGAGGGAAGTAATTTAAAATCTTTATTCTCATTGGCCAAAATTATTATAATTCTTTGTCTATAGTTACCTTTCTAAAAGAAAATGTTTTTCTATTACTTATTCATTCGCAATGAGCGTCTGTTATTGCTTTGTCAACAGTAAACTCACACAAATGTGACAATTTATAATAGCCACTTTAAGCGCAGGTATAACTCTACAACTTTGCAAAATATAATGAGAGTGTCTGCTAGCTCCTGCAACATGTGACAATGAATAATTGCCAAATACTTCCAGGTTTTAAGTGAGTTGCCAATGTTAGTCCCCATCGATTATACTTTTAATTTATTTATTACCTAAATAATTGTTAATAATAAAATATAAATAAATTATTTATTTCATTTTATTTTGAAAAATTTATTAAAAATGATAAAGAAAGATCATTATGATAATATAATAATCATGTCTGAAGTTCTTTCATGACAAAATAATTTCGGCGGAGGGAGGGGAGGTATTTTGTAACAATTTTATGATGTAATGGAAACGTTATGTACATTCAATGATTTATTTTATTAAAACAGAATTAATACCAAGGAAACAGTAATTATTTCTTCAGACACTAAATAACAATCAACTGATTAAAATGATTATTTCATCATTCTCTCTCTCTCTCTCTCTCTCTATATATATATATATATATATATATATATATATATATATATATGTGTGTGTGTGTGTGTGTATATAACTGTATAAAAGTTAAAAATGCAAGACGCGTGTTCAGCAAAAAATTTAATTTTAATCTTTCCTGTTGATAACATAAAATGAGAAATCGTGCAATATTTGAAGGTCTAAATTTGGTGGAATGTTTGAGACCTAAAATACTTTTATTTTGAGTCCCAACTGCAACCATAGACAATAAGGATATTATCGAGCAGGAGAGAGCTCACTCGCACCTTTCTCAAGAATTGTTTGAAAAAATGTTCGATGAAAGTTTTGGACTTCCATTTATAAAGAGGACGAAACATAAATGATCTAATCTAACTTCACCAAATTTGATGTAATTTAGCCGAATTTAACCTGGTGTAAGTTTACATACCCTAACCTACATCTACAAAGACGACTACTCGAAGATTCATAGACGATGAAGACGATATAATTTTCCTGGATACCGTTTCAACAAAAATTCTGTTCTCTTATTTGCTTTCATTTAATATTACGAGTGTATATATATATATAATATATATATATTATAATATATATATTATAATATTATTCCATGTAGAAATGTTTGATCGTGCTCATGCTACCATGAATGATATAACTGTGGCAGAAGAGAAAGCTCTGGTTCATTTATGCGGAGGACAGCCTGAATAGATTCTTTCAGAAAGTTGCAACAAGTGCAAAGTGTGTAGAGCCATAAAGTATTCCACCAACACCTGCAGCTACAAGAAACCATAGTCTGCGAGTTTATTATCAAGTTCAGGTATGGAAAGGTAGGGATGATCTGGCTCCAGAAGAATGGGGATGGAGCGGTAAGAAGGGGAAAATGGTGGCTTTACAAACAGAGAAGCCACCTTCTCCAAAACACCTTCTGAAAGTAATCAGATGCAATCGTAAAGCTGACTGCAGAACGGCACGCTGTACACGCAGAAAACATGGACTAGAATGTTCTCCGATGTGCGGTGAATGTAAGGGTGTCAGTTGTATGAATTTCCCTCAGCTAGATCTGTAAGTGGATGATGAACTGTGAATTGGAAGTAGTCACTTTGTCCTTCAAAGATGAATTGTCTGCTTGTTCCCTCCTTTGTCACTGGAACTATCGGTACATCAGACTCTCAATATGAACTTGATGAAACCCAGATTTTTTTTAAATTAAGGTTTATGTTGTTTATTATTTTGTGCCTTATTTACTTCTGAGGAAACGTGTGTTTTTATATGTATGTGTGTATATTTGTGTCTGTATTGTGTGTACATTAGTGATGTAGCGGATGTCATTTTTTTCACATCCGCGGATGCGGATGCGGATGTTTGATTTCAACATCCGCGGATGCGGATGTCTACATTTTCGTTATTTTTTAGGATATATTCGAGATTTGTTGTGTTTAACGTATATAATAAGTTATTATATAGAGAGAGCTGTAGCTATAATGTAGTATAATTGATTAATTGTACAATAATTGCTGTACTTTTCTCTGAACATATAAAATAATATCAAGCATCTAACTAATATAGAAATCAATTAGTGAATTCGTCTGCAAATAAATTCGTTATATTTTTGAGTTTCAGCCACAATTAGAAACCATAATTGTGTTACCAGGATGCGCCACGTGAACCCAACTCAAATGCACCCCACCGACCTCTTTCCCCAACCTCCACCCTTATAGAAAGAGATCTTTAATTAGCTTGATAACTATTTATATTAAGTTTAAAGTTTTATTAGGCATATTTATAAATGAGTAATTAAAATAAAGTAAACTAAGATGTTCATCGTTTAATGTTCAAACTTAATATAGGAAGGTTATGCTTAAGGAACATTAATTTTTCTGCCTTTTCTGCTGCCAGTCCTGTTTCTCTTTTCATCATATATTAATCCAGCACTGCTAAATAATCTCTCGCTTGGTACGTTTGTTGGAGGACAGGCTAAATGTTTCCTTGCAAGTTTACTCAAGTATGGATAGATATTCTGCGTATTTTTCCACCAACTAATAGGATTGTCACATGCAGCCAGGCGTTTTTTCTTGGTGATAGCTCTCGATCATTTTTACTACATCTTTTGACATCGCGTAGGTCTCGTCATTGCTGCTTGACTCAAGAAACTGAGAGACAGATTCTGTGATAGATTTGCTTGTTGAAGGTGTTGGTTCTGTCACTGAAACTTTTATTCTTTTGGTGGGTGGCGAAGCGACAGATTCAAGAGATTGAAGCTCTTCACCTGCTTGCCAAGTGATGATTTAACTCGTTCTAATGTACTAGGTGAAAATAACTTAGCTTTGTAACGTGGATCTAAGTAGGTTGCAAGAGAGTAACTTCATACAAGAACAGCCTCTCGTCTTGTCGCTTGCATCACTTTTGCGCACAATGAACTAGTTCTATTAATATAGTAGAATTTGATAATTTCCGCTTATTAATGACATTTTATCTCAACGGTCCACATCCGCACGACATCCGCAGTCCAAAGTGCGGATGCGGGTGCGGATGCGGATGCGAGAAAATGTGCGGATGTTCCGCGGATGCGGATGCGGATGTGACCTACATCACTAGTGTACATGCGCGTGTGTATGCGATACATAGATCTGACACCTTACAACAAAATAAATTACTATTTTAATAGTTTTGATGTTTGTTTTTATTCCAAAAGCACTAAAATACCCATATATTATCTGAAAAGGTAAAGGTTCCTAGGGGGTAAAATTCACCTCCCCCTTGCACTGTAGGACAATGTTTGCATTTGAAAGTGTCCATACATATGATAATTCAACTATCAAGATGGTTAAAGTCTAAAATAATAGCATACGAAACAAAGAAACTCGGAAAAAATTCCATTCGTATTCAGCTCCGAAACAAACTCTCAACTTTGACCTGACCTAGCTCCATGATATTGTTTGACTTTGACTTAAAATTTTCACAAAAGATGTATTAATCATTTCCGTGAAGGTATACCGGGTTTCAAAATCCTAGGTGCAAACGTTTAACTTTTATCTGTGAAAAACTGCAGGGGGGGGGGGGGTCAAATTGACCACTCCCGGCAGGTCGAGGGTTAAAACATGCAAAAATCAACTTTTTTATGGTCCGATTTTGGTAGACTTTTGATATGAAGTTTAGAAGCGTTTTTCATTGTCAAATATGCTAATAAACTTTCTGTTGCAATTTTGTCCACGTTCAGCCAAAATTATCGTAGATTGCTTGGACTAGATTTCCCACCACAGCAGTTGTGGAATGACTGCCTTAATCAATTTTGAGTGGTCGATGACAGACACATTTGTTAACGTAGCCACTTCCTCGAACACACTTGAATCGGCTATCACTATATATCTTGCACGCCGAATTCGGGATATCGATCTGTTGAGCAGTTCTTTTAAATAAAAACTTGACAGATTTCCGAGTAATAATAATAATAATAATAATAATAATAATAATAATAATAATAATAAGATATTTGCCGCTGTTCCCAATGGGAATACCAAAATTTTGTAACTGGAGGAGTACGAGTACGAATACAAGTACAAACTTTTTGGAGTAAGCGAGTACGAGTACGATTACAGCGACTTTAGATTCCCTCGAGTACGAGTACAACGTTTTTCAGTGCTTTACCTGGTGCTTGCATGAGCAAAGCTTATTTGTTATGAGACCATATGAACACATTACAATGGAAAATGAAAAAATGGGCACGAAAGGAACAAAATGTATTTCCTTTACTGTTACATAATATATATATCACATATATATATATATATATATATACCATATATATACTGTATATATATATATATATATATATATATATATATATATATATGTATGCAGAAAAGTTTTTCTACGAGAAAATAAATTTGTATTAAAATTTAAAGATATTCTGTTTGTATAAATTAACATATTAATCCTTTAAAAGATATTATTCTGTTCAGCTAAATTAAAATATGATTCCGTTACATTTTTAATGTTTGTATAGAGTGCCTCGATGCCCGCGGATTCTCTGCGCCTTTTCGATAAGCCTAACGAAAACAGTGTGCCACGTCTAATCTTAAACGGAGATTCCCAAATTGTAAATGTTGTTTTCAATTATTATAAATCACATAAAAGAGTTAAGTGTAAAACTACAATTGTATAAATTCTTTTGCTAATATCCAATTATACCAATTCTCTCGTTAATATCATTATTAGAGTAAGATTTTGCAAGTTTAATAGTCTTCTGTAACACGTGGCAACCATGGGTGTTTCTCCAAGACAAAAGGGAGCCCTTGAGGAAGGCAACATGCTTTGTCAGTCTAACGCTCGCCTCAGCTTCCGACAGAGGGAGTAGAGTGTTCCGCCCGTGGGCCAGCTGGGTTTGGCTGGACCCCTCAGCTTATTTTGATGTAAGCATTTGTTCGTTAATAACTCTCTAAACAAGTGTAGTGAAAAGGGTTTCATTGTTTTTTCTAATTACTAAGAAATTCTAATATTTTAAAAGTGATTTCGACCTTGTACAAATAAAGGACTGAGCAAAGGAAAAGACTCGTCATTTTATATCCTTCCAAGAAGAAGCATTCCCGTCTCTCAACGGACCGAGAGAGAGAGAGGGTACGCCATTGAGCGAAGGTATAAATTGTTGTCTTCGTAATTCGCAGTCAGATAAAGTAAAGTTGAAAAGAAGAACCGTGGATGTCAGTCAAAATAATTAAACGGTATAAATTTCCTTGTTGGTGCGAGGAAGCGACATACTGAGACTACCTTTAACGGATAATACCTTATCCTACATATATATATATATATATATATATCACATGTATTTATAAAGTTATAAGTAATGTCAATTACGTAATGCTTTATTCAACATCTTTGGTAAGATGTTTTATATTCCATCAAAATAGCTCAGCTTTCTTATAAAAATAAATAAAAACTAAAAATATAAATACATACCTTGTAAAACTCAGATGTGTATGTATATATATATATATATTATATGTGCAACCTTCCACAATGACGTCAGATACCACCAGTCTGCTGAAGGCTTTCTAGAACATTCTGGAAGCTATAGGTTGCTAGTTACCGAACAGCATAGACAAATTAGTACCACGTTGTAATTGCCACTAATTGGTCACGAGAGGTTGATTGGTCGAGTACGAGTACGATTACAGCTATTTCAGATTCCCTCGAGTACGAGTACGAATTCGAGTACAACAAATACATGTACTCGAGTACAAGAATACTCGAGAACTGATGTACTCTTTCCACCTCTAGTTCCCATCATGGTGATGAGGCAGTTGCGGAATTTTAATTGTCGAAAATCATTCACCTTCCATTTTTCGTTATTGAGATCACTTGGTCAGGAATTCGGAAAAATTTTCCAAACACGTGTCCATGCAGTCGAATTAAAAAAAAAAGGAATAGAATGTAGGCAACACTTAAACATCTACAAAATTACTTAAGATTCCTCGACTTTATTATTATTATTTTTATTATTATCATTATTATTATTATTATTATTATTATTATTATTAGTAGTAGTAGTAGTAGTAGTAGTAGTAGTACAGTAGAATACGCTGCTAACGCGCGGTCACGTTCGAAGAGACTCCGGCGTTATGTATTGTTAAAGATCTTATGGGAAATAGGTTAGGTTCCGAAGACCACAAAACTATACGACTTTCATTTAAAATATTAGAGTAATATTATAATTTAGTACAGTGACCCGTAAATAAATTTAATAATAATTAAACCTATAAAATACAGTAACTATAAATGACCAAAAAGAAAAAAGAAATGAAATATAAAATCTAACCATTCACGGCTCCGATGCACTCCGTCTAAGCTGCAGAGTGTTGGTTGCTGCAGTGTTGGTTACTGCTGATTGCAAAAAAATGTCCGTGTCTTTATTCTGTCTTGGTGCTTTAAAAACAAATGTTGATAAAGGTCACAGTCTCACGCTCTCGGCTAGCGTCTGGCAGCGGTTACAGTAGTTAGATGAACTCCTGTACGAGATTAAATAAGAGTAAGGTGTCTCAAACAAGTAAGGTTGGGAAATCATGCATGAACTTGTATCGCGATTGTATAGTTACTAAATTTATGATTGGTTACCTACCTCAACACATTCGAATCTCTAGGTTTCGTTACCAGTTAAAATACTTCAGAATGTTCCATGCACTGTTTTCCTACAATTATACAGAATTTGTAGAAGTGCGGTCATAACACTTTATTTTAAAATACATACGTTCGCAAAACTGGTGAGTTAAAAGTAACCAACTTTGGTGCTCCATTTTTTTTATGTATACGGAGAAGCCAAGGGCAAAGCTCGCAAAAATGTCCCCTATATAAGAGAGAGCCGAAATTAAAGTCTGAGGCTCACGATACCTTTTTTTTAATTTTCAAAAGATTGTGTAGTGTGTAAAATGCATGTATGTGTAGCGAAGAATAGAGGGAGAAGTATGTTCGAAAGCATACTGGGCTGCTCAAAAGGTAGATGAGACACGGAAAAAGATCAGCTAAAGAAGACAGATAGGAGAAACGGGAGTTTCAGCACTCCCTGTCTTCTGCCAAACACCCTTCCCTCAGTGAGTACTTCCCTGGTCGATTGGTGTCTACAATCTTCTACAAAAATAGGTTGTACGCAAAGATTACTTTCAATTTAACGTACAATGAAAAATGAGGGTATACAAACAACTTAAATGCAAATTAAAATGGAAACATCGTATCCACAACAAAAGTGAAAATAACCAACTTTCCCTAAGTTAATTTTAACTCACCAGTTTTAAAGGTGTACTGTTTGATAGGGTTTTTTAACCTCCTTCGGAACGTGTAAGGTCATATGACGGAGGGAACCTACTGATTTACGTGGGATCTGAACCAAGAGTCGCTACATAATCTAGACTCGGAGGAGGGTCCCCTATCCAACTTTTTTTTAAGCAGGAAGGAGGGCTGAAGGGCGAATGCCCACAAAAACGACCCCCCCCACACCTTATAGAGGAAGAAAGGAGCCAAAATCAAGGTCCAAGGTTTTTGAGATGCCTGGAAAGATTGGAGGTCATAATTATAAAGGGGGGAAAGATGGATTGAGGAAGAGTGTTCCAGAGTTGACCGGTTGAGTACATGAAAGATTAAAAATACTGATTAACTTTTACGTTAGAGAGTTGAACAGAAAAAGGATGAGAATCTGTCGAAAGTCTGGTACTGCCTGCTCTCCTTAAAAGAGGAGGCATACAGTTAGAGAGTTCAGAAGAGCAGTCTCCGTAATAGTACTAATAGCCTCATACAGGGGCAGACAAGATCTCTTTACAGAGATAGCAACTGAGTGGGAGTGAAGAAAATGCGAAGGTGGTACAACACACCTAAACTCTTAAAAGCTGTTTTAGAAAGAGTGTATAAATGATGTTTCCAGGAAAGATCAAAAGAAAAAGACACTCTAAGAATGTTAAGAGTAGTTGGAAGAAGAGGAAGGATTGAGTTATGTATTGTTGAAGGTAAAGGGATGGTCGTGTGGAAGATTGTGATGAATAAACAGATGAAGGAACTGAGTTTCTGAGTCATTGAAAGCCCCCATCGGAGATAGGAGAAAGATCAGAGGTCAAGTGTATCAAAGCCGTCCTATGCGAAGCATGGAGTGACTGTTGAGAGGGATGCCTTGTGAAGCGGGTGGACAAGTGAAGAGTAGAGTCATCGGCATAGGCAGTGGCGGATTATCACTGAGGCTATTGAGGATGAGGCTTCAGGATCCCATGCTTGAGGGGCCCCCCCAATCAACTGAGTTTCGATGATATATTTCGAGATTTCGCAAACTTCTTTGATTAAATATGACAGAGTACACAAACTGACAAATTCCCTGTTTTATTTTGTTTTATAGGCCTTAAAGTAAAATTTGTTTAATACTGTTTAGTTTTGGCAAACGGAAAAATACACTGTGTTAAGGTTCTTTTAAGTTTGTTTCTTAAATAGCCTGAGCACCGTACATAGAATTCGTGTAAATGTACTATGTACTGTATATGTACATGTATTGTTAATAAAAAACTATAGAAAAGTGCTCCCATATTCTTCATTGCCTCGGGGCCCAGAGGTGTCTTAATCCACCTCTGGGCATAGGAATGGATAGGACAGGAAGTGCGATTTAATAGATCATTGATAAATAAAAGGAAAAGAGTGGATGACAGGACAGAGCCTTGAGGAAGACCACTATTAATAGCCTTAGGACAGGAAAAGAACAGTGGCCATCTAAATCGCAGCTATAGATCGGCCAGAAAAGAAATCAGAGATGAAGACACAGATAGAAGGATAAACACGGAAGGAGTGCAGTTTGGATATTAAAGATTTGTGCCAGACTCTATCAAACACTTTCGTTATATCCAATGCAACAGCAAAAGTTCCACCAAAATCCCGAAAGGAAGATGACCAAGAGTCAGATAGATATGCAAGAAGATCGCCAGTAGAGTGTCCCTTGCGGAATCCATACTTCCTGTGAAAAAAACATATAGGGCTATGGGTTGAAATTTTCAGCAGATTTCAGTGAAGAGTTAACGACAAAAAACCTATGTTTTTTCGTTAGAGAGTTATGTATGTTTAGGTCTTCAAAGGACCTCGTTAAATTTATTTGCCTTCGGTATTTTAGCACTGCTAATGGTAAAGAAAGAAATCGCCTTACCTTATTATTTCGTTGAGCCTCGCTTCTGCTCATCGGACGCGACGATGTATTTCGATGTAGTGCCGCGGTACGATGGAGTTACACAACGAGTTGATTTGATGTAATTAATATAGACAGTCACTATATTTAAATTCCTGAAGGTATAGGCCTATCCTTTTGCGTTATTAGGTTTATATCACATGTTATTCACTCAGAACTTATAGGAAGATAAAGTATATCTTCCTTGCTTAAAAGCATGGCTTAACATAAGCAAGCTCCGAGCGGGCCGCTAATATAATATAAATTGTCGTCTTTTATTATTTGCTGATTTTGCAAAGTTCGTCGACTCTTCTTTCGAAGTAATTTTCATGAGTCATTAATGGAAAATTTTGAACACGAAATAATAAATTTTTCTTGTTGGGTGGGCCCAATGCCTCCATATTGGGTTCTATGTATGTATGTATGGCAATTATTTTCATTCCCAATAGGCTATGTTGCCAATCCCGACGCAATTTTGTAGATATTTAATTCAATTAATTAACAATTTAGAAAGAGAGAGGTTACTCAAGACCTATTTAAATATAAAAGTTTAAGAGGCCAACTTCTCAAGTTTAGTTAAAGTTATGTCAATCAGTTTGACTCCCCGTAGGTATAGGAAATTTATGGAATTAAAGTAAAGTTATTGAGCATTTTAACTTTGCTCATTATTTGTGTAAGTTTTATAAGTCACCAGTTTTTAAATGCTGGCTTACTAATTTTGTTTTGGAGTTTAGTCGTGTTTTGTTTTGTTAACGATTTATGTTTCAAAGTGACTTCTACGTTGGTGAGTTAATTGAAATGTACTGTACTTCCATGTTGTGTTGTTTGGTTAAAAGAGTTTGTACTGTATTCAAACCTCCTCCCACTTCAGACTTGTCAATACCTGTAGTTTTAGTAGAGTAAATGTTACTCCTCCACAGGTAGATCTGGAGGGCTTGGAGCTTTGAATCCTGTACTGGTTTTGTGTTGTTTAGTCTCTGGCCAAGGGAGGCCATAAGACCCTTGTTGTTTGGCCCATGACCAAGGGAGGCCATAAGACCCTTGTTGTTTGGCCCATGGCCAAGGGAGGCCATAAGACCTTTGTTCTTTGGCCCATGGCTAAGGGAGGCCATACGACCCTTGTTGTTTGGCCCATGACCAAGGGAGGCCATAAGACCCTTATTGTTTGGCCCATGGCCAAGGGAGGCCATATGACCCTTGTTGTTTGGGCCATGGCCAAGGCAGGCCATAAGACCCTTGTAATAGTTTGGTCTCTGGCCAAGGAAGGCCATAAGACCCTTGTAATAGTTTTCCCTATGGCCACGATAGGCCATAAGGGCTTTGTTGAATAGTTTGGGATATGGCCAAAGTAGGCCATCAGCCCCTTGTTAAATAATATGGGCTATGGCCAAGGTAGGCCATAAGCCCCTGGTTGAATAATTTGGGCTATGGGCAAAGTAGGCCATGAGCCCCTTGTTGAATAGTTTGGGCTATGGCCAAAGTAGGCCAGCAGCCCCTTGTTGAATAGTTTGGGCTATGGCCAAGGTAGGCCATCACCCACTTGTTGAATAGTTTGGGTTATGGACAAAGTAGGCCATCAGCACCTTGTTGAGTAGTTTGGAGCTATGGCCAAGGTAGGCCGTCAGCCCCTTATTGAATAGTTTGGGCTATGACCAAGGTAGGCCATCAGCCCCTTGTTGGATAGTTTTGGCTATGGCCATGGTAGGCCATAAGCCCTTGAAATAGTAGTTTGGGCTATGGCCAAAGTAGGCCATAAGACCCTTTAGAGTAGAGTAGTTTGGGCTATGGCCAAAGTAGGCCATAAAACCCTTTAGAGTAGTCTAGTTTGTATGTGCCACTGTCTAACCATATAATTTTTGGCACAAAATTATGTGCACAGAACCAGAGTGCAGCAATAAAAGCCTTTACTCTCCGATCCTTGGTTATGTTCAGACAGGGTGTTGTGTTTGTGGCACATGTAGAGAGTACAGTATATATATATATATATATATATATATATATATATATATATATATATATATATATATATATATATATATATATTTTGCATTCCTCTGAATCCAGTTGGTCTTCAAAACTTGGATTCACCACTCCAGTGAAGTCAATACCCGTAGTTATGATTGAGTAAATGTTATGTGTCCTACAGGTAGATCTGAAAGGTTTGTAATCCAGGCAATCTAGAGCAAAAATAGCTTCAACCTGGGCAAAATTGCTTCAGAAGCTTTCTAAACTGTTTCCAGCTCAGGAACCATTGCAGAATAACATATCCAAAATCCGACAAAATTGGACCCCGGGAACACCCCAAAAATGAAATTCAAAATGGCGGACTGGCAGTTTCCTACGAAATACAATAAATTTTAATTTCGCTTTGTAGAGAGAGTTATGACGTTTTTCTTGATCAGTAAAATGTTTTAAAACACATTTTCGTTTCTAAATTAACCTATATGACACTAAAAATTGTATTAGGCGGCTAGTATTAAACTATGACGTCACGTAATGTAAATAAAATATACTGTATGGAGTGTATGTGAGAATGGACATTGCTACATCTTTATAAACTTATATATATACAACTCTTTAATTCCTACTACCCACTATCAAATCTGCGTATTTGTGCTTGTCATTTTCTTTAAAACTGTTATTATGTACTCCTTTTAAATACTGCAACACAGTTTATTAATTTGTGTTTTCTGTTTCAAACTGACTCGGTGTACGGCTGACTCGGTGTGCGTCCGCCTTCAAGAATGCAGACCCCTGAAGAATTGTGCGTGATTTGTAAGGAGAAATTGGACAGCGGACAGGAAGTGGTTCACATCTCGCAAAAAGGAGCAGATGGTATAAATGCATCCAGCCGCAGCCGTGGAAGCGATGTTGTGCAACAGCTGGAATAAGTGTTCACGTTGTATGTAGGAAAAGGTTTACGGATAAAAAGACCATTGAAATAAGAAGCGACAGACCGCAGCCGAGGCAATACCAAGGAAAAGTGCTCGTTTTCATGAATACGCATTTTCCAGTGCTACTCACTGTTTGTTTTGTGATACCTTTGTGGACTTTTTTTCCAAACACAAACCAAAATCAGAGCATGTCAAAATAAGAACTACAGAGTTCTCCGAAACCATAAAAAGGTGCTGTGAAAGCCGCTGCGATGAATGGTCGTTTAATGTAAAAGGCCGTCTGGAGTATTATCTTCGTGATCTTCCTGCTGCAGATTGTGTCTACTATCACACTTGCAGCGTAAATTTTCGAAGTGGAAAAAACATTCCTCGCGCATACTCCTCCGATGATCATGATTCGAAGAAAGGCAGACCAACTAATGAAGAGCAACACCAAGCATTCCTTCAGACCTGTGCTTACCTGGAAGAGAATGATGATGAACAACTGTTGATTGGAGACCTAATTTCCAAAATGGAGGAATATCTTCAAGGAAGTCAGAGCTCTGTCTACGAACGCAGGCACATGAAGAGAAAGCTTTTAGAACGTTACGGAGACAAGATCATAATATCAGGTGAAAGTGGGAAGGCAGATGTAGTAACACTACGAGAGACAGCTAATGAAATTCTTATAGATTATCACAAAAAGTCGAAAGAATGTGATATAGATATAGAGCTACAGAAGATTTACCTAGTAGAAGCTGCTGCAAAAATAATCAGAAGTGATATCAAGTCTGTCGACTCACCTAGAAAAGATGTGTATCCATCTCCAAATGACATCACTGCAGAAAGTGCTCTTGATTACATTCCCAACAGTCTGAAATTGCTATTATCAAAAGCATTTGCGGGACAGGATGCTTCAAGAAAAATAGGTGCAATTGGGCAGAGCATTATGCAAGCAACCCGTCCTAGAGGATTACTATGTCCACTACAGATCGGTTTGTCGGTTCAGCTACACCACAACTTTAGGTCAAGGTACCTTATTGACGTTCTCCATCAGCTGGGTTACTGTTCGTCGTATGCAGAAGTAACAAGATTCGAAAGAAACGCGGCGCTGGCAAGTGGGTCTGGCTCTTTTACTGTTGATGAAAACACTGCAGTCCTTCTAGCAGCAGATAACGTCGATCATGATGTCTGCACTTTGGATGGGAAGAATACCTTCATGGAATGGGTATGATTGCCGCAATAACTCCGAAGATCAAGATCCACCCTTCTATTCACAGGCGTAATGTTGGTGACAATGACATTAAGAAGATTGCAACCGTTGACATTAGGGAATATAGACACGCGAGAAGCATGTTGAGGGACATCTCATTCCGCGAACTTCCAGTACCCACTGCCACCATAAGTCGACTTAGTCTTCTCTGGCAGATATCTTCAGCAGAAAGATCAGGTCCAAGTTGGTCCGGAACAATGCAGGCAATTCACGGTGGATCAAGTGTCTCACATCCAGGTGTGGCGTCGATCACGTTCCTTCCCATCATAGATATGTCGCCAACTGACATGACCTGCATATTTTCGACATTACTATATTTGAGCAAGATAGCACGCGATCAAAAAGTCCCATGCATTATTACCTTTGATCAGCCTTGTTCTGGAAAGCTTCCCAAATCATCAATGAACAGAGAGACCTGCAGGACATTGTTTTAATGCTGGGATCATTTCACACTCTGATGAATCTTTTGGGAGCAGTCGGTACTTATGAATGGTTCAGGATTGTCTGAAGTACTTCAAGAAATATACGGACCAAATGCCGTGCAACACATGATGTCTGGAAAAGCTGTTTCAAGAGCGATACGTGGTCATATGATAGTAGATGCAGCTCTTAGTACCTTACTAGTCGCAGACGTTTTCCCTCGTAATGAAGATGGAACTCCTCATGACCTCCATAAGGAAGCTTGTGACCTGCTCGACGATGTTATGACGCCAAACAATCAGTTGAGGATGTGGAATCTTCGAATGCATTGTCTCAGATTGCTACCACTTTAGATGCGAAGAAAACTGACCTACAATCTACTTCGCAAACAAGTCAACTCTGGTTGGAATATCAGCGAATGATCAACATTGCACGTTCCTTGATAACAGCAGACAGAACCGGCTCGTGGGATTTGCACTTGCAAGCTATGCTGGAGACCATCCCCATAATTGCAGCAGCCGGACATCACAATTACCTGAAATCGATATACCTGTACCTGCAGAAAATGTTAAGTTTGCCTTCTGAAAATCCAGCCGTTAACAAAATGTTCCAGGAAGGTAAGTTTGTGTAAGAAGAAGCGACAGATTATGGGCCGGACTCGGCACAGACCTGGTGATAGAACAAGTACTAATGCGTTCCCTGAAAAGCAGAGGCGGACTGACACGCGGAAGTGGATTTACAGACATCCAAAGGACAACGTGGCTCTTTTCTATGCCTCTGTGTTCCACTTATAACTTAGCAATGCAGGAATACACCAGAGTTTTGTTGGAAAGTAGTGAACAGCACAAGGAAATGAGGGGAAGTAGACAAATCAGGGACAGTAATGACATGAAGAAAGTACTTGAACGTCTGGAATCCTTATCCCCATTCCATTCTACCTCGGGTTTCTGCAACATTGTAACAGGGCTAACTGCTGATCCTGGAGTTAACGTTCATCAATTGCATTCAATCGGTACGAACATTGTCGTAAAAATGATTGGGAAACAAGCCTTTACATATTCTGCCAAAAGATCTGAAAAGTGAAAACACTAGGATCTGCTTCTGCCGTTGTGATCACTGATGCTTCAGATATAGAAGTAGATCCTGCACTACTGTTTCAGAGAATGATGACTGTTGCCACTGGCGGAGACATGAATCTTGAAGATGTCATGTGTTACGAACTGTGTGCATATCCTCCTGCATTGCTCGAATTACGAAGTATCTTGAGGAAACCCGATAAGTCTCAGCTAGCTCATGCAATAATCAAATACACTGACACTTTACGCATGGAAGAAGTTCAAGAAATTCAGTGCACAGACCAGTACGTATTGGATGGTGGATCTCTACTACATCGTGTTTCCTGGCGTCAAGATGAAACATATGACAGCATCGCCAACTCATATGCCGATTTCACTCTGAAAACATATGGAAAAGCAATCATTGTTTTTGATGGCTACAGCAGCTCTCCTACGATCAAGGACATGACCCACAGAAGACGCAGCACCAAGACAAGCAGAAATGTGAATCTCAGTCCAAGCATGAAGTTTGTTGGCCAGAAGGAACACTTCTTGGCTAATGAAAACAATAAGCAAACATTTATTTCCCTCGTAGGTAAGATGTTGAAGAAGCACGGGTGTACTGTTCACAACGCAGATGGGGATGCTGATGTGGACATCGTTCGTGCAGCAGTTTCCTCATCAGAAAATGCAACTACAACAGTAATAGGGGAAGACACCGACTTGCTGATTCTCCTTCTGTACCATGCCAAGGACAGTGGTTTCAAGTTGTACTATCGCAGCGATATAAGACGGGGACCATCTCCTAATCCTGTGTATGATATTCTCAGCATTCAATCATTGTTAGGAAATGACATCTGCAAGTATCTCCTGTTTGTGCATGCTTTTACGGGCTGTGATAGCACATCCAGAATTTTTTCGATCGGTAAAGCCAAAGCATTCGACACACTGATGAAGGTGGCTGAACTCCGTGTAGTTGCAAATACATTCTGTTCTGATTGTTGCCAACACTCTGACATTGAAGCCGCTGGAAGAAAGGCAATGCTTCTGTTGTATGGCTGCAAAACACTTGAATCCACTAACGCACTACGTCATCGAATGTTAGTTGAAAAGGTAGCTACAGCTAAATCTTTTGTTACACCCGAACGTTTGCCACCTACCGATGCGTCCACAAAGTACCACAGCTTTCGCACATACTTTCAAATACTAATCTGGAAGTCTACAGAAGAGAAGATCGATGCAGAACAGTGGGGTTGGTATGTAAAGAATAATTCCTACTACCCTACAGCCTGCGACAAGCCACCAGCTCCAAATTATCTACTCAACATGATCCGCTGCTTCTGCAGACGAAATGTGCTACTTCAAGATGTGGATGCAAGCGTAATGGAATGCCCTGTTCAGCCGCTTGTGGCGAGTGCCAAATCAGTGGTTGCGATAACAACCCAAGTACCGGTAATCTATCCGATGATAGTGATGAAGAGGATTAATTTCTGTATGTTTGTGACCAGGTATCACTTCTTCTGTAATGAACATAACTTGAAACTGGGAAAAAAATAATTGTTGTATTATTGATTATAAAAATCTGTAAAAAGCTATATAACATTATATTTGCGTAATAACTGGTTGTGTTGTATATTGTTGAATTATTTAAAACATTACAACTGAAAGAAAAAGCATCAAATGTATCTCTATAAATAAAAGCGTAAATTATATATATTTTTTTTTCGTAGGAAACATCCAGTCCGCCATTTTGAATTTCATTTTTGGGGGTGTTCCCGGGGTCCAATTTTGTCGGATTTTGGATATGTTATTCGGCAATGGTTCCTGAGCTGGAAACAGTTTAGAAAGCTTCTGAAGCAATTTTGCCCAGGTCTAACTACAAATTGCCTGGACTATTGGGGTTTTGAAGGAATCCAATCTGTTGGCAAGGAATGCATGTGTCTGTTGATGAAATCTTTTGAGTGATTTTTCTTTAAAAGAAGAATTGGATGCTTGGAGTTGTATGTATATATTTATGTACTGTATGTATATGTGTAAATGTACAGGGTGTTCCAAAAGTCACCACCCCATTTGTTTGGCTTATAACTTTTGAACCAATAAAACAACAAATACTGTAGAAAGTGGAAATAATTTATTTTATTTAGAATTATGTTAGAATTATGTTGTGGTGTGTAGTGTTCCATCTTCAAATTATTGGGGTTGATCTTCTACAATCTGAAAAAAAAAAATTAAATTAAGGTTCCAGCTACTTCAGATGGGGATGATGACTTCTGGAACACCCTATTTTGTTGTAGGGTTTTATTTTTGAGTTCTGTGTTAGGTTAACCAATTTGGCTGAGCAAAGATCCTCAAATGTTGCATTTGAGACCCTTATATCAAGCCTTGTCTGTTTTATGCCTATATGTGAAATAGGACGTAGAATAGGTTGCGCCTATATGTCAAAGAGGACTTAGAATGTGTGTGTTAGGTGGGTGTAGGTTTGAGTTCGTGCAACTGTTTTAGGTCTGTGTGATGTTAAAGTTCTGAGTTTAATTTTGTGATGTGATGTTTAAAATGAACAATGAATAATTCCTATGTAATCTTTATATAAATCCTTATATTCATTACAATCTTTATATTCATTATATTCATACAGTTCTTATATTTATACAGGGTGTCCCATAAGTCCGGCATCATAGGAGAAATTCATATTTTTCTATTTCTACAAACCATAATTCATATTTTTCTCTTTCTACAGGCGATAATATCTGTGAGAAAGGAAGAACGAATCCAGATAATTCTACTCGTAGGAAATCGGAGTCAAAGAGACTTTGCAACAAGTCTGCTAACACAACTCTGTGTTATTGGCTCGCGGTCTGGATGCAGTCTGTTAAATTCAGCAGCGGCCTCTCTTTGAGTCCGATTTCCTATGAGTAGAATTATCTGGATTCGTTCTTCCTTGCTCACAGACATTATGGCCTGTAGAAAGAGAACAATATGAATTCTGGTTTGTAGAATTAGAAAAATATGAATTTCTCCTATGATGCCGGACTTATGGGACACCCTGTATAATCTTTATAGTCAAATATTCATTTTTACAATAAGGACCAAACTAATATAATGCAAGTTTGGATATCTTTAGTATTCAATGTATGGTAAATTCTTTAACATATTATTTATATGTTGTTCATTCATACGTCCATTTCCGTTCTTGACCATTATCTTTCTTTTATTTCAATTATCTTTTATTTCCATTATCTTTTATTATCTACCTATGCCCTATTGACATATTAGTCCATGTTTACTCGTGTCCGTCTATATATCACGCACACAACCTATGTGTGACTACCGATATGTGTACAAAACTTTATGCATTCGTACATGTCCGCTAATGATCATGATTACGTACGTAGTTACCTTACATGTAAGTACGTTCACATGTATACTTTTTATGTTTTCTTAATTATTTAATTTCTCGCAAGATATTCGTTCATGCTGACGCAAGTGTTCGAATTCCGATGACGACGCAAAAAGCGGGCATCTAAAAACGAAATCTCCTCTCTTCTTTGCTTCTAATCCGAAAACATTATTATGTTACATATCGTTATATATTATGTGCTTTATGTTATATATATATATATATATATATATATATATATATATATATATATATATATATATATATAATATATATGTGCCCATGTACTTTGTGTTAAATCCTAAAATAATAGTTATCCTAATATAAATATAACTGTGGTCAATTGTAATTAACTGTAATAATTTAATATGATGTAATTAATGTACTTTAATGAAACTGTAATTAATTAACGATAATAAGTGAATGTGAATTAATTGGTAATTATAATCAGTTATAGTAAACCAAAATTACAATGTACTCAGTGATGTACTTTGGTTGTACTCAATGTACAACCCAACATTATGTCGCCATTTAGGAATGTATACTCGGCGATGTTATTATTATTTTTTATTATTATTTTTTCGTTGGGATAAATTTTTGATTTGCTTCCTATTTTGCCAAATAATTGGTGACTTGTTCTTTTTAACATTTAATAATTTTTTAGATTTAGCTTAATAATGAATCCTGATTAAATTTTGCAATGTTCATGTTTTGTATATATTCTCTTTTCGTTATAAAAAATGAAGTCATGTCTTGCCTAAGCATTTAATTGGAAATCTTAAACCTTTAATTTTTGCTCATATGCATATTTTAGTGTAAAGATGCATAGTTCAGTTTCCACTTCTAATTAACTCGAAAGATCATGATAATATCAGATCTGAAAATACGCCGTTTAAGATAAAAATATGGCTTCATCTTTAAATATCTTGTTTATCCATTTAAACATTGCTACAGCAAAAAAATTTACTTTATTTTCAAATATTGTGCAAAAAATAATGCAGCCTATAGAGAATAGAAACGACACAAGTCAACATTTAATAATAATGATGTTAGCAAATTATGGGTATAGTTCAGTTTCCACTTCTAATTAACTCGGCAGATCATGATAATATCAGATCTGAAAATACGCAGTTTAAGATAAAAATATGGCTTCATCTTTAAATATCTTGTTTATCCGTTTAAACATTGCTACAGCAAAAAAATTTACTTTATTTTCAAATATTGTGCAAAAAATAATGCAGCCTATAGAGAATAGAAACGACACAAGTCAACATTTAATAATAACGATGTTAGCAAATTATGGGTATATAAACCCACAAAATTTTTCCCATGTTCATTCAGGATTAGACTTAGAGGCTGAGCACTACCTGTACATTTTAGCAGTAAATTACAGCAAGAAAAAGTCTTTATCTTCTCCTTCGAGCCGTGCTCTCTTCGTAGAACTTAGTCATTAAAATAAAGAAAAATGACTTCCCGATACATTATAAGAAAAATCGGGGAACCTTCAGAGAACTTAGTACGCCTCCCAGAATCCTTTGAATCACTATAGAAGAACTCGGAGAGTAATATAGAAGAAACTACTGCGAGTAACAAATCCGTTGCTGCCTCCTAAACAGAACCCCCGTCGACTTCAAACCAACCAAGGCCATAGACAGAGGGGTTACCAACTGGCGACCCTGCCAGGATTCTTTCAGTCTTCCAGACCCTGGAAATAGAATAACTGGCGACCCTGCATCAGGATTATTTCATTCTTCCATACCCTGGAAATAGAACAACTGGCGACCTCTGCATCCATGATTCTTCCAGTCTTCCAGACCCTGGAACTAGAACCAACATTCAGTTGACCGGCGTGTCACGACTTCCAGTTCGTCACATCCACCCTTGAACCGGTGTGTCACGACTCCAAGTTCTCCACGCCTTGTCTTCATCCAAGAACAAGTAGCCAGCAAGACACGTCTTCAGGACACGTCTCCAAGGATTTCGCCGTAGGAATCTTGTTAAGTACAGAGCTCTTTTTTTAAAGTAATCTCTAAACATTTGAGAAATCAGTATTATTAACAGTTAATAATTATAGTCCGGTTGCACGGGGTGGGAACCCTGCATTGTTTGTTATAAAGCAAATCTTTACATATTTTGAAAGCTTATACCACCCCATTCAAGAATCCATCGGGTGTACACCTGGCCCCCGCTTGGCTTTTTCAATATGGCCGCCATTTTCCAAGATGGCCGGCGAAACTGAAAAATCCCATATCCTGGTCAATACTTGATGGATTTTGATGGTCTTGGTGTCATTTCTAGGGGTTTTAGGATGATGAGTCGATCTGGAAGGGTTGCAGATACTTTGGGAGTCGTTTTGACCCACATTCGTCAATACTCAAGGTCATTGGAAGTCAAACGCTCCCCGAAATAAGGAATATCCCATATCCCGGGCAGTCGTGGAGATATTTTGATCTTACTGTTGTTTTTATGGTTTTGGGCGAGACTGAGTAGTTCTATCGGTACATGATAACAGTAGGATATCATTTTGAAACTCCATGGGTCAAGTCAAGGTCATTTGAGGTTAAAGTTTGGCCTTGAAATATGATAATGCCACAGTTGACATCACTGTATTTTATTTATTTCAGTGACAATTTCTACAATCTAGCTAACTGCTGAGCACTTAACATCTTTTCTGCAGATAAAACCAGATCATAATGCTTAAATGACATAACCCACATTATATGGATATGGATATTCGGATATAAACCAAATTTATGCTGAAGTGCAGGGCACATGCATTCTATGGAAGGTTGCAAAGCTACAAGATATGACCTCGTAAGCAAAACAAAGCTCACACCTAGCTGGAGAATTGGCATTGGCAACTTTGATGCAGTTATTCACATTAGGTAACCATTTATTGGGGGCAAATATCAAAAGACATGGTTGTGTCAGGATCGTCAGGATCATCAGTCTGCTCTTTGTTTGCGTTTTGGGTCAATGGATTGTTGCAATCCAAGCCGCTGCCACATGTACAGAACATTGTGCAAGGGATTCCGCGTCACATGCAGCCGCAGCGACTCCCCCTGCATGCTGATTGTGATTCACACCCACATCTGATTGGCTTCAGAACTTCATCTGGTGCTGAGCACACTCCTTCACCAACTGTTTTTGGGATGAGAACTCTGTTTGTTTCGTCTGTCTCCCACCCATAATGCACAGGATCAAGTGGTGGTGGGTCACATTTTAGTGCATGAAGCCAGTTCGCCACAGTGTAGTGGGCTCTGAGTACATTTTGATGGAAAGCTTTAGTTGTTGGTAGAGAACATAGTTTGGGTGCAGCAGTTCACGACTTCCCTGTCTTCTGAGCCCATACTCGCTGACGACACTCAGTAAGAGATGAGGATTTCTTATCCCCATAGCATGCAACAATGAACGCTGTTGCCTCTTTCTCGATATGGTCAAAGCATGCACCAAGGGACCCCAGCTTGTCTAGCTTCCGACCCTTCTTGGTTGTGGCAATGGCAGTGGCTTTGCCGATGCCATGTATTGCTGCAACTGTGTCACAACCACTCAAAGCGTGTAGTTTGAGGATCTGTGGGATGATGTCTTTGTGCTGGGTTGACTTTTTAAATTACTATGGGGAGGAACATGCCGTCCCTCCGTTTTGTTTGAACTCCTTTAATTTGTGTTCTGAGCAGTGTGACGAGCAATCCTTTTCTAAAGAGCAAAGTGCTCACGAAAAGACTTATTACCAATTTCAGACATCATGTCTCCCCGATTGGTCACTCGATTCTCCCGAATGCAGTATTCCAAATTTTATTTTTTTCCCACAGTTGAACCCAGTGTCAACCAGGGAAATGGTTCAACCATGGAATCACTTCTCGATTTCTTGATAAGAAATAGAGATGTGATTGCCCTAAAAGGAGATCCTCTGGGCCGAACTAATTTGGTCCCTTTCGAAATCAAGCTGGAACCAAATTCCAAACCCATCTTCATTCCTCCGTATAGGGTTCCACATTCCCAATTAGTAACTATCGAGGAACACATTTTAGAACAAACCATCGAGTCACTACACAAAAACAATCGCTTCCTCTACGCCCTTTCGGAGAAATTTACATACCTTGAATCCCTGTTAGCTAAATACAAGGAACACGAAAGATATCTAGAATTAGTAGAAATAATTAACCTACAAGTAACCCTAATCGATAAATATTTACAGCAAATAATTACGATTCATTCCAAAGTTTTGCGTGTGACCCAGCTAGCCCATAGGAAAAATCACTCTTTCCACACTAATACCATGGAATACACTTCAGTCCCTGATTCACACCTTTCAGACACAATTAAAATTATCACCCATATTCTCATTCAACCATACTAATTACTCCCAATTTCTAGAATACACCTGGACTGTACATGGACCACGCCTCTACACTTACCTCATGATTGTACCATTTTTTGATGTACTCACTTATGACGTATACAAATTTCACCCTTTCCCAACACCCTACCAAAGCAATTCTAATCTCTATCGATTGTATCTGCCCACAGTACCACCTTACCTTTTCCTCACAAAAGACCTTTCAGCATATTCTATGATGTCAGATAGCGACATCCAGCATTTCAGATTCCCGCAAACGAACAAGCAACTCGTTTGCCCTCCACTCAAACCAGTAATTCTTCCAACCACTAGGTCCTGCTTTATCGACTTAATTCGTGACCGTTATTCCTCGGTATGTTCTTTCACAAAATTCCATTCCTCTAAAACCGTCCAACTCCGAATTGGACCAGACATCTGGGTTTCTTTCGCGAATAGGACTACCGCTACTTTCGAGTGTCCGTCAAATTATTCCCTCATCAAAATACCAACTGTTATCCGTCTACCAATTGATTGTTCCTTACGTTCAAAAACCTTCTAAATATACAACCCTTATAAGGTTACCATTAATGAGTCATACCCCTTCCCGCCGCAAACTAAATTTAAACCCGTTGTAGAAATCTTAAATCGCTCCATGAAGCCTTTAACCATCCTACCCGAACTTCATGCTCCTAAATGGAATGATCACTTGAGTCGTTTTAAAATTTCAGATGATAACCAGAATAACCTTTTACAAATACTACAACCTGTAACAATTTTTTCAACATCTGCCTTTAGTATCATTATTGTGTGTGCTATTATCATCGGTATACTTGTAGTGAAAAGATCATTCTTGGGACGAAGGAAAACAAGAGACACCGAAGGACGTGAAACTATTTATGCACGACCAAGAGTGCGTACCCAGACCACGTGAACTAGACTTAACCACCCCGACTTATGTTTTGTAAATAAATCTGTATTATTAAAACCATTAGTTATCATCTAGTTAGAATTAGTTAGGATGTTATATTATTGTATTAATATCATTCTAAAGGGGAAAGCCTGTAAAAATGAACAATGAATAATTCCTATATTCCTATATTTTTATATTCATATAATTTTTATATTCATATGTATTTATATTCATAAATTATAATGCTTATATTCATATGTATGTACGTCTTATATTCATTTTTACATATAGAGTCCAAATTCGCATAACGATGACGAAGTTTGGATAAAAAATTTTATTCGCTTTCTATTTCATTTCTGCTGAGTAATTGGTGAATTATTTCTTTTTAAATTACTTAATCATTTTTTTTATATTTAGCTTAATAATGTGATCTTGTTAAATTCTGCAGGGTTCGTTTTCTGCATACATTCTCTCTTCGTTGTAAAAGATGAAGTCATGTCTTGCTTAACGTTTAATTTGAAAGCTTAAGCATTAAATAATAATGATGTCAGTAAAAATTCAGTATATAGAGCCGAAGAATTTTTCAAATATTCATTCTGATTGTCTGATTTGACTTAGAGGCTGAGCATTACCTGTAACATTTTAGCAGTAAACTACAGTAAGAGAATATCTTTGTTTTCTCCTTCGAGCATTACGCTCTTCATAGAACTTATTACAAGAAGAATCGGTGAACCTTCAGAGAATTTAGTAAGCTTCACAGAATCCTCCGATCCACTACAAGAAGAAATCGGAGAGTAGTATAAGAGAAACTTCTGCGATTCCCTATACGGTACCAGATACTCCAGAGTAACAAATCCATTGCTGCCACCTAACCAGAACCCCCGTCAACTTCGAACCGCCCAAGGCCATAAGACGGAGGGGTTAACATACATATATATATATATATATACGAGTATACTGTAATCAACTCGATGCAAAAGTAATGGAATTCGCTGTATATTCGTTTTCAGCTGTGACGTTACAAAATTCCAGTCTCATCTCTTGGAAAATACCCTCTCACTCCGTATATAAAATTTCATGTGCGATGCGTTGTAACTGTAACATAATCATTGTTACAGTGTATTACTGCCACAGTCCTATTACCTAGCTGTTAGTTGGTGGCTAATTCGTTTCTTCTTGCCTGTCCATGCAGTCTAATTGGAGTTAACATTCATGTGTGCTTTCACGTACATTCATTTACATTCATGTATTATTATTTGCATCCTATCGTCTTTCTTCATCCTACGCCTAACCCATTTGATAATCATAATGAAATTATAATTATAACTATGATAAATTGTAATCAGGATTAGTTATCATATAAAATTATGTAAGTTATAAAAACATATCGTTAAATACTCGACCAGTGAGTAAATAGTACGTTAAATATATTTATGTACTAAATTGTAATATTGTATTCGTGTACAAACCTCGACATTAGGTCGCCATTAAAAGTATTTAGTTAGCGAATTTTAAATTTTTATTTAATATTTTATTTTTGTTTATAAAAAAATTAAACAGTTCGTAGATTCTCCAACTAGAGGGAGCTTGGCCTTCAGATTTGCACTCCCCCAAAATTTAAGCTAATTTACTTGTTATTATAAAAGTACATCATTCCTGTCTTAGCCATTGCCGACAGAGGTCGAACCTCCTCCCCTTTAAATTCCTGCCTCAGCCTTCAATTGATAAATACCTTTGAAAGAATTTAGTCTTATCAGTAGTCATATAGGCTCTTGTGTCCTGCCCAAGACAATTAACTAATTTTTAGTTAGCTTTATAAGGCTAACTAACGAAAATATCATGACTTAACCTAACCAATCGTTAGGTCAACTGTACGCCCTTGACGATTGGTTAGGTTAGGTCGTGATATTTTCGTTAGTTAGTCTTATAAAGCTAACTAGAAAAGGCTGGGGTGACGGATCTTCAGGTGATCCCAATTTTTTTTTGTCATAGCCACTTCCACAACTCGGATGTCCTACGGTCAAGGCCGAGCTTAACTTCAAGAACCGCCTTACGTCAAATCATCGAACAGGGTATCACTTACAAAAGTCGCGTGCGGGAAGTGGCCTGTGCACGCGCGACACATAAATATTAAATATAGAAAAATATGAAATTATTAATATTATTATTATTATTACTATAACTCTGTTTTAACCAGTACCCCCAAGAATTTAAATAAATCTACTGTAAATTAAACTGGAGGTGAGTGGGCCCAGGTTTTTGTAGAGGGAGAGCGTCTAAAAATATATGTAAACATTTCTCTTGAGGTGAAGTTATCGGTCCAAATCAGAAACATGTGGAAATAACATGTACGCGTTTCAGATTGTATCTCCAAACGTTTCTGTGATTTTGAACCAGTAATTAGTTACACGACAGTAAACATTATTGGTTTAGCTGTTTCAGTCTCTACCACTTTAAGAATAAATAACCTCGCTAATTTCTTAAATTTCATTGAAGTATGACGATGGTTTTATTGCATCTGAACTTGAACCAAGATGAAATCCGAACTGTGGTTCGAAACGTTGTCCTTTTAGTGCCTAATCTTTCAGTACAGCCTTCAGTTTTGACGAAGAAAAATGGATTTACACTCAGAAATTTTCTTGTTAAATTTGAAACAGATTCCCTCATGCTTTTAAGTACAAAAACTTTATGGCAGTTATGTTTCAGTCTCAAAATGAACGCCTATCGCATTCATTACCCCTAGGAGAACGGGTTCTGCATGCTCAGACTAATTCCCCCCACTCTTTGTTTTGAATCCAAAATATATTTTTTCCTTTGTAAAAATTTTAACACCAAATTATTCACTCTTTAGTATTACATCATACACTCTTTTGCGCATGCCACCCAGAATGCCATTTCAGTTGACACGTCATGTAGTGCCGTTCCAACGAATCCATTTTATTATTCAATTTAACACTCTTTTGCGCATGCCACCCAGAATGCCATTTCAGTTGACACGTCATGTAGTGCCGTTCCAACGAATCCATTTTATTATTCAGTTTATTATACATGTGATATATGTTTAACAGGGTTCCGTGTTTGTGTTGGTCGCGGAGTCTTTTATCTAGAGTCCTTGTCTTCGAATGCCTTGTATACCAAGCATGCCAAGGCCGTAAGAGGAAATGACGAAGAACAAGAACGAAAGAAGACCGAAATAACAGCCGTAGATGACGAACTGAAATTAAAGAAAATTATTCCGATACTTTAGGCTTGGTTATAATAGAACAAGTTACAGGGTTGTAAAGATACTGTAAATCAGGGCAGGGTGGGGTAACTTTCATATAAGTTAAAAAGGTAAAAGTAGAAATATTAATATACGAGAGATTCATAAAACTGAAACAGACATTGCAATGAAACAGAAAATTCGGGAATGCAACCATAAAATTTTATTATTTAATTAATTACACTAAAAAACTCTTTAATTTCAACTAAAACTTTGTTTAGTCGTATTTTAGACTAAGAAAGTAACGTGTTCTTAATTACAATGCTCAGTTTTATTAAAAGTGAACGAAATAAATGATGTTCCTTGAAAATAATTGGGTTTAGACTGAACACACACATAACGTTATATTTACTGGGAATTGACGTCATATCGAAAATGTCAGAACGGTTTCGTGACCGGCAGACATACAGGGTGATGGAATATAGGAGAATAAAAGTAATGCACAAATTGTGAAGCAGAGTCGTTGCTGACGCTCTTTTAACTAACTCATTGTGTGATATTTTAAAAACCTCAAAAGTAACAAAACCTCAATCTGACGAATCTCTGTTGCAAGGAAAAAGTTTACGAGCGTTTAAAACATAACTGTTATACGATGAGAAAGAAACAGAAATGAAGTATAATTTTATTTAAAAGCCACTAGTAAAATAATATTAAGTTTGGGTATTATAATTCTATTACACCTTTTTAACAGTATATTTTATTTTTCAAATGTAAACTACTGATAATTAATTAATTGATGCATTATTTATGACCGCCCTCCCCAAAAAAAATAAAATAATAAAGCTGTGATATTTTTTTTTAATTTTCAGGAAGTGAACTTGTGACAGTTCTATATAATAAGAGAGTGTCCGGAAGGTTTCCAGAAGCATTATTTTTTAAGTAAGTATCTGATGGAATGAAATGTAACTTGAAGGATAAGAGCAATAATACCTCCTTTCCCCTCGAAGTGTTGCTCATTGGCATCGATGCACTCCTGCCATTTGGCGCGCAGCGAGTGTAACTCCGTGTGGTAGAGGTTCATGCTCTGTTGACGAAGCCATGTTCTAAAGCATTTTGGACACCTTCATCTGAAGTAAAGTGCACTCCTCGAAGGTGGTCTTTCAGAGGGCCTAAAGATGATGGTCTGAGGTTTGTACGGTGGAGGGTGACAACTTTTCACTAGAAGCTAGCAAGGAATTGGAATGTGGTGAAAACAGTGTGCGAGCTAGCGTTGTCGCGAAGAAGGCAAACGTTCTGGTTCCTCAGTTTACCTTAAATTTACCTTAAAGCGCTTCTGCCTCAAGGGTGCGCTGCTCCCACGAAGTCCACTCAGCGCCTCCTGAGGCGGGGCCACGACGGGGTCGCCACCCTTCTTTTCTCTTGCTCCTTCCATACGATTTGGTCCCCTATTGAATTTGTGGGGGCTGGTCTGGCAGAGGAATACCCTGACACTGTGGGTTGGTCGGGTATGTTGGCTAAAAACATGTCCAAGTGTTTTTTAAAAGTATCTACTGGGACTGCACTTATATCTCTAAGGTACTGAGGCAAGGAGTTAAACAGGCGAGAACCCTGCCTAGAGATATTATTATATTGAAGGGTTTGAATCCTTCTCAGACTGTTTGGTGGGAGGTGATATTTTTTACACATTCTGCCAGTTCTTGTTAAGGTGGGCACAATTGGTTCAGTATTGGGGGCAACTAAAAGCCCTTCTAGAATTTTCCAGGTGTAGATTAGGATGTATCTCTCAAACCATCTCTCTATGGAATAAAGGTTGAGGCCTCTAAGCCTATCCCAGTAGTTTAATTTGTTTTTACTCACCTGTTGCCCATCAGGTTGTTTAATATACGAGGTAAAGGTTCTTTGTAGGCCCTCAATTTTTTGCAATTCATTCTGTTTGTGGGGAAACCATAATTGAGAGCAGTAGTCAATGCGTGGAAGGACAAGTGATTTCCACAGGGTAAGCATGGTCATACTGTCCCTAGTTCTGAATGTCCTCAGTATATATCCTATTAGTTGTTTGCATGATGAGGTTACTTTGTCAATGTGCCTGTTGAATGTTGCATCTTCAGATAATATTGTCTCTCTTGACAGATGGCACTTCTTAGTTTCTGTAGCGACTCGCATTTAGTTTCTGCAGTGACTCGCAATACCTGTTGTCATTCACAGTGGTGTTTGGTTCTACAAAATCTAATAGCAAATCTAATATCTGCGTCCCAAACTTCATCGGGCGAGGAAAAACGGAATGATGCCATTCCTTGGAAAGATTTTTGATCTGCGACTAGAAAAATGGGATCCATAACTCATCATCAGTGACAATGCAGTTCAAAAATGCATCGTCACCATTGGGGAGTGCACTTTACCTCAGATGAAAGTCTCCAAAATGCAACCAGAACATGACTTTCTCAGCAGAGCATGGACTCCTACCGCACGGATATACACTTGCCATCCTGTAG
Source organism: Bathynomus jamesi (assembly GCA_023014485.1). Lineage (NCBI taxonomy): Eukaryota > Metazoa > Arthropoda > Malacostraca > Isopoda > Cirolanidae > Bathynomus > Bathynomus jamesi. The sequence continues at coordinate 569,024 of JAJOZX010000337.1, forward strand.
ATATCGGGGGTACAAGGAGTATTTTGGTTCTCTTCCTTCAAGTTACATTTCATTCAGACAGGTAGTTCATTTTTAGAAAATGTTCCCGGAAAAGCTGAGGACACTCCTCGTATTTTAATTAATGACTTATTTAGACTGGAACCCTTGATCGGTCGGCTGACTTCAAATCGTTCTAACCAATCGGAAGCGTCAGAACAGAACGCAATCTTTGTTTACATAGATCACTATACACTTTCCTCACAGTATCATCATCGTTATTCATGGTGTAATTGATGAATTGTAAAACAAGAATTTAATGTTATATCATGTATCTAAACTGCAAACTACTTTTTATTTGCAATGGAGAGAGAGAGAGAGGAGACAGAGAGAGAGAGAGAGAATTACAAGGATAAGAAGAATTCTCAAAGACCTTTCGATCCACTCTCGGACGTTTCTGTTATTAAACTATTGCAATTTTTAATTATTCTAGCAGCAAGAGAAACCTGGATCGAAATGCATTTGGCTCTCTTCCCACCACCCTCCGCTCCCTCCCATCTAGAGGCGGGTACGGAGAAAAGGTGAGAAAAATACTTTGACTCTGGAAAAGTAGCTAAGAAAATTTTACAAGAAAGAGGAGAATATATAAACTAGCTTTGCATTTACGCTATGCAAACATATTGAAATCGCATACTCTAACATAACAATATATTTGTGCTGATCGTATATCAACTACTTGGTATCGTTACAAAAACCTCGAACAAATGGTTTTGATTTTATACAAAATATCTACAACTGTATTTGCAGAAGTATCGGGCCAACAGGCTAACCCCAAAGGGATTAAGAGAGAGGAAAAGGTCAAACTCTTCGTCTACACCAGTGGTTCTCAACGGGGGCGGTACCGCCCCCCAGGGGGCGTTCACTGGGTGTCGGGGGGCGTTAGAAGCTGGTTAGTTGAAAAGGGGGCGTTAGTCAGCTAATGGGGGGCATTCATGTGTTTCAATGAATTTCATCTACACAGTTCTGGAATCTACATTAAATTTGAATGTTTGAATGAAATTAAGTGGCTGAAACAAGGTTACTAGAACCTTTTAATTTAGCAAAATTGCAAAAGCACTTACCGAAAAATATGGAATCCACTCAGCTGATGTAATTTCTCAAGCGCCATCTACTGGGAGAATTGTCACTATGTCAAGTTTATACATTCTCTCAATAGATGGCTCTTGAGTAATTATGTCATTTATTGTGAATTATTGGAAGTGAGTAGACGCCATTTTTTAGGTAAGTGTTTTTGTAATTTTACTAAAGCCATCTTCTATTAGTCAACTGACATTTAAATAGTTGTCTAGTATAGTTGTCTAGTATAGTTGTTAGTAACATCCTTGCTAGGAAAAACATTTAAATACATTAATACAGCAAACATGATTCCATTTTGTTAAAGATATAGCAAAATATTCAGCTCGCAGAAGTATAATTTAGGCTAGTTTACCATAAAACTTATTTTATGCATACAAATAAAAACATTTCTTACGCTAACGGCTAACTTAACTAAAAATAAAATTTCTGAATGTTTTTACAGTTTTCGCGATGTCACAAGGCAAGAAAAAGTGTCATCAGTATAATGTTGAATATCTCAGCTATGGCTTCGTACCTTCTCCTACGAATCAACGGCTTCCTATGTGTTTACTGTGTGAGCAAGTATTCTCTAACGAGGCCATGAAACCCTCACGCCAGAAGCACAATCAGTAGCATATTCAAAAAGAACGTAAACCAAACTGAGAAGGGCTTAGTTGCCTCATATAATATCTCTCTCCTTATTGCCAAATGTGGAATGCCATTCACAGTTGGAGAAAAGCTGATTCTTCCTGCTATTAAAGAAGCTATTTGCACTGTTATGGAATGTGACCCTTCGCAGGTTCTAAAATCCATCCCCCTCAGCAATGACACTGTGTCAAGGAGAATCAATGAAATGGCATTGGATAGTGAGGAGCAGTGTGTGCCATTCTGCGAGAAAATCCGTTCACTCTTCAGGCTGACGAGACAACTGTCTCAGATAATAACGTTTTGCTGATGACCTATGTTCGTTATCTGTCATCTGGTGAAATTTCCGAAGAGTTTTTGTTCTCCAAGTATTTGGAAACCGACACTAAAGGGCAGACCATATTTAATGCAGTTGAAGAATACTTGAGTTGCAATTCTATTCCAGCTGCCAACATCATTGCATGTGCCACCGATGGGCTCCATCCATGGTTGGACGGTACCGTGGTTTCACTACTCTATTGAAAAAGTGGGCTCCACACATTTTGACAGTCCATTGCGTGCTGCACCGTCATAATCTAGTGGCGAAAAAAAATCAGCCCTCCTCTCCACGAGTCACTGAGTGTGGCAGTTAAGGCCATCAACAAGATAAAGGCCAATGCACTGAATGACCGAGTGTTCAGACAACTCTGTGGGGACAATGATGAAATTTTTTAGCGTCTGCTACTTCACACCGAGGTGCGCTGGCTCTCGAAAGGCAACTGTCTTTCCCGTTTGTGAGAGTTGTTCAGCACAGTTTTAGAGTTTTTTGAGGATACTGATGCAACTCTCAAGGAACAAGTGTTGTTAAGTCAATGCGATATTTTCTACCTGGCAGACATCTTTGAAAAAATGAATGAGATCAGCATTAAATTACAAGGAAATGAAGTGACGCTGATTCACTGCAAATCTGTAATTTACAGCTTCATCGCCAAGCTGAACATATACCAGGAAGGCATTGGACGGCGTCAGCTGGCTCATTTTCCCAAATTGATGAAGGTAATTGATTTTACTAAATACTTACTTTTTAATAAATTTCAGAAATTTTTATTTAAAAACTACTTGTTTTTTAATGTGCTTTTATTGAATTTATTCACAGGTGTCCGAGAAACTGACTGATGAACATCTACTCCGTTACATCGACCACTTAAAGATGATGAAGGCTGACATGGAAATCCGATTCAGCGATCTTCAAAAGCTTGACGTCCCTGACTGGGTGGTACAGCCCTTCAAATCAGATGTTACGAAATTTGAAGTTGAGATCCAGGAGGAGCTTGTTGATGTACAAAATGACGATGAGGCCCAGGTAACCTTCCGCACCTCTGGCTGGCGTGGTATGTGGGCAACACATTGGCAACGTTATCCAGTTCTTTGGAAAAGAACTCGTCTTCTTCTCTTGGCATTCCCTACCTCATATTTAGTGGAACAGGGTTTCAGCCATGTCCTTTACATGCAGTCCAAATATCGTAACAGGCTTAATATAACAGCCTCAGGTGCACTGAGATTGAACCTGACTTCTATCCAACCTTCAGTGAAGATATTGGCTGGAAAACACCAAGCGCAAGGCTCTCACTAGTATTTTTGTATTATTTTTGTGTGGCACATTGTTTTTATTTTACGTTACTGCGTTTTTGTTTGTTTGAATAAAATTCTTTCATGTTATGTTAAGCTGTTGTTTCATTTCCAGGGAAGATTTGCATGACCGTATTCAACATTCCAAGACTTAAGAATTGAATTTTCCTGGTGGGGGGGCGTTGAGAGGTCTAATAATTGGTAAAGGGGCGTTGGTATAGAAAAGGTTGAGAACCACTGGTCTACACCCATGTACGCGCAAAGCCATCACGCAGAAATAGGAGTAAGGCCGCTCTCCCAGTCATTCACGTGGGTCACTGCTGGAAAAATAATGAGATGCTTCTACAGGAAAGGGGTTGAGACAGGAATTGAAAACGGAAATCAGATTTTTCCACACCATACCATCACCCGTCATCTTGCACCCAGCCACCCAAGAGGAAGAAAAAAAAAAAATAGTAACAGCAGAAACGCAACTTCACCTCACCTAATCCATGCCATGCATTTTCCTGGAGGTTTTTTTTTCATTAGGAAATTTTGTATTTCTACAAACTACTTGTCTACTTTATTCTTAGACTTGTTAAAAAGTCAGGCAAGTGTGTGAGCGTATTTTCTGTAATTGGATGTCTGTTTTGTGTATGTATCTGCCAACTCTTTTAATGTTCGATGGTTGACCATGCTCTGTGGGGCACAATGCAACCAGAGACATCTCTCTCTAAAGTTGGGGGAGGAGAGAGAGAAAGCGCAAAGCTATTTTCCGAACTAACAAATGAAATAGGTTGGACAGTTATGTCAAAGAATACCAAACCCTTATCCACCATTTCCATTACACCCGCGCATTTCTTCTCTACCTTTGACAGTATCACCAGTGATACATTTTTCTTACCTGTGTTCCTGGTTCGATTTCCAACCACTCCACAACGATGACTGTCAAAATGGTCTGAATCAACAATGCCAGGAACATGTTTATTCCAAAGACGAGGCCGTAACTGTCCGCTTTCATTTCCTTCGCCACTTGATAACTGAAAATTAAATGAATAATATACGAGTACTTGACCTGAAAATCCCTACCCTATTGATCTAGTCCCTAAATACTCGTACGTTAGAGCAGTAGCTGAAGGAACTTGAACTTACCATTCAATCAAACGCAACCTATCTTTTCGATCTACAGACTGCACTTCAAAACTAATCAGAAGATGCTTCAATAAGACATTTTCTTGCGCTCGTACTAAAAGAGAGGCAATTTTAACTAATGTCTTTCAACCTGATGTTCTGCAATCATTAAAAGACGACCTTTCACTTTCCAACTGCATAACAATTTACAGTGATTGTACGAACCATGGAAATGTCAAAGTATGCCTTTTATTGGTTAGGTATTTTTTACCGACAAAGGGAGTTAAGGTAAAAATCCTAGAGGTGACAAGTTTAACTGGAGAGAGTCCGAGAGACATCTGAAATAATATTCAATTTCATACACAGAACTTTAGATTCTCATCAGCTGACAAATAAAATACTGGCATTATGTGCTGACAATACAAACACTAACTTTGGGGGGGGGGGGTCATCAAGAGGTGGCAAAAATAATGTTTTCGTCAGGCTACAGCAAAGTTTGGGTAGAAAATTAATTGGTGTCAATTGTCCAGCCCATATTTTGAATAACTGCATGAAAAGTTCATGTGACTGTCTGCCTAGTGATGTGGAAGTGATAGTTGTGAAAATCTACTCATTCTTTTACATTTATACAGTCAGAGTGGAAGAACTAAAAGATATATGTGATTTTGTTGGCGTGGAGTTTCAAAATATATTAGGATACAGTAAAACCAGGTGGCTGGCTTTGAGGCCAGCCATCGAAAGGGTTCTTCGACTATTCAAACCTTTGAAAGTGTATTTTCAGTCTCATGAAAAATGTCCTACTATTCTCAGACAGTTTTTTGAGAACCCTTATGCTGAGGCATTTCTGTATTTTGTACACAATCAGAGTTCATTATTCCATGATTGCATCTTAAAAGTTGAATCTCAAAAAGCTTCCTTGCCAGAAATAGCCTGTATTCTTAAGGACTTAAAGCTAAAATTAACAAAGAAAACAGGAGTCATTTTTACCCTTAACTGTGGATAAAATGTTAAAGGATTTAGAGAGACAAGGAAAGGATATAGAAAGTTTAAAAAATACAGCTTCTTCATTCTATGCTATGTGTGTAGAATATTTGAATGAGTGGTGTCAGCATTTTGAAGAAGTAAAAATTTTTAATTGGATTCTTCGCAACTTAATCTCCTGGAGTGAAGTTAAAGAAAGCATCGAATTCATTCTTGAAAGGAAGTCCGATTTCCCTTTAAATGACAGTGAACTATTTGATGAAGTAACTTGTGTAAAAAATGTTGTAACATCAGAAAGAATTAAAGAATGGAATGGCATGGAACTGGAAGTTGACAGTAGGTGGGTAGAAATATTTACACATTTGAAGAGTCAGAAAATTCCATTTGAAAACATTTCCAAGTTAATCTAATATACTATTTCAGAAATGAAGCCTTATATAATATATATATATATATGTAACAGTTTTTTTGCGCACACCTACAGGTCGCTACAATTGGTGTAGAACAATGCGGTTTTCACCATTCGATGCGTCTTTTTATTGTGCAGTGCCCATGCTAAAAAAATATTATATAACATAAATCCTGCCCCCCCCTTTTAGGGGTACAGTTCTTCCCATTTCTTCATTTTTAATCATAATTTTGGCACAAAATGGGGGAGGGGTGGGGGTAATGGGGGAGGGGTGGGGTTAATGGGGAAACTCAGAAAAAAAAATTGGTGGGGTAAATGGGGGAGAGGGGTGGGGTAATGGGGGAGGGGGTGGGGTTAATGGGGAAACTCAGAAAAAAAATGATAACCAACATCGATTCCGGTCAGGAAGATCATGCTTATCACAACTAATGGAACACTAACAATATTATTACCAACATCGATTCCGGTCAGGAAGATCATGCTTATCACAACTAATGGAACACTATAACAATATTATTGATGCACTCGAAACAATGAAAACTATGATTTGGCGGGCCGCAGGGCCCCCAATTACTGTCGGTTCAGTTATTTGGTCAATAAAACTATAGAAATGAATGCAGTCATGAAAATCTTAGGCTTCAAATCCGAGTTCATTGTATTAAGATTTGTGAAGCTTTAGATTTTCATGGCTGCGTTCTTTTTTGTAGTTTTATTGAATGAATAATTGGTTTGCCAGTATTAAGATTTGTGAAGCTTTAGATTTTCATGGCTGCGTTCTTTTCTGTAGTTTTATTGAATGAATAATTGGTTTGCCAGTAACTGGAAGGCCGCAGGCACCCCAATTACTGAGGCCCAAGGTGAGAGGAATAGGAATGATATCCAGATAAAGGGCTACTGATGTTCAAAATAAAATACGCCGTAGGCCCACAATTCAGCCGAAGCACCGCAGATCTAGCAAAATCGGCGCTAGTAGAATTCTGTTTGAGTTTACCTGGATCAAATGCTCCAAAAGAGAGGGTATTTTCCATAATGAATAACTTTTGGACAGAAGAAAAAAGTCAGTTAAATATAAATACTCTAAAAGCAGCGTTATTAACGATATGTAATTACGAGATGAGTTGCCTTGAATTTTGTGAATATCTGAACAAAGAAATACCTCTCCTTAAGAAAATACATTCCAGTGCCAAGTACAATTAAATAAAATGTTTTTCAATAAGTTAGGTAAGTAAACTATATAAAATTACTTTTTCGTAGTACAATTATTTGTCCGTTATATATCTTTCAAAGATAAAGTAAAATGCCTATAGAGTGCTGCAAAATGCTTTTAAAAGGTATTGGTTGACCTGTGGAGTGTTATCGAGATATCATACGAGTATATTAGTGTACCAATGGATCCGTCCCGCATTGGGATTGCAAAAATCTGGTCACTTATTTTGCAAATGCTCAAATGCAATTACAGCTACAATTACTGCAGTTGGCAAATGTAATTGATTGCAATTACAATTACACTGAAAAGTAATTAATTTCAATTACAATTACTTTTCATAGAAACACCTAATATAAATGGAAGGAAAGGAAAGACGTCTACCATTAATTTACAACCTTAACTTTTTATTCCTATACTCATAGTATGAATATTATTCTATTTGAACGTGTATTTAAATAACAGTTCAATTAGTAGTCAGTGTACTGTCAGGTAAATTGTTCAATGTTCATTGGATTCATTGTCATTGTCACTGTGAATGTAAATGATTTTAATTACAATTACAATTATATTTTTAGTTAGTCATTTACAATCACACAAGGATTACTTGAAAAAGTTAAATTAATTACAATCAGTTACAATTACAAATTACAATTATCCCATGCCTGATCACAACCTAACCTATCTTATCCTAAAGTGCACAACTTCGACAGTATACTGACACATGCATATGCACATGGGTTCAATAGAACAGCGGCACGCACCCACACATCACCGATGTCTGCGAAAGTGACAAAGATATATGTTGTTTTCTTGTAAATAGTTGTAGGGCGGAGCCTAAATATATATGAGTGTCAAACATTATATATATATATATATATATAATATATATATATATATATATATATACACACACTTCTGAATAATATGAAGAAAAGAAGATTTATTTATTTATATATATATGCACTTCATTGTTTCTTGTCTTAAAAGATTTAATACCTTCCTTCACACAAGTTAATCTTCTTTTAAAGATACATACGACTGTGGAACCCTTCAACGCCTACTTTTTCATTTTCATTTTCAGATTCACCTGTTCTAACAGAAACCCCTGGTATTAACGGACACCTTACTCGTCAGGCTTTGGACCCATTTTTAAAGACCTTTTACTGCATATACTTCATAAGAAGATAAAGTGAATACAAGTTAATCAACATTTAATTACAGTGAACAACAAAATATAGCTTTTTTCCTCCTTCGAATGATTTTATGTGATTCCAATGTCCTTTTCTACAATGATTATAAAATTAAAAACAATTTTTTCGATCACCCACCAATTTCGAAGGAAATGTAACAGAAAATTGATAGATTTTCTTACTTTTTTGGTATATTTAATCGTACAAAAAAGAAGAGTACCTTACCTAAAATGTTTTTGCAGCTGATTTTCGCTTGTAACTAGTATTGGGGTTTCTCTTATAAGTGTCCAAAAGTAGTCGGCCAACATACTGGGGCTATATCTTCCTTGGTACCGTTTTTCCATGGTTGATATATCCAGGTGGGAGTGCAGGATATACATTTTCAAAGACATGTTATACTCCATGGCTTGGTAAGCAGTGAGCATTTACTCCACTAGGGAAACAATTTTCGGATTTGACGCTGCAAAGAAAATTCGTAGTCACTTCTTTAAAAGCTTTCCATGTTGTTCTTTCAACCTCATTCAAAGATTCATCAAATGCAGTCTTTCATCACTTCTTTGATCTGTGGATCCACAAAAATACCTTCTTTGATTTTCGCTTCGCTGATTCTAGGAACTTCTATTTTTAGATATAGAAACCCAGGTCCGTTTTCATTCTTGGCTTTTGCAAAATTTTTCATCAAACCAAATTGATATGGAGAGGTGGTAAGAAAACTTTTGCTAGATCTACTAGTGATTGATGGGCAACATTTTTCTGTCCTGGAACCAAATTTTGTCGAGTGGCCACTCTTTCAATATACGAGGGGCGGTCAGAAAATAAGTTTACACGGTGTATAATTTCGTAACTAAAGGACCTACATTGATTATGTTTGTATCAGGTGAATTCGTTAATCATTGTTGGCAACACTGCACGTCGATTCGGCTGCCATCTACCGTACATTGGTTATATGAGTCAGTTGAACATGAAGTCTGCGAGCAAAACGCCTTTGTGGTCCCAAAACACGGTAACCATCACTTTGCCAGCGGACCTCACAATCTTGAACTTCTTTGGTCGCGGAGACCCAGGGTGTTTCCATTCCACGCTGGCACGTTTTGTTTCTGGAGTACGGTGATGAACCCATGCCTCGTCTCCTGTGACAATGCGCTCGAGAAATTCTTGACCACTGAGAGACTCGGAATATCGTTGCAGAAATGACAAGGCACTGTTCCAGTCGATTCGCCTTGTTCAACTGACTCATAACCAATGTACGGTAGATGGCAGCCGAATCGACGTGCAGTGTTTCCAACAATGATTAACGAATTCACCTGATACAAACACAATTAATGTAGGTCCTTTAGTTACGAAATTATACGCCGTGTAAACTCATTTTCTGACTCATTATTGATTCCCCTTATCTCGGCTGTCCCACTCGCAGAGGAAACAAGAGAACTTTGTGTATTCTAACTGTAAGCTGAGGGGAAGTGCAATCACTTTCAGATCACCAGAGATATGCCACAAGTGTTTATCATAGTCAATATATTTAAAATGTAACTGCATATTGTCATATGATTCCTTCATATGAACTTTATGTGCAATCGGAACCGAAGGATAGACATTACCGTTGTGCAATAGTACAGCTTTGAAAATCAACTTTGATAAATCGACAAAAAGCTGCCATTCATTAGGATTGTGCTTTCGAAAAAGTGCTTCCATGAATGCGTTCACATCATTACAGTACACTAAATCACTTTCCATAGAGAAAAACGATGTGAAGTGTGTCTGACGCTTACGAAATGATGATATTTTTACAGTTTTGTAAGAAAGAGCTCAGCCTGATTTTTAGATAGATTCAACTCCCTAACAAGATCATTTAATTCTGATTGAGAAATTAAATGAGGTTCATCCGATGAAGGTGGTTGAAATTTAACCACCCTCTCAGAGATCTTGCACAAGAAACACAACATACATGAGGAGCACAGATTTTGTCTTGATCTACTTTGCAACCGAAATAAAGTTCATACGCATTCTTAATTAAAAGAGTGAAACCCTGCTTTATTGATTTTGATGTAAATTCGCCACACACAAAACAAAAACTGTCAGAGCAGTTTGCATACTTATGAGACATTCTCACTTTTATATCACAAAAAAACAAAACAATTTTTTCACCAAACATATACCAAAACAAAATTAATAACTAAATGCAATTAATCACTTAACTGGTGGGTAGCAATGCACGAGACTGACTGAGAGATTAGCACGAATGCGCAATTCTAACACATGACAAACAAGCAAAGGTGGGCAGTTGCGCCGCAAAAAGTTGCGGCGCAACATTTTTGGTTGCGCTTGCGCTTGCGCCGCACATTTTTACAGAGAGTTGCGGAATTGTTTGCGGCGCAACTTATATATGCAGTTTCAAGATTAGCGCGCAACGCGCAACATTTAATATTACTTCTCTGTAAAAATAACCCAAGCGAATGTAACTTAAATATTTTTATCTGGCAACACTGCACTTCAATTGTTTACATTCAGTCACATTCTCAATGCGCCAGTATCACTGTCTGACTTTCTGTTGTTTTCGTTTCTTTTTACTTTTTAGTACTAGTACTAGTACTAGTATTATGGATCGTTTTGTGGTGTCTGTGGCCGACAGCACTGATTCTGCCGACCAGGACATGGACAGAGAGGTTGAAGTGACTGAGAATGTTGACAGCCGTTCCCCTGAGACTGAAGCAAGTGTCAGTGAGGTTTCCGCTTCAGGATCGGGGGCCCCTACCGTTAACCCCTGGCCTTACTTGGCCGACTTTTTTGAGTTCAAGGGTCAGGACCAGGCACAGGGCCACACGGACAACTTCCTGTACGAGTGTGTCCACTGCAGGCCCAATAAGAAGGTCTTCTCAGCCAACAAGAAGTCAAGATACAGCCTCCGGAAGCATATGGAGAGTAAGCATGGCTACTGCCTTCAGAAGTTTTTGGACTGCTGTATGGACGGGACAAAAGAAGCCAAGAAACGCCATGCATCCTTGCACGAAGCTGCCACCAAGAGGCAGATGATGTGCCGCCAACCAACCTTGATGGAGATGGCAGGCCCATCCAAGTGTAGGCACAACATCAGCAAAGCTACCTTCCAACATAAGGTGAGTCAGGAAAATTTGATTTCAATAATTTGCTTAACATTTTTTTCAAAAATTAACCTACTGAATTAAATTTATGAATGTAACATTATAGCAAATTGACAAGAGATGTAAAATAAATTTTACTTTTATATTTAATTCTATAGCTCATCAACATGTTTGTGGACAACATGATCCCCTTCTCTGTTGTGGACAACCCCACGTTCATGGACTTTGCTGCCATGATACCTAGCGGCTACATGGAGAGTATGTCGCGAAGGACACTGACGAGGTGCATCGAGTCCAGGTTTGAAACTTTTAAATATTATAATCGAATATGCTTCAAAGTGAAATTTTAACGTATACGTGCCATTATAAACTAAGAAATTCTATAGTTATTCCCTTTAATTTTCTTTTTTTTCAATGACATTAGAAAGTATGATGCTTGTATGGATATCTAAACTAATTTGTAATAAAATATATCATGAAATGGAGGTCTGGATAAACTTTGAATAAAGTTTTTTCCGTTTTTTTTACACATTCCTGCGTGCGCATATCCATAGAGGCCCGCAGCTTAAGGCTTAAAATTTTACATTATTGCATATTAGACTTTTTATTTAATATTTATTAACTAAGTGATTTGATTGATTTCATTTGTAATTTGTTTTTATACTTTAAGGTATGAGACTGACCAAAAGAAGCTGAAGGACATCCTCAGCAACCTGCCATCCGTGGCCACCACTGCCGATGCCTGGACGTGCAGAAACAGGTTTGTAAGCCAAATTTTAAAGCAAAAAGAAAAAAATAAGCAACAATTCCACAGAAACATTCTACCTTGAAAATCTGAAGTTGAAAATTAAAAAGTCAAACAAACTTTTATTTTATATAATTTCTAAAAAACGTTTTACATTTTAGATCATACCTCGGCATGACCGTTCATTGGATAGACCAAGAGACCCTCAAGAGGAAGAATGCTGTCTTGGTGTGCCAGAGACTGAAGGGCCGTCACACCTATGACATATTGGCTAAGGTCATCCAGGACACACACTGGAGCTTTGGCATCGAGAACATTGTGGGCAGGACAACCACAGATAACGGGTCCAACTTTGTCAAGGCATTCAAGTAAGTTAAAGAAAAGTTAATTTTTTTCAAGCACATTGCAATACCAAAGAATAATTGCGAGAATGTCTTGGAAGTTGAATTCTAGGTTTGTAAAACTTAAAAGATTTTACATGGTTCATATTTTATAGGGTCTTTCGTGAACCTGAACCTGACCATTTTGGTGCCGAAGTTGGGGAGCAACAGGATGACCCAGAAGATGCTGCTGAGGTGCTGAAAGTGGCAACTATTTTGGGAGGTAATTAATTTAGAATTTGTACCCGCTGTAAATCAAACTTTTTTTTAGAAAACTTATTTTTAGAAATTTATTATAATCGTACCCAATGTAAATCATTGTATTAAATATGACTATTTTTAGATCATGAAAAAGAGTTTAAAGACCAGCCCTCTTATCAGTCTTATGACCTGCCGAAGCATTCACGGTGTGCCCACACCCTCAACCTGGTGGCCACCGCTGATGCTGAAAAGGCTTTGACCAAGAGCCCCCAGTACAAAAAGACCAGTCGTTCAGCCTTTGCCAAGGCCCAGGAACTTTGGAATAAGCAGCACAGGTAAATTAATTTATTGAACATTTCTACACTCCAATAACAATTAAAAATGAAATAAATTTTAGAAAAAAACAAATAAATTCTATTATTTTTGTTTAACTTAAATTTGTTATTTTATAGGAGTTCTCAAGCCTGCGACCTAATCAGGGATGAGGTCGGAATGCTGCTTATTGTCCCAACAGTCACCAGGTGGAACTCGGTGTATGACGCCGTGATCCGTCTGGTCGACATATTCAACAGCAAGGACGCAGCCAGGGGACTGAACAAGGCCTGTCACGCACTCAACATTCCGGCTTTCACGTCCGGTTAGTGATAACTACAATTTTTTTTTTTAGAAATTAGTCAAGTTAGTTGAAAAAATTAAATTACAAATTGTATAACTTTCCATGTTAACAACTTTTACTTACAGAACTTATATAGTTATTTTTCCAGGTGACCAAGAGTTCTTCAAGGCCTATCGGCAGGTCATGGAGCCGGTGGCCAAGAGCCTAGACGTCCTGCAGGCGGAGGGGAGAGCCTACATGGGCGTCTTGGTGCCCACCTTGGTCCTCTGCCTCTCCAGTCTCAACAGGCACAAGCACAACGAAGAGTTGGCCGTCTGCCTCCCTCTGACAGAGGCCTTGACTGAGGGGTTGATGGGCAGGTTTGGCCATGTCTTTACAGACATGGACTGCCTCTTAGCTACTGCCTTCAAGCCGCAGTTTAAGGTGTCAAGATGGCCAGAGCTGGTGCCAGGAAGAGACCCGGAGGAGTTGAGGACGGTCACCAGCAAAGTTGTGTCGTTGGTGGACAGGGCCAGGAAGGATGAAGAGTTCAGCAGCAGCAGCAGTGATGCGGAAGCGGCAGACAAAGGGGACTTCCTCGAGCAGCTGTACGACACAGGAGTAATCAGCAAACAGAAGAAGGAGAGCACAATGCTGGTGAACAGTTTCCTGGACCAGAGGCCGGAGAAAAATATCGCGAGGAACGTGTTCACTTGCAAGGAACTGACAGACCTCTTTGTGCAGTATAGCACACCCATTCCCTCAAGTGCGGCTGTAGAACGTCTGTTCTCTTTGGGGAAGGATGTTCTGAAGCCAAAACGGGCTGGACTCTCCGATCCACACTTTGAGATGCTGGTGTTCATGAAGGGGAACCTGGCTCTTATGTAGTGATTTTTTTGCATTTATTATATATTGTAATAAAATATTGATATTATCTTTTTCTGTATCAGATATATTTTGTTTAACTTGTAAAAAGGCTTTTTATTTTAATATTATTTTATTTATTTTTCAAAAGTTGCGCGTTGCGGTTGCGCTTGCGGCGCAACTTTTTGAAAAGGGTTGCGCTTGCGCGTGCGGCGCAACTATTTCAGCAGAGTTGCGATTGCGGCTGCGGCGCTACAAAAATCGTTGCGCGTGCCCACCACTGCAAACAAGAATGTGCATACTTAAATATAGAGTACTTAAATATACTTAAAGATACGTAATAAATAAAATACAGTATATGCATATTATATATACACATGAAAATATAAATAATAATAATAGGCATAATATAAAGATTTTATGCAAAATAAATGACACAATATTATGTGACTAACAGTCTCGTACTATGATGCAAACTGAGAAATACTATCTCGCTCTCAAAGGATTTTAAACTGCAAATCCCTCAAAAACTGTGGGTGAAGTAGTGTACCCACAAAAATGTCGAGTGCAAACCAATTGCATGCAACATGATCAATATCAATTATTGTTGTAATACTCTAGACCCAGAGTCTCGCAGGACTGCCAGAGCCCTGCAACTTTGCAGAAGGGAGTGGAGGAGAGGGTTTATGCATGAATGGGGATCGGGGGTAGACCCTCCAATGGAAGAGTGGGAAACCTAACCTAACATGTATTTAATTATGTTTTTCATGTAAGTATATGACTGTGTGTTTGTATGTTTGTATGCGTGTAGGTATGTATGTGGTGTGAAATATATATTTGTATAGGAAAATAAAACGAGAACTTTATTAAGAGCATAACTGGAGAGAGCTACTTCTCGGTGGAGCATCTTGAAGCAAAATGGTCTCGGTGGAGCATCTTGAAGCAAAATGACTGTTTCCCTGACCAATCTGGGTGGCTGAACGAATGGCGTGAGTGGCTGACAGACTTTTGAATACAGTTAGGGGTGATGGATAGCTGTTACTGCCATATTATATACATATATGATAACCATCTACATACTGTATATATATATATATGGGATAAAACTTAGAATGGTCCCCTGAGGTTTTTCTATGATACACAAAGACCGTGCATGGAACAAGGAATTCTTCTGGGAAAATTAAATTCACTATAGTCCGAATGAGTAATGGTAAATAAAAAACACTATAGATTTTATTTTTCATGATGCTAGCCCGACGTGGGCAACAAGCCACTCGCAAAGAGGCCCCAAAATATAGCTTCTGTCAAGCAGATAGGCTCCAGCTTTGGGACAGAATCTAGGATTTAAAGCAGTCTAGCCCCACTATATTTAGAACCTCAACATAAGCAAAAGACTCGTTGCATTCACGTCGGATTGAAAACATCAAAGAAAAAGGGGTAACTATTGTATTTTTAGCCAAATATCAAAACTTAAACCTCAACTGGCAGAATTGAGCATCCAATTGATCTGGAGCCTATCTGCTTTGCAGATAGCTGGTGAGGGAAGCTATATTTTTGGGGCCTCTTTGCGAGTGACCCGTTGCCCACGTCGGGCTAACATTATGAAAAAAAAATGCTATAGCGTTTGTTATTTACCATTACTTATTCGGACGAAAGTGGATTTAATTTTCCCAGAAGAGTTCCTTGTTCCATGCACGGTCTGTGTGTATCATATATATATATATATATATATATATATATATATATACACACACACCTTTGGTTAGCTTCCGCCCGAATTGTTCATTCTGACGAAGGTCAAGTTTTTCACTCCACCTTAGACCTACAGTTTAACGTGGAATCTGAACCACGCCCCATCAGCAGCCCAGCGTCTTAACTACTAGGCCACCTAGGGTACCCATTTATCTACCAACCACTTTCTTTATTATGTGGAAGGATGAACAGCTGGGCTTTGCTGCGCGCCGGCTGCCGTCGGGTCTCGAACCCGGGGCCGATGAATTCGTAGTCAGCGACGCTAACCACTACACCACCGAGGCGCTATTAGATATATATATATATATATATATATATATATATATATATATATATACATATATATAATATTTATTGCGTAACTGGAGCAGCAACTCCTTCCACCGAAATTTCTTAGCGCAAAATGCCGGCTTCCCTCGACCTCTTGACAGACTTTTGAATGCACCAAGAGGTGTTTGCTGGGCGTTTCAGTCATATTGTATATATATATATATATATATATATATATTATATATATATATATGTGTGTGTGTGTGTGTGTGTGTGTACAGGTATATCCTTTGAATGTATTTATTTTGTTTTCATTTTTTTACTTGAACGGCCTTTGTCTGACCACACACACACACAACACACACACACACATTACATGTACATTGTGTAAAGATTCAAGTGAAATACATGTACATGCTCTGTTTATTTAATATCTCTCTCTCTCTCTCTCTCTCTCTCTCTCTCTCTCTATATATATATATATATATATATATATATATATATATATATATTAACGTAAAGAACGACCCTTGTATAGAAGAACGTTCCGCACAAGATGAGGAGAAAGAACGAACAAATGAAAAATGAGGTAACCACCCGGGAATCGAACCCGGGATCTTCCGATTGCCGGTCAGATATGCTAACCACTACACCATGGGCCTCGATTGATCAGAAGTCGTAATTCTCCTACATACGAGCAGAAACCAATGCCCTGAGGGGGCACCTCCCGCATGTCGTACATATATACATTTTAACTGCAAACACAGTATAATTAACGTAAAGAACGACGCTTGTATAGAAGAACGTTCCGCACAAGATGAGAAAGAACGAACAAATGAAAAATGAGGTAACCACCCGGGAATCGAACCCTGGATCTTCCGATTGCCGGTCAGATATGCTAACCACTACACCATGGGCCTCGATTGATCAGAAGTCGTAATTCTCCTACATACGAGCAGAAACTAATGCCCTGAGGGGGCACCTCCCGCATGTCGTACATATATACAAGCGTCGTTCTTTACGTTAATTATACTGTGTTGTTTGCAGTTAAAATGTATATACAGTATGTACGACATGCGGGAGGTGCCGCCTCAGGGTATTGGTTTCTGCTCGTATGTAGGAGAATTACGACTTCTGATCAATCGAGGCCCATGGTGTAGTGGTTAGCATATCTGACCGGCAATCGGAAGATCCCGGGTTCGATTCCCGGGTGGTTACCTCATTTTTAATTTGTTCGTTCTTTCTCCTCATCTTGTGCGGAACGTTCTTCTATACAAGCGTCGTTCTTTACGTTAATTATACTGTGTTGTTTGCAGTTAAAAAAAAAATATATATATATATATATAATTTAGTGGTGGACCGGATGTCAGTTTTTCAACATCTGCGGATGCGGATCTTTAATTTCAATATCAGCGGATGCGGATATTTAGTTAATCTATCAATATAATATAGAATTATGAATATATGACATAATTTTTCAAATTTCGTGATACTACTATTATGGCAGGCAATGCATAAGAATGAAAATTAATATTAATGTTTTCATTATGATAAAAATAATAACTTTCTCAAGAGTTTCAGCCACAGAAAATTCAATGAAACAAGTTTCATTCAATTTTCTGTTACCAGGTATTTATATTTTGAGGTTTATATATTTGTTTGTTCATTAAAAATTAATGCTTTACATGAAATGTGCATGATGGGCCTTATAAGCTACTTTATAAGCTAATTTAATTGTAAATTGCATAATTTATTAGAGGTAATATCCGCATAACATCCGCAGTCAGATGTGCGGATGCGGATGTTAAAAATGATGCGGATATCCGGTCCACCACTAGTATATATATATATATATATATGCAGCAGTCATGAAATAATAATACAGACGGTGGTAAAGACAAATTAAAATATGTATATACAACAGTTGTAAGAACAAGAAATAATACACACAAACTTATTATATATATGTATATATATGCATCAGTAGTCATAAAATGGAGATATCAATAATAATAATAATAATAATAATAACAATACAAACAGAGGGTTCAGTTTCTACCATTCTTAAATAGGGTAGTGAATTTGCATATACTGTAATTACATCTACAATTACATCTTCATTACTTTGTACAATACAATGAATGCAGGTGATTTAATAACGTTTCACCATTTAAAGTGTGCGGGAGCCTATATTCAATATAAAGTAATTTTAGAACGTTTAAGACTATTTTTGTCCCCACTTTAAAAATGGATGTAAAACTCTCGTTCTTTAAACCTTCCTAGAATAGTCAAAGGCGTGCACGAACATGATGTCGTTTACAACATTATCATTAAATTCAAGTTTATAAACAGTCCTTTTCAAGCGAGTGCTCAATCTTTCCTCGATGATCTTTTCAACTGTAAGCTCTTCACAACTCATACCGATAATTGAGGAATCCTTCTAAGTGGCGCCGACAACTGCGCCTAAAATTACGATATAATTTTTCAGGGTGAACGGTGAAGGTGAGGCCAGCCTTCTAGCGTTCTATACCTTTGTTCCAGAACTTATGATATTTCTTAGGATCTGTACCTTCTAAATACGTCTCCAGTTTCAAACCGTTGTCGCCTTATTCGTCCCGACACTTGGTAAAATCATCGATCAGCAAAGTGTACGCTTATTCAAGTATCGTGTCAAAATAACGCATATCGGCAACACAGGGGTCTAATATAGGTTTTAGTTTGTGGAAACCGATGACTTCAAACAATCTGTTGAGAATGAAACGATTTCGTGTAGGGTAAGTGCGTTTTTGTCAGAGTATTTTTTCACATCAGCCGTATATCAACGCAGGGTTGGTTTGTATCACGATTTATGCATAGCATGCAAGCAATAGTGTATGAGGGGCATCACTAATTTGCTCTCTTTTTGCACTCGCTCCTACAGGTATTTTATACCTCTCCTCACACATTTTCTCAACCACCATGAAGATTCTGTCCCTCTTTTCAACACTTAAATAACTAACATTGCGTTAATCAGAGCTTCATTGTCTACATTTCGTTTCAGGTACATAATTAATAGCACCAGTATTACGCCTGAATACACGCACAGACTTCAATACGGACACGTCGTATACTGCATTGAGGATACTGCTTAACGGAATATTTCATCTCTTCACCCATACCCCATAAGTTTTTGGCCCTGTTGATACAAAGGAGTCAGCGTATGCACCATCACCATACTCATCCTTGATCTCGTCAGTCAACTCTCCGAGGAATTCCCCAATAAACGGCATGTATTCAACCTCCCTCTCTGTGAATAGTATGCTATCTGTGTCAGCCGACAGCACCCTCCGCCCAAGAGAGTGCAGTAGTACCCAAAGCTTGGTGCGTGCGTATGCCGTTGTGAAGCTGGCTACAGGTATGTTTGTAACACGTGAGGTATCTGTAGCCAGTTCGGTGATGTACTTTATTATGTACGTGTTACCAACATTCACGATCACCATGACCGTTTTATCTGGGGCATTGGCATAATCCCACACCTCGTTATAACTTTGGGCCAAATGAATACCTGTATATATATTCTGTGCAAACTTGCCCCAAAGGCTATTTAGGCAAAACTTTGCACTAAAGCGCTTGCCAGGGTTCTTAACAATTTGGGCCCGGTCAAGTTGTATCCCTTCAGGGTCACAGTAACGCTGAATATACGGCAATTTTTCACTCTCGCTCTCAACCCCTCGCGGGCAGCCTGATGCTTCTACTTTATCCTTCAAAAAAGTATTTATATACGGCCTGAAAAGGTTGGGTAGCTTCTGAAACCTCCACACCTCATATATCTTCAATATTCTGTAATCATGGCTGACGGCTAGGGACAGCTCAGGACTTGTATATACACTTCTGATCTTCCGTTGGTTGGTTGTGTGATTACAGGACCTATTGTTCTCCTCTGCGCACTTCACGCACAGGGGAAACATGAACTTGTTAGCTATAACGACGGATAAGATCGGCATCCATAAATCGCGAGGGGGGGAGCACGTCTACGAAAGAAAGACCGAAATAGTACTTGTTCAAATTTGTTGAGAACACCTCGACGGTGGGCAGGTCAGGTCCCACCAGTTTTTCAGGTGCACCTACGGGATACGGATTGTTCTTCATCACGTAGGGATATAAAGAACAGAAGTCGCAATAATGGAGTTTCACGCCCTCCGTAGGCGGAAAGTATAGTTTGAATGGGTTTGTACGCCCTCCGAACAAGCTATCACCGCATTTGAGAGGATCCAACACCATTGAGCGCTTGATCGTGTTTATTTCTTCAGGGTACTGTCCATCTGTTTCCATCCGTGCATCATACTCTTGCTCCCACAAGATCTGGTGAGTGAACTGGGTGCCTATATGCTGATCGCGGGTGCGGGTCCATGCAAGACTGTCGGCAGGAGATCTACCGTGGATATCTCCTACGATTCCACACTCAGGTCGTAGGCATCCATGCCACCAGCAACCGTTAAAGGAGTACACAGTTTTCTCATCAGTGGCACGGTCTTCGCCTAGCTAGACCATCAACCCAAAAAACACGACCATTGACCTTAATGGGTACTTCTCCTGTTTTGCGGGCGTGTTTTATGTATACTCTGGTCTGCTGCTGTATGTGTATGAGCCAATAAATAGCTTTGTGTCCAAAACTGCGAGAGTTGTTTCTGTGAATGACGGCTAAGGTGTCTTTATGCATGAAATTATTCTTGAACACAGTAAAGCACAATGATGCGATTGTGGTTGCGACTTACAGCGGATCGCAGTTGAAACGGTCTATGTACATCCTTCTAAAGGCATTGAAACATACTATAAGCACGCGCACATCATTCACGCAATAACGCTCACATTCATCAGCTATGTTGTAAGGATTAGCCTCATTAAAACTGTTGTACGGGGCTCCAATAAACCTTAGCCCCCCTGCCCATGGCCTAAACCATTAGAGATACAGTAAAACTAAACATACCTTACAAAAGAGAATTTAATCTCGCATTTAATGAGAAACAATTAAAACTTGGTGTTCCCGCCATTGGCTTCCAAGACAGCCTGAATTCGCTTTGGGTAGCTTGCCAAAAGTGACGTGAATAGATCTTGATCATTAAGCAAATTTGCTAAAACAGTTACAATGTGTTGCGTCATTGTATCCTTCGAAAATCGATTTGCTGCAGGTTCTTCAAACAAGAGATATTCAACCTCGTCCTTTATAACTGATCCAATGTGTTCACAGACGTTCAGGTCTGGAGAATTTCCTGGCCATTCTTCATTTCCAAAGAAATCGATCTCATGCTTCCGCAACAACTGTTGAGTGGCTAATGCCTTAAAGCAGGGGGCCTTATCGTGCAGAGGTGTGACCTGATCGACATCCATAACATTGTTTGGGTTTCTTAGAAAAGGAATGACATGCTGGGATAGAATAATATTACGAAAATACTGTCCATCCCAACTCTGACTATTTGGTTTCAGCACCCACATGAGCTTCTTTGCAGTGAACAAAACAAACACCAACACAGTCTGGACTTTTTAATAATTCGCGATAATGTTCATTGTCATCGATTTCATCTGGTGTTGTGGCTCACACTCGATCATTTTGGTAGTTAGGCCGACGTGTTACGTAAACAAAAAATTCATCGGAGACAGCTAAATGCATAAAATCATCCATATCCCAATCTTCAAGATAATGGGCAAACCACATTCTGTCATCGATGTTAAGTTGAGTTTTTCTTGGCTTTGGAAGTTCATGCCAAGGCTTTAACCCTTGCCTATGACGGTACAGTCGAATGATCTCACCACTAACGATCTTTCCTCTCAACACTTCGATCTCTCTAGAAAGTTTAGCACTGCTGTTTTTCCGCTTACGCGTACCGCTTTCAACGATGACCTTTGTTTCCTGAGAGAGTGGCAAATTTTGGCGCCCAGATTTGGTTGTATCCATTTCACATTCATCCACAGTTTTATTCCAATTTCTTTTGACGAAGTCCTCACTTCTTCACAACTTTTTGGCAACCCATGAACGTGTTATAAAGGTGGCTCCAGCATCACGAGCTTCCCGAAATGTTATTGCTCGTATGCGATCTATCACACGTTGCCTCTCCGAATCACCAATTAATTGAGAAGCCATTATATTATCACTTTATCAGCTAGAGTAATTTTAATACCTGCAATAAATAAAGAATTTTATATATTTTTATAAACACTAAAAACTATTTCGATATAAGTAAACATGTAAGCTGCAAATGGGGGGTCTAAGGTTTTTTGGAACCCCTTAGTTGCGGTCGAAATCTTCACGTTCACTTGTATAGGTGTAGTTCAAGTATTGTTTTGGGGGAGGTACTCCTACGTAATTTAAAGTGTCACCTTGGGTAGCTTGTCTAGTTTACAAGGTGTTAATAATAAAGTATCTTTAAACTGAACATTACATCTTATTTGCATTTGTATAAGGTTGTTTCCCCTTTTCAAGGGATCGCCTGTAAATATCTCCGATGAATCGTGTTCAAGCAGTTCCTTATAAAGGAATTGTGTGTCAAATTTTGCGCCGTTATGGGCAAGAATATAGTCATTTTTTTTAACTTGTCCGCTAACTTGACAAAACGTTTGTTCGTTTACTACATTTGTGACACTCATCACACTCGACTTCCATGCACTCATCGCAGATAGTCTGGCTTACGAGTAGATGTGGGATAACCTCTTTTGTTTTTGGGTTTGTGTAAATTTCTATATCGTAGTACACGGTTATACAGGGTTTATTTTTAGGCTTAGTGTCTTTCATATAACATACATACTTTACTCCGTCCACCTTATATTTATCATGACATGTAGAACAGTGAATTTCATCGCATTTATGCTGAAACTTACCCCAATTATCCATCATATGAAACATACCACATTCTCAGATTCTCATTTTCCTGCATGTGCCAATTGACTTATGGAGCTGAAATTATTGAGAAATGTACGTCTACACACATTACATTCATTCTTCTCAGCTTCCACTACACGACTTTCAAATTTGGAGCTTTTACATTGCTCACAAACCATGTGACATTCCTTACAATATTTCACTATATCATCCGCAAACTCGAGACATCCCTTACACAAATCATGATGCCGTCCATATTTTTGACTTTGATCATAACTCGCGTAAAGGTCCATTATATTGCGGATGGGGAGATATGTTGTTCCTGACAATCCTAAAATAAGTAGAGTTCTTGTACGATCTCGCACACAGCTTTTAAAAAATATACGCAGTCCTACGATGATCATCCATTCCAAATACAACTATACGAACATTCATTTCCTGCTCTACCCTTCTCAGCTCTTCAGGACCCATATTACAATCCAACTCAAGCTTGCAATCTGAAGCCAATTTACGAGCACGCTGCACAACCGTAGGCAACCAAATTTTTTGGGCCTCTGTATTTAGTACAGTAAACATACGGTCCAAGACTATTGCTATAAAGCCGCAACCACGATCGGCGTTTATATGCCGTCTGTAAATAGCCTGAGAATTGAAGTTAAGAGTATAAGGTGTGGCACTATGACCCGCAACACGAAATACTCTTCAATATCTACCATGAAGTTGTGCATATTGAAGGCTGTACTACTTTGAGAGGCCTGCATTATACGCCCCAAGATATATTCTACATCTACATCGGCCGAGCGTCTGAATGGTATTACTACCCAAAAACCATCTACATCCCCGTCATCTGACCTGAACCCGAAGATAACCTCGTCCTGACTTCACGTTCGTCGCTGTCTTGAAGGGCAAACTCCACAATACGTTCAACTACGCGCCGCAGTCCGTGTTCAACACCGTTGCTATACAGGGTTCCAGGGCCAACCCTGACTATATAATGATTTCTAGTCAGGGCCGGGGTGGGGTTAGCGGTGCGCACTAGTTAGTTCGAATGTTATACCTTCCGCTACAGCACGAGAAGCTGATGGTGTGGAGGATGTACCCGGAATTGAACATGAATAAGGGTGGTACAAATTTAATTGAGGAGGGAGCTAGCGTGGAGGTTGTTTCGTAAGACGTAGAGGGCTGGGGCTCTATTACTGGGGTCTAGCAGCCGGTGCACTCCTGGCACGTTTTATACCTGACGTGGAAGGTTCTTCATCATCGTGCCTCCGCTGTGAACTGCCACGTGGTGGAGGTGTCGCCGGTGAGGGTTCGTCAGCGGGGTTAGAGTCTGTAACCACAACTACACTGTCATCGGGGTCGTCTGTAATATCGATGATGGGGTGCTGTACCGCATCGTCATTCACGGTTCTGTGGAAGAAAAACAAGAATATAAGGAACATCACTTAAATTTTTATTATATTTTGTAAATGTTCCACTTAGTGGTGTGACGTGTTAGAGATGGAATCTGTAGGAAAATTCAGGTTCACAAGCCCATCCACATGTATTATATCTGGCCCTACAGGATATGGTAAAACTGTGTTTATGCTTAAAATCATTAAAGATAAAGGGGAGATGTTCTCAAAATTTGTGTATAAAGTAATATGGTGCTGTTCGACGTACCAGTCAGTGTTCAACGAGCACCAAGATGATATTTTGTATATGACGTTAATTCGTTAAAGGGAACTGAGCATACAGTCATTGTAATTGACGATCTCATGTTGGAAATGGATAAAACGTTTGCCGAGACTTTTACACTGTTTTCCCACCATCTTAACATAAGCGTATTTTTCATCAATCAGAATCTATTCTATTTTTCAAAAATAGATACATGCGTGATGTGTCGTTAAATAGACAATATCTAGTCTTATTCGCGCAACGTAGAGATGTGTCACAAATTGGGGTATTAGTCAATCAAATGTTCCCGAATCAGCGTAAAGAGTTTTTGGAAGTTTATAAAGAAGCTACAAGTCAACGATACGGATATTTGCTTTGTGACTTTCACCCGCGAAACACGTTTACTGTAGGGTGCTTCTAAGAACGAATATATTCCCAAACGAGCCTGAAACGGTGTATATTCCAGAATGACAAAGAGGCTAAAGAAATACCGTGAATTAATAAAAATCTATTATCGATTGCCCCGGGCATTGCAGCAGATGTTTGTTAAAAATATCGACTCGGACTTTTTAAAATGCATCTGTGAAATCTGCCTTAATGTTATAAAATGTAATGTGCCAATGAAATCCCCTCAGAAGGCTCGCCTACGTCGTTACAAGAACATAATACGTACGCCCGCTCGTAAAAGTCAAACTTTGGGGAAGAAAAAGTGAATTATTGTACAAAGAGGGGGATCATTCCTCCCTATCTTATTTTCAGTTTTAGAACCTTTACTGACTAGATTAATATTATGAAGAAAGTGGTAGTGATTCCGCACGAGGTGTATGCTTCACTGCAAAGTTCAGAGTTCAGACACGTTCTAGAACCCCGTAAAAGCAGTCTTAAAAGAATGGAGAGCGAATTGCTAGACCTATTAAACAGTGAAAAGTCACCTGATAAGAAAAGGATCTTGTACGAAGAGGCTCTGCAGAAATTTCTTCATGAGTACGAAGATTATAAGAATCCGACAGAGATCCCCTTGGTTATTAGGCACAGCGCGGGCAACGATGTGCATGGCGCCATAGGACCTGGGACCGACGTTAGAGATGACCAACCAAAGAATAACGGAACGCAACACATCGAGCATGTATTAAAAAGCAGTCTCCTACATACATTGAGGAATAAAGGCTTAAGTCTTTATAATCTATTGAGTGAGGACCCCATCATACAGTGGACCGATACAGGCGAGGTCATTGTTGAAGGAACAAGGGTACAGGGATCCAATATCGTCGACATTGTCCATGATCTGGTGAGAAAGTGGGACAGGCCCTCACCATCATTATGGAAGCATATTAAAGCAAGACTATAACAAAACAAATAAATATCCCCAAAACATTGATAGGAAATCTGAATAGGTTAAGAGACTTGGAGAAAGTCTCGCATGTGCCACAACTGAGTACACCATCACCCCCAACGGTATCATCTCTGAAGATGAGGAAGAAGAGACCAAACAACAACGGCCAACCCTATCCACGCGTCTCTAAAATACGCAAATGGCTAACATATGAAGAAAACGCTATTATGACAATTATAACCCAGCATCCTATGGCGGTGTTGATAGAATGTACAGAGGTGTTTACAATGATGGAGTAGGGGAAAAAGATGTTGAGAGGTTTCTGCGGGAGCAGGATGTTAATACACTTCATAAGCAGGTGAGAAAAAGGTTTAAAACAGGTAGGACCACAACGGCTTCGATTGACTCTATTTGGCAAGCGGATTTAACAGACATGCAAAGATACTCAGTATATAATGATGGCTATCGCTACATCCTATTCATAATAGATGTATTCTCTAGATATCTGTGGCTAATTCCTCTGGAAAATAAATCGCCTGAAACAGTTGCTAAAGCTTCCAAAACGCTGATGTTGAAAGAAAATAGGGTTCCAGGCTATTTTTGTACGGATATGGGGAAAGAATTTATTGGGCGAGCTTTTCAGAACATGTTGGCAGAGTTTAATATCAGTTACTACACTAGCAACTCTATACATAAGGCCTCTTTAGCTGAAAGAGTTCAACGTACTATAAAGGAGCGCATGCATCGCTATTTTACACATAAAAACACACAGATATATAAACATTCTGGGATCATTGGCCTCGTCATACAACCGTTCAAACCATCGCGCGTTTGGACAACACCTAACGAGGTTTTAGAAAGAGGTACTCACACAAGTGTGAGGTGAGAAGAGATATTCGTAGAACACCGCAACACTCTACACGTTTCAAAATCAATGATTATGTAAGGCTATCGCGTTCGGGAAATAAATTCGCGAAGGGATTTGAGGAAGATTGAGTGAGATTTTTAAAGTTAAGGCTATGAGACCTAAAGACTAGATAATGATGTATTACGTTGAAGAAAGTGACAATTAATTTAGGAAAAAATGTGTTTAAAATTTTAAAAATTTTAGGCAGCAGAGGCTCAGGAAAGAGAAAAATGTACCTGGTGAAATGACTAGAGTACCCAGAAGGCTTCAACACCTATATAAAAGCTGATGCAATAATGAAGCTTAAATAGTATACATATAACATGGCGCCTAACCATTTCTATGTCACACTCCCGTCCTCTTCTTCTCTGTCTGTACATCCTAACAACACACTAGCCAACTTTGTAACAGAACTCCATGGGCCCATTGAATTGGAACGTGATTCGTATGAGGAGGGGTTATGCGAAATTCAGCTATCCACCAGCTTTTTAAGTATTGATTTTTAAGAACCCGTTTTTACGGTTCTTAGAGATCGTGATGAGTGTGAAAAGGCAGGGTTAATTAGGGATGAAACCATGCGTGTCGCCCGGAGTGGGGAGGCCCTGTATTACACTACGTTAATAACACTAGGCCCGGGTCGTTATGGTGCAGCCGAGGATGTTGTGAGAGACTTAAACGGAAGTTTAAAAAGCTCAACTCTTACGGCTGATTTAGTATATGAAATCGTAAACAAAGAAACCCCAGCACATGCTCTGACTCTAAAATTACAGGATAATAGAAATATTAAAGACAAAGGATTGTTCAAAATTATAACAGAGGGCCGATATGGAGCAGCGTTCCAAAGAGATACCTTTCACGAGGCACAACATGACTTATCCAGCTTAATGTATCAGATGAAATTGGAGGAATTGGATGTTGGCTATCGATCCCCAGACATGTGTTATATTTACAGCAATATCGTGGAGCATCAATGTGTTGGGGATACCCAGGCGTATCTGCTGCAGCATTGCACACGTTCCCAACCATAGAGGGAAGAGCTTGAGTATTACATATGACAAGCCCCATTATGTGAATGTTGCGACTCATCTACTAAGAAATATCTCAATATTATAAGAACGATTGAGGGTAAAAATTTCCGGTTAATATTGGATTTTACTCCCAGTCACAAGCAGTTGAACAAGTACTATATATTGAATTGCCATTAAAAACTGACTAAAAAATATATATCTTGTACAAATTTGTTCAAATGTACATTTTTAATAAAATATATTTCCTGTTTTGGCTATAATGTACTGTTTCATAAAATATTTTTCCTGATTTGGCTATTTTTTCGCTACTCTGACAACTTAATAGGTTTATTGTTTTCTGTTGTGGCTATTTTTTTTCTAATTGGATTTAGTTTGGTGGTGTTTGCGATAGAATAATGACGTGCCGTTAGTGTGATTTCGACTTTGAGGACTTGATTCGTCATGTGCCCTAGATGAAGACAAAGCATTGAATGTTTTTATCAATTACGGCGTTATTCTCTCATCCTTAACTTGCCCGAAATGAGACAGTGAGTGCTTAATACGAAAAGATCAGAAGATATTTAGGTGAAATAACCAATATTAACCTGTTAGATTAATTGAATGCCCGGTTAGGTGAATTGAATGCCTGGTTAGGTTAATTGAATGCCCGGTTAGGTCAACTGTACGCCCTTGATGATTGGTTAGGTTAAGTCGTGATATTTACGTTAGTTTAAACGAAAATGAGGAGCGCAAACTTTTCTGGTTAATTTTGAGGTGCTTTGCACGTTTCCTGTGGTAATGTGTCGTTTACGAGATCTCGGAACATGAACATATCCTATATATTTATGTTACGATCTCTCAAAAACTACGCATTTGCATAGGAAACCAATGGCATATTTGTGCAAAGCACCTCAAAATTGACCAGAAAAGTTTGCTCTCATTATAAAACCAGACCTGGAGTAAAATCCTATATTTACCAATTTCCCATTCGGTGATGGGAGCTTAACAGTGAAGCTGCACTTTCGTTGCATTTAGTTATAATGACCGAAAAGCCTTTCACAGTATATCGAGGGGTGAGATATCAGTGTGGGAGTGGGCTTGGATCCATTTTTTCAACCATATTACGCACAGCTGTCCCATTGTTGAAGAGTTGAAGAGGAGGGCCAGATACTTCGGGAGGAATGCGTTACAATCAGGTTTTAACACGGTATAGAATTGATAATGGGTGGAGCTAAACCTAAAGAAGCTCTAAAAAAACATTTAAAACGCACACGGGACGAAGTCATCAAAGATGCAAAGAGAAAAATGCGTGGTGGCGGGAAGAAGATGAAGGCTATCCGGAAGAATGGGTTACCAACACGTGGCGTTAAACGTAAAAGGACATCAAAAAAGAAGAAGTGTTCTAAGCGAATGAAACCTGTTGTTGATCATTTTTTTAACTGATATAAGCTGACGACATTGCTCTCACGAATCATAGGCTGATTACTACTTGTCGAGAGAGGTGGCACTATTTCTGACTCGTCATGGCACGCTTCATCCATCCGTGTAGCTCATAATGTTATAAATCGGAGCTGTCCCTCTTTGATATGCCCCAACACAAGTTTCTTTTGAGCACAGTGACTTTATTACAATTAACCCATTAAACACAATTAGTTCTCCGAGTGCCCCTATTGAATTCGTGATACCCAGCTCAGGCCCATACTTCTTTAAGCTAAGCTGCATGCACATGTAAGCTAAACTATGTATAGCCCATTCTGATAGAACGGACTGCGATGATAATTATTCTGCATACCCTGAAACCAACTTTCTGCACTCCATATTCAGTCAATGTGAGGTGTATTTAAATCAGGTCAACATTTCGGCAGGAACGGGTTATTATCACCTACGAGCCTATCTGAAAAATGTCCTCAATTTTTCAAAAGAAGTGAAAGATACATTTTTAACTGCCGAGGGCTATTATCAGACTAAAGACGAAAGTAATATAGAGGATAAATTTAAAAATTCTAAAAAGAAGATATATGAGTGTTTTGACGTCTGCATACAGACTTCAAATTGCAGGAGAAACTGCTTATGAATCTGCATAAATCTGCGGCCTGATCAAGAAGAGGGTGCAAAACCCATTGTGATTCATATTATGGAAACATATCTCCGCGTGCGTTGAGTGAAATTAAGCTCTGCTAAACAATTAGAAGTTGAAAAAAATACAATACACGCAACAGTAAAATACCCAATTAACAGAGTACAGATCAAACTATACACGGTGCCCGCAGCGTTGGCCTCGAAGCAGCTAGAAAACGTGGCCCTGGGAGTTCTACAAAAAAGGTTATTAATTGGAATGCAGGATCACGCTTCGACGAATGAAAAATATAAAAAGAACGTCTTTAAATTCGAGAACTTCGGCCTTAAAAATATAACATAACTCTATACCTCAATAGCGTTGCGTTGGGTGGGACTATGGATACGGACTACTCATCAGACGCTCTGGTCCCGCTTTGCGCGAGAGCTTATAGTAATCTAGCCATATTGCAGGTGCTTGCGATGAGCTCGGGACTGGGGTAACGCAGAAAGAATTCATCGATGAATTTAACCTCTACCCGTTTGATATCACACCCGACTTATCTGCTAGTGTAAATACACACTTAAGTCCATAACAGAGTGGAAACAGCTCAGTCAGATTGGAATTCGCCAACCCGATTGACGCTCCTATTAGTGTACTAGTATACCTCGAGTTACAAGTTCTAATGGAAATTGACCGCTTCAGGAACGTAGTCACTGACTTTTATAATGGATGCGAATACACTTCAGAGAGTAATGAATAGTGACCGAATCACACGCTCCAAATTTATCGGTGTGTTTGCGAAGAATGAAACATTGAAATTACCAACTACGAGAAAATGCGACGGAGTTATTGTCAACACGGACATTGTTGTGGGCGAGGGGATTCATTGGTTTGCAATATACTTTAAAAAAAGGGAAAGAATGTATTATTTTAATTCACTGGGGACTCATCCCTGGAGTGACCCTGTTATTGTAAAATTTCTCGAACAGTTGCATATCCCTGAAATTGTATGGAATCCCCATCGATTACAAGGATATTTTAGTAATACTTGCGGCATGTACTGCCTTTCATTTCTCTTGCACATATCACGTGGAAAGGGATTTATAATTTTTTAAAAATTATTCGATTTGTGCGACACTGAGCTGAATGATGAAGTGGTGTGCATGCAGTTTAAAAAAAAGGTTTCCATTTGTGCGCATTCGATGTATTGTGTAAAGTTTTACGCGTGTATAGATATATATATATAATTGTAACTATATTGTGTAAATTATAAGATGCCCCCAATAATGTTAGTCTTGTGCTCTATAGCTTATTTAATGGATGCTAATTCTGTAACTGATTTAAGTTGAATTGTACTAATTTATAAAACATGATTTCTATCATTTAATAAATTGATGAAAATACACTGTCTTGTTCTTAACCAAAAGAAAAAAGCTTACATTAGTTCCCCGACGACCTGGCAATCGTTGGACCGGATTTGAACCAATACTTCGACCTCCGTATTCAGGTCACTGGGTTGACTGCGCTGTAAAACCTCCAAATCGCCGTCGACTATTTGCTTTTCTTCAAAGCTGTCACGAAAAGTAGCTATAACACGATCGAGTTCCGCATCGGAACTATAAGGAGAAAGAATACGGTTGTAGACAGAAAATTATTTTGACAGCTCATACATTTTTCTAATAATGATCATATTGGATGGCTAAGCACCGTCACAGGGTATCGAGCCCTGGCAGATATTAAACGATTCATCCACATTGAATCTTTTTTAACCCTCCCAACCCGAGAAAAGATTGTACTCCTACTAAAGACACTTACGAAGAATTTTCATGAACCTACTTCTATTATAAGGAGTCGCGCAAAGCCGTTGCACTTCCCAACAAAAGAGCCCCAGTCTGTCCTGGTGCATTGGTGTGTTCGGTTCTGTCGGAAACTGAATTCTTGTTTTTTCATGTAGCGGTTAATGAACGTGTTCAAGTTAAAACATTACATATGTTATTATTTTATCAATGTCATTATTTATAGTTATTTTTATTACAATTAGTTCAATGAACATACTGTAACCAAGAAATATATAAACATTTAAAAAATTAAAATACATTCTTCCACTTATTAATAGTGATGAACATTTCGTAAACCTAAGTCATCATTTATTAATTTCATAATTATATAATGGCACCATAGTCTGCGTGTATGATATTTACTTAATCGAAAGTACATCACTAACAAGTCACGTGTAACGAAGAGGAATTCACGAGAATCAAAAAACCTTTTTGATATCGCTCATGAAGACGCACTTGCCATGATAAAACTTCCTGAAGATCGAGCTTTTTTGTTGGCTCAAAGAGAACCTGGTCGCAAAGGATCTATGGCTGGGATTGATATGGTCCTTGTTCGGAAGGAGGAAGCGGCTATCAAGCGGAGGCTCAAATATGCGGAATATCAGGCTGCTGTGGCTTCCCGGGACAAAGCAAAAACCTTAACTGCACATTTGGAAAGCTCTTCCAGTAAAAATAACAGTAGTGTTTCCACTGATGCCGAGGAATCGGGTACAGAGAAGGAAGAATTCGGTGCAGTAGCAGGTGGTTCTTCACATCCAAAGCGTCGACGTGCAACGAACGCTACCATGACTCCTAATCTAGCATCAACCCGTGATCGCACGAATGTTAGTGATCGCTCAGCAGCCTTCGTGTTGGCAGCTACTGCACAGGGACTTGGTCATGACGTATCGGAGCTAGTTATTAATCGTTCTAGTGTGAGGCGGTATAGACAGCAGCATCGCTCTTTAACGGCTCAACACATAATGCAAGAGTTCAACACTGACTGTCCTATCATTGTTCATTGGGATGGAAAAATTCTCCCAGACCTCACTGGTCAAGCCAACGTCCATCGTCTCCCTGTCTTAGTCTCCAACAAAGACACGTGTCAGCTCCTTGGTGTTCCAAAACTCTCTTCCGGAACAGGAGAAGAGCAATCTCAAGCTATTGTCAACCAGCTCCAAAAGTGGGGGCTTCAGCAGTCCGTTGTTGGGATGAGTTTTGACAATACCACTTCAAATACTGGCCATCGCACAGGAACTTGCGTTCTCCTCGGGCAAAAACTAGGGAAAACCCTCCTGCATTTTCCATGCCGTCATCATATTATGGAATTGGTGTTTGGAGCTGATTTCGGGTCTTATTTTGGAGCACCTTCTGGCCCTCAAGTACCTTTATTCATGCGCTTCAAGAAGTTTTGGCCTCAAATTGATCAGTCCAGATATAAGACGGCTGCAGATGACATCGACAACGAAGAGAAGAGGTCATTAACTTCTTTTGCTTGCAAGATGCTACAGGAAGGAACAGTTCGAGATGATTACAAAGAATTCCTGGAGCTGGCACTTCTTTTTTTGGGCCATAACTCTTGGGATGGAAAAGAAATTCGCTTTAAAACTCCAGGAGCTATGCATCACGCCCGATGGATGGCTAAGGTTCTCTACTCCATCAAGGTATGGTTGTTTCAGAGTCAATTTCAACTAACTACCAAAGAAGAAAGAGCCCTAAACGAAATTTCTTTCTTTGCTATCCGAATTTACATGAGAGCATGGTTTCGTGCTTTTGTTTCTGTATCTGCTCCGCATGAAGACCTTATTCTCCTTAAGAAACTTCAAAGATACCCAAATAAGATCATCGCAGAAGCTGCCATTAGAAAATTCAGCTCACATCTCTGGTGTCTGTCAGAGGAAATGCTGCCCCTTGCATTATTCGACGAAGACGTTCCTGTAAGCGTTAAGCGTGAGATGGTTCAGGCCATGAGGACCAAAGAAGGAAGTGATGATTGTCCAAAGCGGATCGAGCTTCCACATAATGCTCAGGTCAGCCTTGTTGACTTAACATCGAAAAACTCAGTTAAGTTTTTCAGAAGTTTGGACATTTCAGACGAATTCCTTAATGAAAATCCTGCATTCTGGACTGTTCATGATAGATACAAATATACATGTAGCATTGTGAAAGGTATAAAAGTTGTTAATGATAATGCTGAACGAGCATTGGCCCTCATTGAACAGTTTAATTGCCGATTAACTCACGACGAGGAGCAACTGCAGTATCTGATGCAGGTTGTCGCTAATCATCGTCGAAAATATCCTGACAGCAGAAATGCCACTTGCGTCCAATATTCAATAACACTTTTTTGTAATATGAAAAATATGTTGCTTTGGTTTCTTGTAACATTAAAAATATTTTGTTTTTATTTCTTGTAATATGAAGAATATATTGTTTTTGCTCATCATGTTTTGGGATGTTATGTTTTTTTGGAAAGAACACTTAGTTTTATGATCCTACTTTACATGGAGATTTATTTAAATTTTGGTAGCATATCTGAGATACCGCGAAGATTATTTATGTTTATTTTCTTAAAGTATTCATCATTTATATTGTTTTATTAGTCATCCTTTATTTTAGTTTCCGTTTGATAAAATTTTAAAAAATTACCCATGAAATACAAAACTTTATTAAGCCTGAGCAACCCCTAAGTATTCTCTAAAATAGAAGAAACTCTATGACATAAGTTCATTCATTCAAACGTACGTAATTATGGGTTGGGAGCCTGGAAAATTTAATATCGAAATTTTTTTATATTTGTAAGAACCACCCTAATATATATATATATATATATATATATATATATATATATATATATATAAAATTGAGGATACATGGTATTTTAATGAAACATTTCACAAACTAATTTTAAATAGCTGTTAACACGTAATTATTTGATAAACAAAATTCACTCTCTAAATACTTAATAGAATACATTAATTACAGAAAGCCTAGCACAGTAACCTGTAGTAAACAGGTATTTATATGTCAGGACACCGCGATGTATATATGGGAGGAGAGAGTTACAAGGAGTTACAATAACATAAAATGCCGATTAGGGCGCCTGGATCAAATAATAAACAGCAAGCAGCTGGCCTAACCGGGTTGTTAACATATACTTCCATAAATATATATATATATATATATATATATATATATATATGTAGGAATAGAGAATTACAATAAGAGAAAATGCAGGATAGGGTACCCGGATCAAATAATAAACACAAAGCAACTAGCCTAACTGAGTTCAAAAGGAAGATTAGCTGGATGTGCTGCGCATCATCTGTCAGCACCGGGTCGCGAACCCGGGACCGCAGCAATTCCCTACCTTTAAAGCAAAGCTGGGCACTTGCGGTTTTTTTTGCGGTACTGCGGTACTGCGGTACTACCGCACTACCAAACCGGTACCGCATAACGCAGTACCGCAAAGGATCGCTGAAAGTACAGCAGTACCGCTACCGCATTTTTTGCGGTACTGCGTTATGCGGTACCGGTTTGGTAGTGCGGTAGTACCGCAGTACCGCAGTACCGCAAAAAAAAACGCAAGTGCTCAGCTTTGCTTTAAAGTTTTAGTAATACTAAAAACCAGCCTGTAGAACTTACTATAAATTTTTAAGTTAACACGTACAGGGAAACAAGCGCGTAATAAAATTTCACTTTCAAAGGATACCTTCATCGCATTATAAAATTTATTGACTAAATGACATTCTCAGTAAGGAAGATTAGCTGGGCTACTAAGCCCCGTCGCAGAGTCTCGGACACCTGGGCAGATATCCTGTCACTTCGTTTATTATGGCTTTTTATAAATCCACTAACACTTGCAAGGGTTAAGCACTGAATGATACGATGTGTATATATAGCCCGAGAATGCATCAAACTAAATTATTACGTAATTACTCACATTTCAAATGAGAATGTTTCTGCTGGTTCTTTCTTGCCGTCACAAATTTCTGCAATGGATTGCGCTGAAAGTAGGACGTTCCGGTCGGCCGCTGCGAAAAGATGGAGCGTAGCCCCTGCAGAAGGTCCCCGGCTTCAAACAATTGCGGGAAGCAGTAAAACTGATGTGTCTGACTGGAAGTGTCCATGATGAGAGGATGTGTGGTTAGACGTTGATAAAATCACTGTTGTGGATCCAGCTGAAAATGTTCCCTGTTATATACGCGACCCCGATTGGCCCACCCCTAATATTCGATTCGCGAGTGTCCTGTGTGAGAGCGAGACTTTCCGCCAACCAGAGATCCTGGATTCGTTCTCATGCTCCACCCATTGGGTTGTAATTGGACGAGCCGCGAATTCTGGGGGTGTGTCTTTACCAAATATGACTTATTCATTCCACAGATAGAATCAATTTTGTTTAAAAAATTATATTAACGTTTTTGTTATAGTTTAAGGATATAATTGTGTCTTAAAGATAAATTTTTATTGAAACAAAATAGTTTCGTAAAAGAGGAAAAATGAAAAGTTACCCCGAAATAGAATCTATTTTTATTATAGTTATATTAATATTTTTTGTAATAAGGTTTAAAGATATATTTGTGTCTTAAAGATAAATTTCTATTGAAACAAAATAATTGGATAAAAGAGGAAAAATGAAATAGTTATCCCGAAATAGAATCTATTTTGTTTTAAAAATCATATTAATGGTTTTTATGTTATAGTTTAAGAATAAAATTGTATATTAATGATAAATTTGTATTGAAACAAAATAATTGGCCAAAAGAGGAAAAATGAAATAGTTACCCCTAATTTAATTTCTATTTTGTTTTAAAAATCATATTAATGCTTTTCATGTTATACTTTAAGGATAAAATTGTATATTATGGTGAAAATTTGTTTTGGCATTAAACTGTTTATCTTATTCAATTTTTTTTAAAAGATCACCCACCAAATTTCAAATTGGCTTCGTAGTGTTCCACCATGAGAAGCTTAATAGAAAAACTATTAGCGTCGCCCTTTTTTTGAGACCTTTTCGGACTACCCCCTGGCCTCATAAACGTATTTGTTTATGCTTAATAGCTCTCTCTATTGGGTCGTATTTAGAGACCTTGTCGGTCTACCCCGTCGCTCCATAAACATATATGTTTATGCTTAATAGCTTTGTCTACTAATTGGGTCGTATTTAGAGACCTTGTCGGTGTATCAGGAGCTGGTAAGTAAAAGCCTTGAGTAAGGTGGGTTTGGTTAGGTGATAGTAAGCTATACTTAGACGACTGGTGGTTGTGGTGCTGTGCTGGTGGTTGTGTATTCTTTTTGTGTGGTGTTTATGCTTGTATATATTTTGCTATTGGGGCTTTACATCCATCCGTTTATATATATATATATATATATATATATATATATATATATGTGTGTGTGTGTGTGTGTGTGTGTGATAATAAGGGATATATAGGCGTAATACAGACGGGGAGTTTATGAGCGTTTGTGTGTGCCAACTGGCTGATTAAGCCAACTGGCGGATTTCGAGTTCTAGGCCAAGTGATGCTACCCTGGGGGATTCCACCCTTTTTAGGCACCCTGGCTTTGGCACTGGGGAGGAGGGTTGGCAACTTGCAACAAGGGGGTGGGGTGGCACTGGCACTCATTTGATCAACATTCCAATTGCATATGCACTCTACCATTTTGCGGGCACACTACTAACGTTGACTTCTTCATGCCACATTGGACGTACTCTTTTACACACTTCAAGTTCACAACATATTCCATCATGTCTTCTACATTGCGGAAGCTTGTAATGATCTCATCAGAAAATCCATAAAGTATGTGAACATCCTGCTCGACCAGTTGCATACGATTTAGAATAGACTTAAATCTCCCAAAACACGGGTGACTAAAAGTTTTTTGAGTGTTTACCATATCCGTAGACTTTGCCGAGTACTACTTCAGGAATGTAGGCAAGCAATATCAGCAGTAGCCATCATTTATTCGGCAACATGAGAAATATTCAACAGACAAAAGATACTTCTGAACACCAACGTCTGTTGCGGCCAACAGAACATGGCAGGGAGGAAGTGTGTCCTTCTAAAGGGTAGTAGGTGTCACGTGACGATCTTTTTATGAATGTACACCATACAATGGGCGGTGCTTAGCTTTTCATTTACACACACACACACACACACAATTAAAGGAAAAATGAAGCTTTAACTGGAATATAAACTTATTTAAACGACACGTAATAAATAAACAAATAAATAAATTGTGAAATTGTATCAACAATTAAATATACTCTAAAACAAAATATATGTATATATATATATATATATATATATATATATATATATATAATATATATATATATATATATATATATAAAACAACTGTTCATGATCCACGGTATCCAAAGGGTAGAGTATTGTAGGTGCCAGGCACTAAGTGCCGTTTTCTGTCGGTGTTACGACGCAGCTTTGTCCCCCTAAGTTCCTTTACACCACCCAATTTCTGTGCACGGAAGTTATGAGTTCCTACAACCAAATGGGGTGGTTGGTCACCCTCATTTCCATCATCTTCTAAGCTCACTAGATCTTTCAGCGAATTAAAGTTAACGATCTGATAGTTTACATGGTTAAGAGTGATGCCTTTGGCCTTTACGATGTATTTGTACTCATCCCCAACCCTGTACCTGCGTACAGAACCCTCTGACCAAGAGAATGCTTCAGACGCCAAAGCTTCATACGGTCCTAAGCTGTTGTGAAGCTTGCGACAGGTATGTTTGTGATACGCGACGTATCCGTGACATATCTGTTATGTTGTACCTTATTATGTAAGTGTTACCCACATTCACGATCTCCACAACTTCTTTATCGACGGCGTTGGCGTCGTCCCACACCTCGTTATAACTTTGAGGTAGATTGCCTTTTCCCTTATCGATATTCTGTGCAAATTTACCCCAAAGCCTATTTATGTACAAGTTGCACTAAAGCGCTTGCCAGGGTTTAGCACAATATGACTCCATTCAAGCTGTACACCTTCACGATCATGGTAACGCTGGATATATACTGTTTTTTCGTCTTTGGTCTCAACACCACGTGGGTATCCTGATGACTCAACTTTATCTTTCAAGAAGGTATTAATGTAGTGAGTGAAGAGGTTGGGGAGTTTCTGGAACGTCCACACTTCATAAATCTCCAATATTCTGTAGCCTTGACGAATGACTAGGGCTAGCTCAGGACTTGTATAAACGCCTCTGATCTTCCTCTGATTGAATGTATGGTTACAGTCCCCATTGTTCTCCTCTGCCCACTTCACACACAGAGGGAACGTAAGCTTATGGTCTATGACAGGGGTGGGGAACCTGCGGCCTTTTGGGGTACTAGTTGCGGCCTTCTGCCTGTTTGACATTCAGAATTCATACCGTACGATAATGGACAGCAACTGATACCCCTTTAGGGCTTTAGGCTATTTCATTAGATCACGGTTTCAGCTTCACTGCTTCTTACACATACAAGCCTTCTTTATGGCTTGAACAATAGGAAATATGGCAACGCTGCCAGTTGAAACTGGCAGCGTTGCCTTACGGCTTACGCCCTTACCAATCAACGATCAACTCGACTGGCTGACTGGATGACAGTTACTGACGATTCTCCGATAGTGACACGCACGCTTGTTTCCTTTAAAACTGTAAATCTTTGATCAATTCGTGTACCATTTTTATTTATAAATCTTCTGGTACCCCAATCATGTCAAAAACTGTGAAAAGAAAATTAAAGGAAGAGAACAGAGTATTCCATGAAGAATTGGAATTGCAGTATTTCATAGTTGCTGAAAAAGATAAAATGATGTGTTTGCTCTGCAACGTCATAATTGCAACAGTGAAGAAACACAATGCATATCAGCATTATCAACTCATAAGAACCACAAGTATGCTATATTGGAAGGAGAACCCCGAAAGTCTGCACTTACGAAGATGAAACTTCAAAAGCAGCAACAACAGCAAGTATTTAAAACGATGTCAGGCCTAGGGACTGAAATCACTGAAACAACTTATAAAGTAGCATATATACTTGGAAAAAGAGGTAAGCCATATAGTGATGTGGAAATCATAAAAGAATGCATTGTTGAAGTTGTAGCTTCTTTAGATTCAGACAAAGTTAACAAATACAAACAACTACCTCTTTCAAGAAGGACCATAACTGATCGGCAACATGAATTAACCCTCAATGTAACTGAACAACTTCATACAATATGCCAAAGCGAAAATACATATTATTCGATTGCCTTGGATGAGTCCACTGATATTACTGACTCAGCGCAAGTGTCATTTTTTATTCGTGTTATAACTGCAGATTTTCAATGCTACGAGGAGTTACTGGCTTTGGGTACCCTTACGGGGAAGACACGTAGAATTGACGTCTTGTCTCTCTTCAAAGAAAAATGCCGTGAAGAGAAACTGAATTTATGTAATTTATTAAGTGTATGCACAGATGGTGCACCTTCCATGAGGGGAAAATGTGCAGGATTTGTTGTGCTACTACAAAAAGTACTGCCAAATCCAGATAGCTTGATTTCCTTTCACTGTATTTTGCATCAACAGAATCTCTGTGCCAAATCTACTGTTTTAAGTGACACATTAAGTAAAGTTATACGTATTGTGAACTACATTAGAGCAAATGCATCACGACATCGCCAGTTTCGCAATATGCTTATGCTTGATGATGAAACATTCACTGTGGATCTTCCGTATCATTCTAAAGTGCGCTGGTTGTCACAAGGGCAAGTCTTTGAAAAACTTTTGTCTTTGCGAAAACAAATCACAAGATTTTTTGAGGAACTCAATGAACCATGTGAATTGTCAAAAAAGGATTTCTGCAGAAATGTTGCATTTTTGTATGACGTAATGTCAAAGCAAAATTACCTGAATATTTCTTTGCAAGGTAAAACTAAATCCATATTTGAAATGTGGCAAAAAATCCAGGCTTTTCGGAGGAAGTTGCGCTTTTTCAAAACTATCCTTACCCGATCGGAACTTTCAGCTGAACACTTCCCTGAACTGGCAAAGGTAATTGATGAAGAAGATACAAGCAAATCATTAAGGGAATGCGATGTGAAAGAATATACATCTGTCCTAGACTCCCTGATTGAAGAATACGATGAAAGATTTGAAGATTTTGAGAAACTTGACTTCACACTGAAACTAGCTTTCGAACCACACCTGGTTGATGTCTCCAAAGCACCTGAAGATTTACAGATGGAGTTGATTGAGCTATTAGAAGATAATATCCTTGTCTCTATTTGATACTAAGAAGGATCCTGTTGAAATATGGAAAAGTGCCGTTGAATACCCACGTCTGCGCCAACATGCTCGTCGAATGTTGTCTTGTTTCGGCACAACCTACTGTTGTGAATCAACGTTTTCATATGTGACTCAAATCAAAACGCGCTTGAGATCTCAGATGACGAATATTCACCTGGAGGACGAACTAAAACTACGGTCAACGATGTTGGAACCAAATGTACGACTCCCGTCCAGCAATAAGCAGTCACAAAAAAGTCATTAAATGGTTTATCACTTTTTCACTTAATATCATATTAACATCATTTCACTTAATATAATTTTTCACTTAATATCATATTAACATCAT
This sequence comes from Bathynomus jamesi, assembly GCA_023014485.1. Taxonomy (NCBI): domain Eukaryota; kingdom Metazoa; phylum Arthropoda; class Malacostraca; order Isopoda; family Cirolanidae; genus Bathynomus; species Bathynomus jamesi. Next base: position 610,423 of record JAJOZX010000337.1, read on the forward strand.
TTCACTTAATATAATTTTTCACTTAATATTAGTTCTATTGTCAATTATTCCCCCCAAAAATAAATGTGCACTTGCTGAATTTTTTTATTTATTATAAAAGCCCTCACGTATTATCAAGTTTGATTTAAAATTAGTAAATATGTAGATTGTAGACTAAAATATGACATTTTGTTGTACTGTATATGTTAAATTCTCAGCATGCGGCCTAATAGGGTCTTGGTTAAATGAAATACGGCCTTCCAATGAAAAAAAGTTCCCCACCCCTGGTCTATGACAACAGGTAAGATAGGCATCCATAATTGGTTGAGGGAAGTACATCAACAAAAGAAAGTCGAAAATAGTTGTCAGGGCACCACCAGTTTTTCAGGTGCTCCTACAGGGTATGGGTTGTTTTTCATAACATACGGGTATAAAGAATAGAAATCATAGTAATGAAGGTGGAAAGTATACCTTAAAGGGGTTTATGCGTCTACCAAATAGACTATCTCCACATTTTAGAGAGTCCACTACCACTGAACGCTTAATATCCCTTATTTCTTTGCGAAACTGGTCATCACCATCCTTCCGCGCATCATATTCATGTTCTCACATCACCTTATGAGTGAACTGGGCGCTTATAAGTTGGTTTCTGGCACGGGTCTATGCAAAACTATCAGCAGGGGATCTCCCATGGATATCTCCTGCGACTACGCACTCAGTACGTTGGCATCCATGCCACCAACAGCCGTTAAAAAAGTATACCGTCTTTATATCAGTTTGAGAGTCCTCACTTAGCTCGTCTACCCATACAACGTGGCCGTTAATCTTAATTACCACTTCGCTCGTGTTGCGAGCATATTTGATGAACACTACTGTCTCCTGTTATAGGTGTGTGAGCCAGTAAATAGCATTATACCCATAAATACGCGGAACGTTACGGGGGTGAAAACCAGGCTGCCTTTAGGCATAAAGTTATTCTTGAATACAGTGAAGCACAATGACGTGATCGTGGTTGCGGCTTGTAGCGGATCAAAACTGAATCGGGTTATGTACAGTTGCCCGTACTCCGTACATGTGGCAACGCCGCAGCGAAAGTCAAGGTACCCCAACTGGGGGAAGGTGGGATGGAGGGGGGACAACCGAGCCCAACAACATATAACACTGACGTACATTTAAGGCGCCGTTCAAAAATTACGTAACGCTATTTTTTACTAAAACCTGCACCCCCTGTAACGTTCCGTAACGTGTGGGGTGTGGAGTGGGAGAAGTGTTACGTAACATCTTAGAGGGTGCCTGGTCTAGCGTTACAAAACGTTCCTGGGGGATCTAGGGTGTCAAGTTTTAGCAAAAATAGCGTTATATAATTTTTGAACGGCCCCTAATTACAGTATAATGTAATGTCGGAGTTGAACGCTGTTCACGATCATATTAATCGTTTATCTTTATGAACACAATGTTTACTAGTCTTACACAGTAATAAGGTTCCATTATGATTACTTCAAGTCTATACGAACAGATACCACAATACAACTTTTTACGAGGGACGGTCAGAAAATAAATTTACATGGCGTATAATTTCGTAACTAAAGGACCTACACTGATTATGTTTGTATCAGGTGAATGCGTTTATCGCTTATCATTTGGCTGCCATCTACCGTACATTGGTTATTTGAGTCAGTTGAACATGGCGGCTCGACTGGAACAGTGTCCTATCATTTCTGCAATGATATTCCGAGTCTCTCAGTGGTCAAGAATTTCTCGAGCGCATGGGTTCATCACCTTACTCCGGAAACAAAACGTGCCAGCATGGAATGGAAACACCCTGGGTCTCCGCGAACAAAGAAGTTCAAGCTTGTGAGGTCCGCTGGCGAAGTGATGGTTACCGTGTTTTGGAACCACAAAGGCGTTTCGCTCGCAGACTTCAAGCAAAAAGGCACAACAATCAATGCAGCTGCATATTGTTTAACACTGGAACGTTTACGAGCGGCCATTAAACGTAAACATCCTGGACTGCTCCGTAGTGCAGGGCACTGTTCCAGTCGAGCCGTCATGTTCAACTGATTCATATAACCAATGTACGGTAGATGGCAGCCGATTCGACGTGCAGTGTTGCTAGAATTGATTAACGAATTCATCTGATACAAACATAATCAATGTAGGTCCTTTAGTTACGAAATTATACGCCGTGTAAACTTATTTTCTGACCGCCCCTCCTATATACAAGTGAATCTGAACCAAAAATAGACATTACACAACCATCCTCCACACTCCGTTCCCCTTCCCCGCCCACCAGTCTCGCGTATATTGAATCATTATGCAACAATACTAATAAAGCTGTTTGTAGAGTCCGTGTGCAGCTTTAAACCTTTACTAACTCACGAATCTACACCATTTTATATATATGAATATGTATGGACATTGAGCGAGAAAAAGATTGAGACAGTGTGAGAGAGAGCGAGGTAGATGGGCAGAGAGAGTTAGTGGGAAATGGCTTATCGATTGTTACACAAAGAACTTGTTAACAGTTTCGATCTGATTAACAGTAACCGATTATCAAAATCACATAAGAATAATCACCGGTTATACTAGGATAAACATATTTATATATACTTATAAATTCATACAATATTATACTAATGTTTGTGAAATGACGTTGATGGGCCAAACCGTGGTGTTGACATGGTGATTTGCTGTCGCCGTCCAGGAGAGACTACATATGGGCGTGTCAGTGGAAACCTTAAGGTGACGGTTGCATAAAGCAGGATATCATCACCGGTTTGTGGCTGATGTCTATTATATTAATAGTGTTTTCCAGATTGTATTTGTATTATCAATGTGGAGAGATAATGATTTAATCATGATGGACAGATAAATCCATTAATGTTTTCCAGATTTCCTGTTGCATTTTCAATGTGGAGATATTATTAGATCTTAACAAGGAATATATATATATATATATATATATATATATATATATATAATATATATATATATATATATATGTAAAACTGAACCATAAATAATTCCCATATTCCTATACTATCTTATTCTTCATGTAATTCTTGTATTCATTTATATAGTTCTTGTATCCATTTTAGAAAAAGTATCCATTTTAAAAATTCATGTGTTATATGGTTCATGTATTTATATAATCCTGTATATTCTTATATATTTAACTTTATATAATGCCTATGCTCATATGTATGTACGTGTGTGTATTCATTTTTACATAAGGACCAAAATCGCCCAACGCGAGTTTGGATAAAATTTTTGATTTGTTTTCTACTTTGCCAAATAATTGGTACCTGTTGTTTTTTAAAATCTCATAATCATTTTTTTAGATTTCGCTTAATAAGGAATCCTGCTTAAGCTTTGCAATGTTCATATTTTGTATACATTCTCTTTCGTTATAAAAGATGAGATCATGTCTTGCCTAAGCATTTAAATTGTACATCTTAAACCTTAAAATTTTACTCATATGCATATTTTAGTGTAAAGATGCATAGTCCGATTTCCACTTTTAGTTAATTTGGCAGATCATGATAACATCAGATCTGAAAAGTCGCGGTTTAAGATAAAAATATGGTTTCGTCTTCAAATATTTTGTTTACTCGTTCAAGCCTTACCACAGCTAAAAATTTACTTTATTTTCGAATATTGTGCAAAAATAATACAGCCTTCTTAGCATTTAATAATAATGATGTTAGCGGTTTTGGGGTATATAAACCCCAGTAAAAATCTTCCATTGTCATTCAGAAGCTAATTCAGAGGCTGAGCACTACCTGTACATTTTAGCAGTAAATTACAGTAAAAGATAGTTTTTATCTTATCCTTCGAGCCTTGCTCTCTTCAGAAGAACTTAGTCATTAAACCTTCCGGATACACTATAAGAAGAGTCCGGAATCTTCAGCATTTTTAGTAAGTCTACCAGAGTCCTCCGAGCCACTATAGAAGAACTCGGAGAGTAATATAGAAGAAAACTACTGTAAGTCACACATCCGTTGCTGCCACCTAACTAGAACCCCCGTCGACTTCGAACCAACCCGGGCCATAGACGGAGAGGTTAACATATATATATATATATATATATATACAATAAAACACCAATTCTCTATTACAACAAATATGCAAAGGTTGAGAATGTTTTACTAAATAGTTTATCATACAAAATGCTGACAATTTGCCATAGATTAACATAAATGGCACAGCTACTCTATACCCGGTTCATAGTTAGTATTTGGTCCATCCCCCGATTATTGTTTATTACATCTTGTAATCTGTGTAGCATAGTTGCAACATGGTTATGTATGATGTGTGGGTTCCTTCGGAACATTTCCCACTCAGCCATAGTGTGATCCAGCAGCTGGCGGCTGGTCCACTTCTGCCCATGCTCCCACGAGTTCACCACATTCCCCCACACGTTCTCATGGGGTTGAGGTCACACCCCTTACTAGGCCAGTCCAGTCCATTTCGCTGCTCCTTGAATCACATTCTAACAATCTTGGCGGTGTGGTTGGGAGAGTTGTTCTGCAAGTGGATTTTAAATATTAAAAGTAGAATTATATCTCATCCACACGCTTTATCAGTAACCCATTATTCGAGATAGGTTTCAACTCCGATGTATTAGTGGTTTCTCTCAGCTAAATGTAATTGTGAGCCGTTATACAAATAATACAGTCTGCAGTTATCCAGTATAAAATCCTAAAGTGTTGTTATAGTACTGAAAGAGTTAAAGAACAATTTTATGGCCATTATTCGTCCCACGTAAATGTGGAAACCAGACATACAAATGGGTGTAATACATAAATCTTACTCTAGTAATAGTATAATATTTTATAATACACAAATACAACATACCTGCATAAAGATAATCTGCTCAGGATAGGGCAAGGCAAACGCGCGCACAGAAGGCAGCATAACCTACTCCATGATCTCTATATATTGATCTGCCATAAACCTCCCGTGGATCTCAGTCAGCTCTCCTAGTCCTTGCAGGTGCAGCCATCCCCACACATTCGCTGTCACGTGCCCACTTCGTAAATATTTTGGCGGGCATATCTCGTGTTGTCCTGTCGCCAACACCGAAGAGGGCTGTGAGTTGTAAACGCAAACGTTTTCTCGTCAGAGAAGATAACTCTGCTCCAGTATGCGAGATCATCATTTATATGCTGGCGAGGAAACGAGAGCCTGGCCTGACGATGTCGTTCCTCGATCCTCTCTCTTTTTGGCAGGAGTACGGTGGTGATATCCTGCATCATGCAACCGTTTCCTTACGGTGTCCACTGACACGCCCATATGTAGTGTCTCCCGGATGGCGACTGCGTTGTTGATAGGATCGTTCTGCACTTCGTTGATTATTCTTCGTTCTTCTTCTAGAGTGGTCTTTCTTGGTGCTCCACACTTAGGACGATCTAGCAGATTCCCAGTCTCCTGCCACCTCTGCACCCAGCATCGAACAGTAGGCTTCGAAATTCCCAGCTAGAGAAAGGCCTGCTTCCCGCATACCAATTATCCGGCCTCGCTGTGCAATTTTATCTTGAGCTGGATTCATTTTCAGAGTAAGTGTTCGTCATACGATATAGAAATATGGTATGAGCATAGATCATGCCAGTAACCATGTCAACACCTCGGTTTGGCCCATTAGGGCATATCATACTCTGGGTTCAGGTTTGAAATTTTGGAAAAACAAAGTGGCTAATATGAATTCCTATGTAAAAATTAATTCTAAGATGGGTTTATTATTTGCAACTTTTCCGAAAAATCTCATTTTCATGGTCAAAATCGCGATTTTCTGATTTGAAGGCTGCCTAACGCAGTCTCAGGGCACCCAAACCAAAGCGTGCAGCTGTTCTGTATGATTTAGTCTAAACGCTGCTTTTCTGACCTCATCCTTGCTTTCTTGCGTGTTTCAACACCTCTGGGTGCTGAAAAAATGTTTAGATTTCAGTAAAACTTAAGAATTTTAAGTTTTTCTTCAAGGAATAGGCGCGGCTCACCAGCTCTACTCTGATCGAGTAGCGGGAGACTTATCACCTCCACGTGTAGGTTTACATGCCTGTTCTTCCTGGATCCCTGAAAAGCGTGGCCTCATAAGATCTTATATTATGATCTTAAGAAGACTTTCAGCTCTTATGAGCATTAACGATGGCTTCAGCCTCTTCATCAGCCACTCGAACCTGAAAAGCTCTTAAGTATGTCCTGCTTCGATTTGAACACTGGAAGTATTTCTCGGTGGTCTATCCTGGCTCTCACCCACCTATCTCTCCTCTCGTGACCGTACACAGCTTGGGAAGCAGTTGAGACTTCCTGTACAGCTCTCTCGCAGGACTGAGTATGAACAGAGAAAGCGTCCAATTTGAGTGGAGTTTTCCTGAGATCCTCGAGCTCAGTCAAGGTCATCTTGCAGGTGAAAATAGGCTCGTAAATATTCTCTGATTCCCACTTGATGAGATCCTCAGGTGAAGTGGCTTGCAGATTGACTTTGGGATTTTTATGGGGCCTCACTGTCGTATCACCAAAGTCTCTTCCTTTTCTGATCTTCTCTATCTGGCTCACAGCAAAAGCTCTCTGATGCTCATCCTCACTGCACAGGAATGAAGCCAGGATGTTCTCAGGATGTGCGTGGTAAGCTCCTCTTATCACTGCAGCAGAGATGATGTTCCTGACCTCGGTAGTCTGGTTCCTCAGCAGCCTCAGGCTTGAAAAAACGTGTGCAGGACCAAATTTGAGGTGGTGCTTCACTTTGATGTCGTAGTACATTTTGAAGTAGAAGTTAAGGCAGAACTTCACGAGGACCTCGAGCCTCCTCAACACCTCCCCCTTCAGTCCATGCTCCCCCATCCACAACAGCAAGATGGCCTGTGCAGTAGTGAACCACCTGCATTGGTTCAGAGGTCAGCACTTGAGACCAGCCAACTGTGGACTGAGACTTCCAGACTTGATGGCTTTGATCAGAAGATAGCAGTTGTGCTGGTCTGTGGAGAGAGATTTGACTATCTCTACTGGCAGCTCTATGATATCTTCAGTTCCTTCCACTGGTTTGAAGTTGAAGTTGACCTCAAGTTCATTCACTTTCTCAAGAAGTTTTCCAATAGGCCCACTGAAGCTTACAGGGAGTTACAGGGCCGTCCAGCTTGATGATTAAGTGCCTCAGGGGGAGCTCGTTCACATGGAGCTGACAGATCATCCAGTGGCACTTGCGACCCAGGATCTTCTCCAACAGGGCTATGGCGCCTCCAGACCACCCCGTGTTGGTGTTGGTAGAGTCTCCTGAGGCCCTGAGCGATCTTATGAGCAGGCTTTTCTCCTTCCTCAGGTTCCTCGGGAGTGAAATGGAAGAGGTACTTTCCTTGAGGCTCCCACGTGATAGTGTAATGCTCCTCGATCACTTTGCCAGGATGAAATCTCCCTGTCACTTCGTCATATTTCAACACCTTTGTGTTCCTATCCTGCTTGCCATCAAAGAATATCCCAGAGATCTTCTCCTCTGACCTCTGCGTGAGAGCTTCAACTGATGAGGCCATTACTTCCTCCTTGCTCAGAGCCATCTATTGAGAGAATGTTGAACTTCGCCTTCTGCGTCCAAATGTTACAAAGATTCAAATGGAGTAGATTTTTTTTTCTTATGTATGTATTTATTAAACCTGTGTAAGAGTTAAGCAAAGTTAATGTGTCTAAATGGCAACAAATTACGACAAAGGGTTAAAAATATTAGGTTGTGTTCAATTGAATATTCGGTATTTCAACATAGAACAGAAGACCGCAATTTTGAACATGATAACGCGATTTTTGGGAAAAGTTGCAGGAAAGAAACCCCTCTTAGAATTAAATTTTACATAAAAATACATATTAGTCAGAGTGAAATTCGGACTCGGAAAAGTATGATATGCCCTATTGGCCCATCAACGTCATTTCACAAACATTAGTATAATATTGTATGAGTTTATAAGTATACAGTATATAGTGTAAACCAGGTTAATTTCGCGGCAGGAAATTTTCACTCTTTCATATCCTTGGACGAGTTCGCGGCATCATAATTTCGTGGTCAACAGTTGCTAGTTATAATCTTACAGATTAAAATGACGTCATGAATGACGACATTTATTCTGGACTGTGATTGGTCGAGGTTGAGGTCGTATATCAAGGCAAGTTTTACCTCTTGGTATGCGGATAAAGTTTCAGCAGCACTCAACGTAAATGAATCTCTCGGTAAGATAGATTTGAAGCTCTCCACACTGAAACCTATTCATGCTAAATGGATTGTCTCTGCATGGGATAACCTACACAAAATGAGGGAGACCATTCGAAAGGGTTTGGAAATTAGCGGCATTCATGACATTCTTGTTATACAGTAATAATACAGTATAATTTAAAATGTTTTTACTGCTTTTACTTTACAATGTTATACCATTGTTAAGTAATACCATTGGTAATACCAATGTTATTACCATATACTGAATTTATTTTTCAAATGAAGTATTTTAATGATCTAAGTTTCATTTTCTTGCAGGCGAACATTTTGCATGGAGTTCAATGCTGTTCACGATCATATTAATTGTTTATCTTTATCAGCACAGACATTACATTATAATTATCCTTTAGATATATATATATATATATATCTGTGTTATATATTGTTGGACTCGGTTGTCCCCCGCCACCCCACCTTCCCCCAGTTGGGGTACCTTACTAACACTGCGACGTTGCTACATGTAGGGAGTCGCCTGTGAGGCGAGGAACATTACATATGCGTGCAACTGTACATCCTTCTGAAGGCTTGGAAACACACTCTAAGCACACATCTGCTCTACTGTAAGGATTCGAGTCATTAAAACTATTGTAGTACCTCTTAAAATCTTCTAGCTGAGTAACAGTCATACTGTCATAGTTAATGTAATGTTTTTTTTGGGGGGTGGCTACGTAATTTAAAGTTCGGTGAGGAAAGTGTAAGGGAAATACCTTTTTTTAAACTTCAGCATTCACTCCCATTACTTTAGGTAACTTAGTTAATTTAAAAGGTGTGAATAACAGTGTTTTTAAACTGAACATTATTCCTAATCTGCATTTGTATAAGTTTGTTACCTCTTTTCAAAGGGACGCCGGTAAATATGTCTGAGGATTCATGTTTAAGCAGCTCCTTATAAAGAAGCTGTGTTAAATTTTGAGGCTTTATACGCGAGAATGTACAGAGCCATTTTTTTAATTGATGTGACAACTTGACAATATAGTTCAGAAAGAGTTTCACGGGAGTGTCTCTTAAACTCGTCTTAAAAATGTTTGTTCGTTTGCCACATTTACGGCATTCATCACACTCAACGTTCATGCACTCGTCACAGATAGTCTGGCTTACGAGTAAGTTCGGAATAACCTCCTTTGTCTCTGGGTTTGGGTAAGTCTCGATATCATAGTACACAGTTATACAACGTTTATTTTTAGGCTTGGCATCTTTCATGTAACATACGTGCTTTACACCATCTGCCTCATATCTTATATTTCTTATGACATGTAGTACAATGAATTTCATCGCACTTACGTTCGAATTTTCCCCAGCTATCCTTCGTGTGAAGCATACCACACCCTCACGTTCTTATTTTTTTTGCACGTTCCATTTGATTTCTGGAAATCAAAACATGTATTATATTACTGAAAAACATGCGTCTACATACATTACAGCAGTGGTGGGCACCGTTAACCAAAAAGTTAACTTCGTTAACCGCTAATCCGTTAACCAAAAAGTTAACTTCGTTAACCGTTAATCCGTTAATTCGTTAAACATGTAAAAATGAAAATCACAATGTATATATAATTTAATTTTCCCTCTTCTTCTCGTTCTCCATTTTGTCCATGAGATGCATGTTGCCCTTCATGAAAATTAGCATATCAAAGTTTTCATCAGACAGGGATGATCTCTTGGCCCTCAGGATGTCCTTGCCCATAGAGAACAAACGCTCCACTGCAGCACTGGAGGGGATGGCTGTGTTGAACTTGATGAACAAGTCCACCAACACTTGCTCACCCAAGAAGGCAGTATCTGTCAGCAAGTCCTTGGAGTTGGTCTCCAGCCAGGTCTTGACCAAGTTCTGGGCCTTGCCCTTGAGTGACCTGTGGCTTCTGCTGCTCTCTTTTGTCTGGATGACAGCAATGAAGAAGTCATCCTCCTCCTCCTCCTCGTTGTTGCTGCCTCCACTGTTGCTGCCCACTTCGTTGGACTGCTGCTTCATGGCCTCCTCGACTGTACCCTCCATGCTTTTCCTCACCCTGGCGACCTTGGTGTTGTCATACTTGTCCAACCAGATGAGGCGAAACCTGGGATGGAAGGCAGCAGAACAAGATAAAAAATAAAATAACCCTTACCTTTGTTATTTGGAACAGATATGGCACAGAATATTCGGGAAGTAATTGCACTGAAATTTCTTCGGTCTTCACAGCAGAGATACTAAAGAGTAAACAGCCTCTGGCGCCACACGCTCACATTTACTTCTCAACGCCATCTATTATCTCATAAAGAAACTAATTCACATTGGGACTTGAAAGTACCGGCAGGATCAACCGGGTAGAAAAATAATTATGGAGATTTTAAAGATGTGGTACCTAGAAGTACCGCCAGGACATAAAGGGTTAAGGTGAAAACGCTCCCATTGTAAGACATCAATTGACTTAATTTATGTCATCAAAGTGACATGAGAATTGAAATCTTACCTGATCAGTTTTATGGTTCTTGAAATGTATCAAGGAGACTACTAATAAGGTACTCACAGACATATTATAAATATACATGACTTACTTGACAACGATTATTTTTAAATATTCACTAGCACAAACATGTTGCGCAAGAGACAGACTGCAAATGAAACGAATGTAGTTATTTGTTGTAATTGTTACATATATATTAATTATTGAAAGTGCCTTAAAATGCTCGTGATATTTCTTGAAAGAAGTTGAAACATTCAACTCAAATGGCAAATCTTTCCGCCTGATTTTACAGTCGACCATGTTTTGCTCAAACCAATGCCATAAATAACTACCATATTTGGTAAGACACAAATTGTGGCGACGGAAACAAATATATCGCCTGATTTTGCACTGCGGAAATGGAAATTCGTTCATCACTATTAACAGTGGCGGATTAATTGCGCACCTGCTCAGCACTGAAAATAATAGAAACTTTTAAACGTTTATTTATGAATTTTTTGGGTTAACGGACTTGAGTTAACGGAAGTTAAATGTAACGGAAGTTAATTAGTCCGATAATGATTTTCAAAGTTAACTTAAAAGTTAAATCGTTAACGAAAAAGTTAACTTCGTTAATTAACGATTAACGGATTAACGGTTTGTGCCCAGCTTTGCATTACAGTCACTCCTCTCGTCCTCAATTACCCGGCTTTCACATCTGAGTCTTCGACACTGGTCGCAAATCATGTAACAATCCTTGCAATGTTTCAGTAGAGCATTCGTAAACTCGAGACATCCCTTACACAAATCATAGTGCCTGCCATACTTGCGAGTTTTATCGTAATTCGCATAAAGAGTTCTTATATTGCGAGTGGAGAGGTATGTTGTACCCGTCAACCCTAAAATAAGTAAAGGATTTGTCCCGTCTCACACTCTTTTTAAAAACATACACAGTCATGCCACGATCATCCAGTCCAAATACAACTATACGTACAGACATCCCCGCTCAACTTTTCTCAGCTCTTCAGGGCCCATATCACAGTTAAATTCAAGCTCGCAATCTGTGGAGAGTTTACGTGCACGCTGCACAACCGTATGCATCCAAATTTTTTGGCAACTGTATTTAATACAGTAAACGTCTGAGCTAAGATTATTGCTATGAAACCACAATCTCGATCGAGATTAATGTGGTTTCTGTAAGGGGTTCCAAAAAACCTTATCCCCCCATTTGCAGCTTACATGTTTACTTATATCGAAATAGTTTTTAGTGATTATAAAAATATATAAAATTCTTTATTTATTGCAGGTATTAAAATTACTCTAGCTGATAAAGTCATAATATAATGGCTTCTCAATTAATTGGTGATTCGGAGAGGCAACGTGTGATAGATCGCATACGAGCAATAACATTTCGGGAAGTTCGTGATGCTGGAGCCACCTTTATAACACGTTCATGGGTTGCCAAAAAGTTGCGAAGAAGTGAGGACTTCGTCAAAAGAAATTGGAATAAAACTTTGGATGAATGTGAAATGGATACAACCAAATCTGGGCGCCCAAATTTGCCACTCTCTCAGGAAACAAAGGACATCATTGAAAGCGGTACGCGTAAGCGGAAAAACAGCAGTGCTAAACTTTCTAGAGAGATCGAAGTGTTGAGAGGAAAGATCGTTAGTGGTGAGATCATTCGACTGTACCGTCATAGGCAAGGTTTAAAGCCTTGGCATGAATTTCCAAAGCCAAGAAAAACTCAACTTAACATCGATGACAGGATGTGGTTTGCCCATTATCTTGAAGATTGGGATGTGGATGATTTCATGCATTTAGCTGTCTCCGATGAATTTTTTGTTTACGTAACACGTCGGCCTAACTACCAAAATGATCGAGTGTGGGCCACAACACCAGATGAAATCGATCACAATGAACATTATCACGAATTATTAAAAAGTCCAGACTGTGTTGGTGTGTTTGTTTTGTTCACTGCAAAGAAGCTCATGTGGGTGCTGAAGCCAAATGGTCAGAGTTGGGATGGACAGTATTTTCGTGATATTATTCTATCCCAGCATGTCATTCCTTTTCTAAGAAACCCAAACAATGTTATGGATGTCGATCAGGTCACACTTCTGCACGATAAGGCCCCCTGCTTTAAGGCATTAGCCACTCAACAGTTGTTGCGGAAGCATGAGATCGATTTCTTTGGAAATGAAGAACGGCCAGGAAATTCTCCTGACCTGAACGTCTGTGAACACATTGGATCAATTATAAAGGACAAGTTTGAATGTCTCTTGTTTGAAGAACCTGCAGCAAATCGATTTTCGAAGGCTACAATGACGCAACACATTGAAACTGTTTTAGCAAATTTGCGTAACGATCAAGATCTATTCACGTCACTTTTGGCAAGCTACCCAAAGCGAATTCAGGCTGTCTTGGAAGCCAATGGGGGGAACACCAAGTTTTAATTGTTTCTCATTAAATGCAGGATTAAATTCTCTTTTGTAAGGTATGTTTAGTTTTATTGTACCTCTAATGGTTTAGGCCATGGGCGGGGGGGCTAAGGTTTATTGGAGCCCGTATATATATATATATATATATCAGGGCCGTAGCCAGGTGCGGGGGATAGGGGGATATATCCCCCCCCCCGAAATTCTTCCCAAACTTAGAAATATATTCAGACAAAATACTTCTCTCTGCTTACTCCCCTTTCATGGAGCTCTTATTTTCTGGAATGGATTTACATTTCCGACTCACCGAACTCTATGAGGAGCTCATGTCGATTAATGAGCTTACGCTTCCGACTCTTAAGTTTGCTTGCTTTTAATTGGTCCTCTTGCCTACGTCACGAATGACGTCATTTTCTATTAATGTGCCCATTGGCCATGTGCAGTCGTCACTCATGATGTCAATTCCTAATATACGGTCAGTCATGCTGTTTGCTTCCTTTGTTTTTCACGTGTTGTGGGTACTGTGAGTCTGTGACCTATTTACAATATGGCCAACAAAAGGCAAGCAAGTGTTTTAAATTATTTTGAGCCTAAAACAAAAAAGAAAACAAACAGTGATTTAATCTGTCCTTCTGATAGTGGTGAAACTTCAAATAGAAGTGAAAAAACTGAAAATGTTGTTTCCTCTGTGTGCGAGTCACAGATCTTTGGATATTGGCACGTTCCTCGAAAAATAATGTACAGACGAGGAAAAATATAATATTCTTAAAAATCTTTGGGTACCCGGAGAATTATATAGTTTTCTGCCGGGTAAAAGAAACTTAAAATTTCAAAGGAAGTGGCTGACTGAATTTAAGTGGCTTGCATATTCTCGAGCAAGTGAAGGTGCATTCTGCAAGTACTGTTTTGTCTTTGCAAAAAATGTAGAAGTTGGTAAAGGAAATCACATAAGACTGAATGCACTAGTTAATGCTCCGTATATACGTTGGAAAGATGCAAAAGAGGATTTCCGCAAGCACGAAACTAGCAATTATCACAAAGACAGCTGTGTTAAAGCACAAAATTTTTTGTCAGTGTTTGAAAATAAAAAAAAGGATATCTGTACAACCTTAGACAGTGCCAAAAGACAAAAAACCTCAGAAAACAGAAAAAAACTCATGCCAATTATTGAAACCATTATTTTGTGTGGCCGACAAGAAATTGCATTGCGGGGTGATAGCGATGCTGGGATTTTGGAAGAAAATCAACAAAATGATGGAAATTTCCGCGCTTTACTGCAGTTTAGGATTGGTGGTGGAGATGAGAATCTAAAGAAGCATTTCACCGAATGTGGTCGAAATGCAACCTATACAAGCCCTCAAATTCAGAATGAAGTGATTAATATTTGCGGTAATCTAATCCTGTCTCGTATCGTGAATCAGATCAGTTATTCAAAATATTTTAGTGTTCTGGCGGACGAGACCTCAGACATCTGTGGAGTGGAACAATATACTCTTTGTGTTAGGTACGTGTTAAAAAGTGAAGAGAACTATGTGCTGCGAGAAGATTTTCTGAAATTTGTTCCTATTCATGACTGTTCTGGTAGGGCACTTGCTGAAACATTATTAAAAGAACAGAGAGCTGGGGTTGGATGTAAACTACATGAGAGGGCAAGGATATGATGGGGCTAAGTCAATGAGTGTTCAATTGAAAGGATGTGCAGCTATTATACAACAAACGCATCCTCAGGCTCTCTACGTTTATTGCTCTAGCCATGCTCTAAATCTGGCCCTTTCCCATGCTTGTTCAGTGCCAATAATAAGGGCTAGTTTAACCATAATGCGAGATATAATAGCTTTCTTTAGACATTCTCCTAAGCGAAGTCACGTGCTGAAAAGTTGCATCAATGAAATGTATCCTGATGCCAGAAGAACCCGTCTTCTGAAATTTTGTGAGACTCGGTGGGTTGAACATTTAGATTCAATTCTGTTACTGAAAGAACTTTCTGCACCAATTTCTCAAGCTTTAAACAGAATTCAGGATTTTACGGATAAAGAGTCTACAATGAAGGCATTCACATTGTTAACTGCTATTGAGAGCAGCAAATTTTTGATATGCTTGGTTATTGTTAGTCAGGTGTTTGCACTACTGCATGGCCTTTGCACATTCCTACAGTCCTCTAAACAATGTGATCTTGCTTCTTGCCTGAACCATGCCGAAGTTTTAAAAGATGAAATACAAGCCCTGAGGGACTCTGCCCATTCGAAATTTAAAGCAGTTTTCTGTGAAGCCGAAAACTTGGGTAAAGGTTTGGGTACAACAATTCAAATGCCACCTTCGGTCGGACGGAAAGGTGAACACTTTGTTACACAGAATGTTGAAGAGTATTACAGACGTTGTGCGTATGTGCCTTTCCTAGACTTTTTATTAAATGAACTAAATGATAGATTTCTCAACCATAAAACTGTATTACAAAAACTGCATTCGTTGTTGCCGAAGAGATCCATCTCTCTGACGGATGAGGAAGTGAAAAACTGCTGCGAAACTTTGTCCCTTCAGTGGCCTGATGATGCAAGCGTTCCGGTAAAGTTCGAGGGAGAACTGAAGATGTGGAGACGAACTTTGAGAGAACAAAATGAAAAGCCCATCGATTTTATTACTTCTTTAAATGAATGCAATGAAGAAATATTCCCTACAATTCATGCACTTTTGAAAATAGGTGCCACTCTGCCAATAACTACGGCCACTGCAGAAAGATCCTTTTCAACGCTAAGAAGACTTAAAACCTACATAAGAAATTCTTCCTCTGAAGAGATACTGAATGGTTTGGCCTTAATGAGCACTCACCGCCAATTAGAAATACAACCGGAGGATGTTCTTCAAGAAATGTTAAAAAGGAAGAAAAAATTAAATATCGTCTTTTAAGGTAATGTAAACAATTTACATATCTTTGTTGAATATACAGTATATATATATATATATATATATATAGAAACGACGTAAGTATAGAGGAGTGTTCGGCACACGAGGAAGAGAAATAACGAAGAAATGAAAAATGAGGCACCCGCCCGTTCGTTATTTCTTCCTCGTGTGCAGAACACTCCTCTATACTTACGTCGTTTCTATACATTAATACACTGCGTGGTCATTGCAGTTATATATATATATATATATATACCTAGGACGTCCTAGGTATATATAGGTTCATATAACCCCCTCCGAAAAAAATTTTGGCTACGGCCCTGATATACAGGGTGGGCGGAAAGTAGCTCCCTATTTTGGATTGGTAAAAAAATACGTATATTATTCATTTATTTCAGAAAAAATAATATGAAAAGGTAGGCATACATGGTAGGTTTTCTCTAAAATTCAATGTGGGCTCCAACTCTTTCCACCAGCTTCTGGAGCCCCCCAGGAATGGCGTCCACTGACTTTAGCAGGAACTCCGGCGGGATGGAGGACATGACTTCCCGAATTCGGTCCTCCAGTTCTTCCAATGTCCTCGGTTTGGTGCGGTAGACTTCTTCCTTTACCCACCCCCAAAGAAAGAAGTCGCACGGTTACCGCTGAAAAACGGCAGAATCGGTTCAGTGTAACGGTGTGGTGTGGTATGACCTCAGATCAGGTTGTGGGCCCGTTCCTTCTGCGCAACACCATGAATGCTGAGCGGTACCTTGCTATGTTGCGAAACGAGGTCTGGCCGGTTGTCAGCACATGGGAGAACATCGACGATCTGATATTTATGCAAGATGGCGCCCCTCCGCACTTCGCTCTTGTTGTCCGTGAGTGGCTGGATGCCCACTTCCCTGGGCGTTGGATGGGTCGTCGTGGTCCACATCAATGGCCAGCCAGGAGCCCCGACTTGACACCGTGCGACTTCTTTCTTTGGGGGTGGGTAAAGGAAGAAGTCTACCGCACCAAACCGAGGACATTGGAAGAACTGGAGGACTGAATTCGGGAAGTCATGTCCTCCATCCCGCCGGAGTTCCTGCTAAAGTCAGTGGACGCCATTCCTGGGCGTCTAGAAGCTGGTGGAAAGAGTTGGAGCCCACATTGAATTTTAGAGAAAACCTACCATGTATGCCTACCTTTTCATATTATTTCTTCTGAAATAAATGGATAATATACGTATTTTTTTACCAATCCAAAATAGGGAGCTACTTTCCGCCCACCCTGTATATAAACGCATACACACACAAGCAGGTATATACATGTATACTGGGGTGGTCCAAAAAAATGAAAATTAAAAATATATCTCACATGACATTTGCCCATATTCCACTACAACTAAGGGTAAGAGCACAAAGAAAGCAGGCTACGCAGTTGCCGGTTTCCAGCGCCGGCAGTCAGCGCTGGTAGGCGGACATAAAAAGACGCAGGTTTATCTGCGAGTTGTGGTCTAGCTCGTCGTCTGACGAAGATTTTCTTTTCTTTTGTCTCAACCACACGTCTACACGCACGGGCAAGCGAGAAAAGAATGTTTTGTTAATTCCGGTAAACTTGTCAGCGCGGGCAACCAGCGCCAACAAGTGTGAACATGTTTCTACTGTGTGCGGCTGCGCTCGATAGCATGGTCACATTCATGATGCTTGTCAGCGCCGGTCGGCGCTGGTAATCCGCAAGCGGGTAGCCTGCTTTAACGATGTTGGAAAAAAAAAAAAAGGATCACTCGTGCATATTTAGAGCAAGCGCAACTATATAGCAGAAGCTACTCGATTACCCAACGCATTATAAAGATACGTATGTATATTAGGGTGGTCCAGGTCCACACAAAATGAAAATGCACAAATAAGAGCTCCTGATGCATTTTCTCATTCGATCACTTCATTCGTTTGGAGTAAACCTTTGCCGCTATAAGCTCTCAAAACTGATCACTATACACCATCGAGGACGAGCGTTTTATAAAAACATGACTCATACAGGTCAACTCAGCTGTTTCCTCTCTCCACACAAATAGTATCGGTGATAGTATCGGTCATTGTGAGAAAAAAAGTTCATATGAACATGTGTCTAATTCTGAATGGTTACGGAGATAGAGCTGTTTGAATCTACAAATACAAAAGCATTATTAATGGTAATCAAGAAAGAGAAACCAATTACTGTTTCTAACATTTAATGTTTAAACATTGGCATTTTGAATGGTATCAGATACAGAAATGACAAATTTGTTACAGTTTACAATACGTTTTCGAAAATCCCACCGCCAACCTCAATGCACTTTGCAACTCGTGTGCGAAGATCGCGTGTTGTTCGTCTGAGTTGAGCTTGACGTTCCTTTATGCGGGCAGCACCATCCAAAATGCGCGCGAGCAATTCGTCTCGTGTATCCACCTTTCTTTGTAAACTTGACTTTTCATCCACCCCCACAAACAATAATCTAACGGAGAGAGGTCTGGAGACCTTGGTGGCCATTGAATGGGACCACTGCGGCCGATTCATCGACCAAGGAAAGTTTGATTTAGCTATTGCATCACCAGACGGGTAGAATGTGGAGGAGCTCCGTCATGCTGAAAGTACATACCAGCGCGTGTAACCAAAGGAACATCCTCCAATAGTCCTGGCAATTCATTTTGTAGAAATTCTAGGTAACTTTGTCCTGTAAGACGATTCTCTAAAGTAACAGGGCCAATCAGCTGATTATCGATGATACCGCACCACACATTGGCAGAGAAGCGATGTTGAAATTTGTTTCCACAGTGGCATTTGGATTTTCGTCTGACCACCGATGAGAGTTACGAGTGTTGTTGATACCGTCACGGGTGAAAGTAGCGATTAGCATTTACCCAATGACAAAATTCCAGTCGCATGGCAGCGTCTCCTGGTTGAAGGTGTTGTACACGCTGTACATGATATGGATGCAAGCCTTCCTCACGTAATGTTCGCCATACTCTTGTGTGTGGTACACTGAGACGTGTAGAAATTCTTCGTGAGCTAGTAGTAGGACTACGCTCTACCAACTGAAGAATGTTTTCCACTTCATCCAGACCTTGCTGACCTTCACGTTCAGATGAAACATGAGCGCTGGGAAGTGTACCAATCTCACGCAATGTGTTGAAAACCCTGGTAAACACTCTTCGATACGGAATTCTGCGGTTCGGAAACCGTCGACGGTATTCTGCAACAGCAGCTGTTGCACTTCCATCGCGAAAACCGTAGACATACACCATATCTGCATATTCGGCATGTGTGAAGTTGTGTGGCATTCTTAACACTGCTTCAAACAACAAACAATGTCATCACAACAGTCAGCTGTCGATTGGCTTATGTTACATGCTTACATTACAGCTTACATGGTTCAAGGTTATGAAGGGGGAGGAAGAGCTGCGCACGCATCAGATTCAAACAGCTCTATCTCCGTAACCATTCAGAATTAGACACATGTTCATATGAACTTTTTTTCTCACAATGACCGATACTATCACCTCCCGAAGTATTGACTTTTCCACCTGAAACACCCTGTGTGTATATATATATATATATATATATATATATATATATATATATATATATATATATAGAGAGAGAGAGAGAGAGAGAGAGAGAGAGAGAGAGAGAGACAGACAGACAGAGAGAGAGAGAGAGAGAGAGAGTAAAAACAACCCAATCATGTTTATTCCAGGATTATTGCAGATATCATTCAACAATAAATATTCAAAGATATATCTCTCTCTCTCTCTCTCTCTCTCTCTCTCTCTCTCTCTCTCTCTCAAATACACACACACACACACACACACACACGCACACACAAGAAGTATGGGGATTTATTGAACATTAATTTGTACAATCTATTTAAACTAGGACCTCCCAAACCAGCAATTGATCCTGCTCCCCAAACAGTTAAACCTACTCCCCCAGCAGTTAGCCCCCCTCTCCCAGCAGTTAGCCCCCTCCAACAGCAGTTAGCCCCCTCCAAGCCCCCCTCCAACAGCAGTTAGCCCCCCTCCAACAGCAGTTAGCCCCCCTCCAACAGCAGTTAGCCCCCCTCCCCCAGTAGTTAGTCCCACTCCCCCAGTAGTTAGTCCCACTCCCCCAGTAGTTGGTCCCACTCCCCCAGTAGTTAGTCCCACTCCCCCAGCAGGAGTTAGTTCAACTGCGTCGGGAAACGACTCAGGCCAGTTAGGAAAAACCACAACTTAAAATCACTCAAAACTGTGCTCTTCAATGCTAGGTCAATTAGAAACAAACTAATGGAATTTATAGCGCTAGTCAAAACTGAGAACTTTGATATCATCGGAATAACGGAATCCTGGATTCATTCTGAATCAAGGGATTTTGTTGGAGAATTTGAAATGGTAGGTTACAAAATGTTTCACAAAGATAGGAACGGAAGGGAAGGCGGCGGTGTACTTTTGTATGCTCGGGACTCCCTGCACCCGGTAAACAGTAATATCGTATCTGCTCATGAAATGTTGGGAATTGATCTAAACCTAAATAATAAAGTAGTGCAGCTACTTCTAGTATTAGGGCGGGTCGTACTCAGGTGACAACATGAATCTGAAGGAAATCCTACCATCAGGGGTGTCTAAATTATGTGTTTTTACATGGGGAATTCAAATATGAGCTTATTTTTTGGATAGGGTAACTCTAACCTACATCATTTTGTATTTCTAAATTGCCAATTTTACCCTTTTGAACCCCTTTATAATATATTAAAAGATATAAGGTAAATCATTTATATTGACAAGGCCAAATCAACTTTACATATATTTATTAATAGGTGAACTGCATGTACAGTATATCACTGGATATAATTACAAAGATCATTCTCCTAACATCTTGAACTTTGCCAGGTTGCACAAATCCTGCTTTGACTCAGGCTTGGACATCAGCTTCCTGCTGGTCTCCTGAGCCCTGATCCCTCCATCCCTCTTTTCCTGTGAGAAGTACTTAGCAGAAGCCTCAGTCACCATTTTAACAACCCTCTCAATGCTTTGTGTGTGGCAAGGCCAGTTGCGCACCTCCATGGGGGTGTTGATGAAGTTTTTCACCTCTGAGGTGCTTAGAGAGCAGGTGAGAGGTGGCTCTGACACACCTTCTGACCAGCTGATCAAGTCACCGATGCTGGAAGCATCACAATTGATGTCAGGTGTCCTTCTGCTCCTAACAGAGGAGTCCCCCAGCTGAGTGTCCGGGTCCCCCTCTCCCATGATGGCCAGGATTCTCTCCACCCCTTCAATCCTCTCCTTCTGATCCACAGAGCAGAGTAGTGTTTGGAGGATGACTTCACTGTGGGCATATCAAGCAGATCTTCTCACAGTTGGCATCACAATATCCAGTACCTCCTTTCTCTGGGACTTGAGGCAGTCCAGCTGAAAGAGGATGTGCCTAGGCCCTTCGATCCAGGAGTGCTTGACCCTCACGTTGAACCAACATGGGTAATACACTCCAATGATGAATTCCACAATGAATTGCAGAATCTTCAGGTTCTTTCCTTTAAGTCCGTGCTTTGACACCCAGAGCCTGAGAAGTCTGTTCGCTGTGGTGAGCCAGCGGCTGTGGTTTACTGGTCCTATCTCTAACAGAGCCAGCCCTGCAGGAAGTACTCCATCCCTGACTGCACAGACAATTTTATAGCCATAGTATTGATCAGTTGAGAGATCTTGAATGACCTTGTCAGGAAGCTTGATCAGTGGAGGGCCAACAGAGATTCGGGTGAAGTTTGGATTGATATCAAAGTCTGTAGCAGAATCAAGGAGCTTTCCTATTGGCCCGGATAATTTTTTGTCTGACAGAGTAGGGCCATCAAGGTCAACAATGAGATGGCGCAGGGGAAGTTCAACAGTGTGCAGGTTGCACACCAACCAGACCAGCTTTCTCCCCAGGTGCAGCTCCAGCTTCCGCATTACTCCAGCTTTCACACCAGTGTTGACATTTGTTGAGTCTCCTCCAATGGCCAACAAGGTCTTATCATAACCCCTCTCTTTCAGCCAGGCAAACAGAACCTTAGCAATCTTCTCCGCATGTGACTCCTCTTTAGTTGCTTTCTCTGGGGTAAAGTGGAACAGATAGTAGCTGCCAGGCTCACTAACAACACTATAGTGTTCTTCCTTGATCTTTGCGGGAAAAGATTGGTCACTGCCCTCAGCTTCCATCATCACATTGGTCAGGTCAATCCGCCCATCAAAGAGGATGCAAGAGATCCTCCCCTCCTCCCTGCACTTCTTCTCGAACTGTTCCCCCAGCTCTCTCATCAACTTTTCCTGTGCTCTCTTGACCTTGCTCTTATCAATCACTTTACTTGTATTGTCTTCTGTGATGATTCCTGCGTCAATCAGAGCTGCTGTTGCTATCGCTGCAGTTGGCCTCAGCCCTATGCCATACCTTACACTAGCAAGGGCAATGTTTTGAATCTCATCATAGTTTTTCTGTACCTTTGCCGAAGCTGCTGGCTCAGGGTCAGTTTGAGGGAAGAGCTCAACTTCAGGAACAAACTCATCTTCATCACCACTTCTCTCCAATTCCAGATCCTCATCACCATCTGCCAAAAATCTCTTAACATCCTTCCTGGCTGCCTTCTCTGCTACTGCAGCACTTTCCTCCTTGCTCCTTCTCCTTTTCTCCGCCTTCCTTTCCATCCACTGCCTTTTCAATGTCCTCACCTGTCTCTTGTGCTCTGGTAGATCAGGACCCCCTATTTGGTGGGGTCCCTTACTTCCAACCTTCTCTTTCTGTCCCTTGATGTAGGCAAGATCTTTCACAGGAATCTTTTTCTCTCTGCTGCAGGAACAGTTAATGTGGGCTTGGATAACACAGCCCTCACATTGAATTACATTATATGTGTTTATATGAATTAGTTAGAACAATGCTCTGTGAGAGATAACGTGAGCAGCCATGATAGAAAACGTGAGAAGACATATTCTGGGGTAACTACAATAGTAAAATAATCAACAATTTAATAATAATCAACTGCAAAATGATGTAGGTTAGGGTTATCAGAATTAAATATTTTCTTCAGAATTGTGTTCTATACACCAAAATATGTCATTTGAACACCCCTCTCCATTGATTTAAAAAAATGCATAGTATGACCCGCCCTATTCTAGTATATAGACCACCTCACTACCCCTTGGATAAGGATATAAACTTGTATAACAAATTAAGCAGAATAGTGAATAATAAGATCAGTGTGATTTTTGGTGATTTTAATTGTGGTAATGTAAATTGGGAAAACAAAACAGCTGATGCTGAGGGCTCCAGACTGTTGGAATTTGCCGATGATAACTTATTAAGTCAATGGGTTGACGGGCCTACTAGGGGTAATAATAAACTAGACCTCATATTCACGAACGAAGATGACCTAGTCTCTAACCTGACTATTGGTGAAAATTTAAGTAACAGCGATCATAATTTGATTAGGTTTGACCTCAGGGTTCCAGTTAATACACGCGAAAAGACTCGTGAAAGACTGGATTTCTCGAGAGCAAATTTTGAAAGCTTCCGAAGTAGTTTAGACACATTGAAGTTCTAATAAGTGAGGATGTCAATGTCACCTGGAGCTCATATAGGGATCAATTTAGAATATTACAGAACACTTTTATACCCACTAAAATGGTTTCCTTGTCAACAAAGTCACCGAAATGGTTTAACAACGAAATTAGGAGGGCTATTACGGGAAGAAATAGAGCCTACAAACTACTTAAGTCGCATTTCAACCACACTAATTCAGAAAACTATATAAACCTACGTAGGAGGGTTAAGTCCTTAATTAGATCAGCCAAACGTGATGAAGAAGCTAGAGTTGCCTCACTCTGTAAAGTTAACCCTAAAGAATTTTTTGCCCATGTTAATAGCAGAAAGCCAATTAAAAATTCTGTAGGCCCCTTAAAAGATAGAAATGGCGTACTGAAATTCGGTGATAAAGATATAGCTAATACGTTAAACGAGTTCTTCGTTACAGTCTTCACGGAGGAAGACACAATAGAAGTGCCAAGTCCTCGGATTACATATGATGGTGACAATCCCGTAGAGACCATAAGTTTTACGAGAAATGAGGTACAGCAATTAATTGAAAGATGAATAAATACAAATCACCTGGTCCCGACTTATTTCTTCCAAGGGTATTAAAAGAGGTTAGCCACAATGTTGTTGACGACTTAGTAACCATATTCAAACAATCAATCGAGTTAGGGAAAGTTCCAACCGACTGGAAGTTAGCAAATGTAACACCTATCTTTAAAAAGGGTGATAGGGAAAATCCTTGTAATTATCGCCCGATCAGTTTAACATCAGTTGTCGGCAAACTGTTGGAATCCATCATTACAAAACGTATTGTGTATCACCTTGAATCTAACAATCTAATTTTTTATTCTCAACATGGATTTAGGCGACATAGATCCTGTCTGACAAACCTGTTAGAGTTTTTCCATAATATGCATACACTGTACGATGCAAGTAGGGCAATAGATATAGTGTATCTCGACTTTCAAAAAGCCTTTGACAAAGTCCCTCACGCTAGATTGATAGCTAAAGTCAAAGGACTAGGAATCACCGGGCTCGTTTCCAACTGGATTGAGGATTGGTTAAAAGATAGAAAGCAGAGAGTGGTAATAAATGGAGTGGCTTCGGAGTGGGCGCCCGTCACCAGTGGTGTCCCACAGGGTTCCGTTCTGGGTCCTTTACTTTTTATCATCTATATTAACGATATAGACGTCGGGCTTCTAAGTGCAATCTCCAAATTTGCAGACGATACGAAATTAGGAAGTAGTGTAGGTACTGAGGAGGGCGTAAGAACGCTTCAGAACGATCTTGACAGGTTGGGCGAATGGTCTGCTACTTGGCAGATGCCATTCAACTTGGACAAATGTAAGGTAATGCACATAGGTTATAAAAACCCAAACCGATTACTCTCTCTTGGGAAGGAACTTGACTGAGACCGATCTAGAGAAAGACTTAGGAGTCTATATCAGCAACGATCTGAAACCGTCGAAGCACTGTGCAGAAGTCGAAAAGAGGGCCTTAAAATTATTAGGTTATATTAAAAGACAGTTCCAGTTTCGGAACAAGGAGACTGTAATGTCTCTTTATAATTCTCTAGTCAGACCTCAACTGGAATACTGTGCGCAGTTTTGGTCTCCATCCCTCAGGAAGGATATAGAAAGGTTAGAAAGAGTACAAGCAAGGGCTACAAAATTGATCCCTTCAATGAGAATGCAAAGCTACCAACGGAGATTGGAGCGCCTAAATCTGTTTAGCTTAGAGACGAGGAGGTTGCAGGGTCAGCTTATTCAAGTCTTCAAGATGCTCAAAGGAATAGACAGGGTAGATTACAGAAACTTATTCCCACTTAATGCCAATCCGACAAGAAATAATGGGTTTAAACTGGAACTAAAGACATTTAGGACCTCTGTCTGCGGAAATTTCTTTTCCTATAAAATAGTTAATATCTGGAACCAACTTCCCTCAGAGGTTGTTTCCAGTCAAAGTGTAAATGTGTTTAAAAATAGGCTAGACAAAGTACTGAATACTCTCATAGTTTAAGATTAAAACATAAGAAAACTCTGCAGGAGTTCGCTTGCACGGTCTCTCTGTGAGCAAGCTAATATAGAGCTATTTATATATCCTCCACTTTCCTGTAAAATTTCCTTGGCTACTTTTCCAGGGTCAAGGTATTTTCTTCAACCTTTTTCCGTACCTGCCTCTGGCAGGGAGGGAGCGGAGGGTGGGGAGAGAGCCTTCTACTTTTCTATCCAGTTTTCTACTACTGCTAGAATAGTTGAAAGAAAAATAAACTTTTAATAACAGGAACCTCCCAGAGTGGACCGAAAGGTCTTTGAGGCTTCCTCTTGTCCTTGTAACTCCTTGTAACACGCACACACACACACACACACAGAGTTCGCAGGGGGTATAAAGGTTATGCACATTTCTTCTGGATGTTGTAAACTTTATACTTGGGGTGTGACAGCCCTCCGGTCCCGAGTCGTGGGATTCTAGAGAAATTGGCTGCCAGTTCCTTTAGGTTCTCTCTCTCTTTCGGGAGGGCGGGTGAAGTATGTTGTACAATCCTGTCCCGTGGGTTACTAGGACCCCATCCCATCCCTACTCTGTCTTTTTAGCTTACGTTAAGGATGTTCTCCTCTGACTGGGGAAAAAAAAAACACCTTTTCTTTTAGTATTAAGTCTTTTTCTCTTCTTTTACTATTAGGACCCTACTGCTACCTCATGCGTGGGAAGAGAGGCTTTGGAACCTCTATAAATAACACCATTTAACGCTCGTAGGTTGTGAGAGACTGGGATGGAGGGGTCCCAGGCGTAGGGGCGCGATGAATGGAGTGTGGCTAGTGCCCCGTTAAGCCCATTCCTAACGCGTAATGGCCTGACCAGCCCCCTGCGACCGTTCTTTGGTGACCAATTGATGGTGCTTGGCTGTACTGCTCTGAGGTGAGAGAGCTTTACTGCCCAGCTGGCTGCCAGGCCAGCGTAAAGTCTCGGGCGTAGCCTCTGGGTCTGGTGGGATATCCCTTGAACACTGGATTCTAAGAGTCTGGCCGCTTGTGAGTGACTAGTAAGACTTAGTAAGGGGCTGCATCTCGCTGTCGCTCCTGGCGGGAAATCCGTGACGCCTGCGTCGCGAGTGTTTGTCAGTTGGTAGCTGCGACACGTTTGGGACTGTCCGGCCCTGGGGAGACCTTTGGTCGGTGCGGCAGCAGCGAGAGGTGTAGTCTTCTGGAAGGGATGAACGTCACTTGCAAATAGGTGGATGCGTCTACGCGCGGGAAGAATTCACCCCCCCCTCCTTTTTATATACTGGTCAGAACGTTTTTGATAGTTTTCATTGCTAGAACGCTTTATCTTATTCAGAGTATTCAGAATTCAAAAAAAAAAAAAGTTACAATGACTGGACCGCAGAAACTGAAGGCTGAATGTGCGAGGTGTGAAGTAAACCAGTGGGTGACGAACTTCAAAGAAGCCTGCTTCGCGAAGATCAACCACTCCAGCATGTGCCGCTTTTGCGAACTCATGCGTTTTACGAGAAGCTAGAGGAGAGGGTCCGGCGGCTCGAGTCGTCCAGACCGGCTGTTGGAGGTGCGGCGTCACTGACGGCTGCGCCCTCCACCCGGAGCTCATTCAGATAGGATAGCTGCCGTGGAAAGGCGGTCCAGCGATGGAATGGACAGAGCTCGGGACCGCGGAGAAAGGGTAGAGGTGCAACCGGGGAGGGTAAAATCAGTGTGAAGAATCGCCAGCGACCCACGTGGAATGCACGGAACCGCGCGCAAGGTGGAGGGCGTAAAGAAGGGGCTGATAGAGAAGGGTGGGAAGGGGTCGATAGAGAAGGGTGGGAAGGGGCCGATAAGAAAAAGGGTGGGAAGGGGCCTACTGATGGCCCAAAGAAACCGAAGGATGTAGCTGCCGGTCGGGGTGGGTCGGGTGGTGTAACTGCGTCTATGGTGGCGACGGGTTTCGAAAGGTCTCGGGCAAGAAGGCTGCGAAGCCGAAGCCTGAGACCCCAGTTGCCCCTGTCAGGACCTCCAACCGCTTTAGTCTCCTGTGCTCGAAGGAGGAAGACACCGTTTTGATTGGGGACTCGCAGATCAGGGGCCAGGAGAAGTACTTTGCTTCTGCAAACCGGGATGGGAGGAAGGTAAGGTGCTTACCTGGGCGGGGAACGGCGCACTTAAGGAAGGAGGTAGAGAAGGTGCGCGTGGCTAGTCGGAGGACTGCGATCGTTGTCCACGCTGGTGGCAACGACCTGTTCCTCAAAGGCGGTAGGGTAGGTCTTAAGAAGGGATCATCACCGAGATCATGTCTCTTGCGGATGATCTAAAACTGAAGACAGACAGGGGAATGTTAATGGGTATTTTACCGCGAATGAATGCCAGTGACCACGCGCTCAGTAAGGTCATTGGCATCAACGAGAGGGTGCAAGACTTGTGCGTCCCGCTGGGCGTGAGGTTTATTGACCCCTTCGACGCATTTTCGGGTAGGTGGGACCTTTACCAGAGGGATGGTGTCCACCTCAATAACAAGGGTAAAGGTGTGCTAGGCGCGCTGCTCGACCGGCACCTATACAGAATGGTGAGGTCGAGTCCGGGGAGAGATGATGGGCCCCCACCGGGGAGGATGATGAGCCGGTGGCGGACGTACCTTCAACTGAAGGGTGCGTCCAGGTACAGGTGGGTGACCCTCCTTCCACGTTGGAGGGGGCAGGCTCCTGCGGAAGTTGCCCCCTCGTTAGTGAGGGGCTCTTCAACTCCCGACAGCCCTGGCTGTTCGGGAAACGGGTCGTGCTAGGGGGCGGTCAGAATAGGGAAGGCTCCCTCCGTGCAATGCTTTTTAATGCTAGGTCGATTAGGAACAAGTTTTGCGAGCTACGGGCGCTCTTAGCATCAGAATACCAGGATATCGTTGCTATCACCGAGTCCTGGATTCATACTGATCGTAGGGACTACGTTGGGGAGTTCGAAATTCCCGGGTATAGAATGTTTCGCAAAGACCGCACCCGTGGGGAGGGGGGGGGGTACTAATATACGTCAGGGACACGTTGAGTCCGGTTGACTGCCAGTTCCGGTCGGAACGGGAGCTGCTTGGCGTCGATCTGAATGTGGGAGGGACGAACTATAGGTTAATCTTGGTGTACAGACCTCCGCATCTCCTCCTCGAGGAGGATACAGCCCTGTACACCGAACTCAGTAGCCTGCTAGGGGATAGGGTGTGTGTAGTTTTAGGAGACTTCAACTGTCGCGGCATAAAGTGGGAAGACAGGACTGCTGATGCTGAAGGGAGGAGGCTAGTTGACTTTGCTGATGAGAACTTCCTCACTCAGTGGGTCAATGAGCCTACACGAGGCGAAAGCGTTCTAGACTTAGTATTCACGACCGAAGACAACCTCGTCACTGGCCTCACCGTTGACGAATCGTTGGGCGGGAGTGATCACGGTCTGATTAGGTTCCGTGTGTGCGTCCCTCGGGTGAAGCGTAGTAACTCGAGAGGCAGTAAGCTCGATCTCCGGCGGGCGACTTTGTTAGCCTCAGGGATAGCGTAGGAGATGGGGTTAGAGGTCGGCGGCGATGTTGAGGGAGTGTGGAGTGCATTCCGGGACGAGTTTATGGTGCTGTAGTCTGCTGCCATACCCTCAAAACCGGTCACCCCTGCTTCAACGCAGCCTAAATGGTTCAACCGTGACATCGCTTCGGCTATCCGAAATAGGAAAGTAGCGTATAGGAGGGCGAAGGCCAATCGTTCCAATGAGAACACTGAAGCGTATGTCCGCCTGTGTAGGGAAGTGAAGGCGAAGGTTAGACCAGCGAAACGTAACGAAGAACTACGGGTGGCAAGCCTCTTCAAGGAAAACCCTAAGGAGTTCTTCAGTTATGTTAATAGTAGAAAGCCTCATTAGAAGCATGATAAGGACCGAAGCGGCATTCTGCGGACCTCCGACGCGGACATCGCCAATGTGCTTAATGAGTACTTTGCGGGAGTGTTCACTATGGAGGACACCCGCATCATCCCCCAGCCAGGCGTGAGGCACGAAGGTGCTGGCCTGGATAGTGTTCGATGTACCGCGACAGTCGTTGCCGATAGAATAGACAAACTGAGCGCGTTTAAGGCTCCTGGGCCAGACCAGTTTCTCCCCAGAGTGTTGCGGGAGTTGCGCGACCAGGTGGCTCCCCACCTGGCTACAGTCTTCAACAAATCGTTGGAGACGGGCCAGGTACCTGGTGACTGGAGGGAAGCCAACGTGACCCCTATCTTTAACTATCACCAACTTGCTCGAGTTTTTCCACGTCATGTTGAGTGAGTATGATATGAGTAGGGCGATTGATATACTTTATCTCGACTTTCAGAAAGCCTTTGATAAGGTACCTCACCGCCGGCTAATGTCGAAAGTGCGCGCGCTGGGTATCCGTGGGGAAATAGGTAGGTAGATTGAAAACTGGCTGAAGAATAGGCGGCAGAGGGTTGTAATTAAAGGGGCTAGTTCGGGTTTGGCCTCGGTCACTAGTGGGGTTCCTCAGGGTTCCGTTTTGGGGCCACTGTTGTTTATCATTTACATAAATGACATAGACGGTGGCATCGTCAGTCGGATCGTCAAATTCGCTGATGACACCAAGCTTGGGGCCAATGTTGGGACGCCGGAGGCGATCGAGCAACTGCGTGCGGACCTAGGTAGGATAGGAGAGTGGTCCGAAAAATGGCAAATGTCGTTTAACTTGGGTAAATGCAAGGTGATGCACATTGGCTACGCCAATCCCAAGTCGGACTACTCGATGTTGGGGAGTAATATCGAGGCGACTGATTTGGAAAAGGACTTGGGTGTGCTAATTAGCAGCGACCTTAAGTTTACGAAACAGTGCGTAGGGGTGGAAAAGAAAGCCCAGAAGCTGTTGGGTTATATTAGGAGGCAATTTCAGTTTCGGAACAAGGAGATTGTGCTCTCACTGTACAATTCCCTGGTTCGGCCGCACCTGGAGTATGCTGTGCAGTTCTGGTCGCACACCCTCAGGAAAGATATTGAGAGGCTGGAGCGAGTGCAGGCGAGGGCCACAAAGTTAATCCCTTCCGTTAGGCATATGGGCTACAATCGACGGTTACGCGCCCTGAACTTGTTTTCACTGGAAACTCGGAGGCTGCGCGGTCAACTGATCGAGGTTTTCAAGCTCTTACGCGGGTTCAACGATGTCGATTTCAGAAGCATGTTTAGTTTAAATGATAACCCAACTCGCAACATTGGTTGGAAGTTGGATTTGAAACGGTTTAGGACTAGTGTGTGTGGGAATTACTTTACGTATAAGATCTGTGACACGTGGAACAGGTTACCTTCAGAAGTTGTGAACAGTTCCTCTGTGGATCAGTTCAAGAAAAGGTTGGACAAAATCTTGCACACTATTTGAGGGTGTAGAAAATTTTCCCTGGCACCCGTTGGCATTGGTACCTCCTCGGTATGGCCCGCAAGGCCTTTTGAGGTACTTCTTTTCCTTGTAACTCCTTGTAACTCTTTATAATATAGACATATAGGGTTGAGAATAAATAATATAATTCGTTATTCACTTATAAAAAAATATGGTTAACGTTAATAAAATTTCTGGTTTCAAGTTAATTTCCCGTTTAATATTTTAAAGTAACTTTCATATCACCCAAGGAATTGAAGGGTAGAGGTCCAAGTCTGCTGCTCTTTTGTGAGTTAGGATGTAGAAAGAGATCCACCAAGCTCTAAATAATGTAATGAATTATATTATTTAGTTTCAACCCTATGTATCTATATTATAGGGCGGACTGTGAAAATAGTGTGTGTGTGTGTGTGTGTGAGAGAGAGAGAGAGAGAGAGAGAGAGAGAGAGAGAGAGATCTTTGAATATTTATTGGTGAATAATGTATGTAATAATCCTGGAATAAACATGATTGGGTTGTTTACTATACATGCATAATTTGTGTGTAGAGAGGAAACAGTGCTGATATGATGAATGGTGATGAAGAATGATGACGACGAATGGTGATTAGTTTCGAAAGTTTATAACGGCGAAGGTTCATTTTACTTCAAACGAAGGGATCGAACTCTGTCACTCTTTAGGCTTTGATCACCATTTTCACACTATATTGATTTTAAAATATTTGAATAATAAGTATGGAAGTATTAAGTTTTCGATTGAATTGTGAATAAGGAAAGAGTTGTTTCCGAATATATATATAATTTCTGTGTAGAGAGGAAACAGTGCTGATTTGACTTGTATGAGCCATGTTTTGATAAAACGCTCGACCTTGATGGCGAATGGTGATTAGTTATAAGAGCTTGTAACGGTAAAGGTTCATTTTACCTCACACGAAGGGATCGAACTCTGTCACGCTTTAGGCTTTGATCAGCGTTCTCATACTAAATTGATTTTAGAATATTTTAATAATATATTTAGAAGTATTAAGTTTTTGATAGAATTGTGAGTAAGGAGAGAGTTGCTTACAAATTTATTTCAACTCTTGGCGCATTTTAATTGTGAATTTGTAAAATTTTCGTGGGTTTGGTGATTTTCTTTGGGATAATCCTCTAATCATCTGAGTGCTTATAGCAGTGAAGATTCATATTAGTTCAAACGAAGGGTCGAAAAGGCACTATTTATTTTAATATAAATGATAATTTATAAATCTTGAAACTTTATATATATATATATATATATATAATATATATATATATATATATATATATATATATATATATATATATATATATATGAAAATTATTTCACGAAGGTAACACGTGAAAAATATTTATGATGAATAAAACCACGAAGGAAAGGAAACACAAAATGGTGCTCAAGCGCTTTCGTCTAATGACATCCTCAGGAACACTGAGTGTTCCTGAGGATGTCATTAGACGAAAGCGCTTGAGCACCATTTTGTGTTTCCTTTCCTTCGTGGTTTTATTCATCATATATATATATATAATATATATATATATGTATATATTTTTTTTTTGTGTGTGTGTGTGTGTGTGTATGTGTGTGTGTGAGAGAGAGAGAGAGAGAGAGAGAGAGAGAGAGAGAGAGTACCTCTGTTTTAAAACAGGTGAAGCCGAATATGGAAAACTGAGTGGGTAGTTGGGAGGTAACGAAAATGGTTCACTGAGTAGGTAGGTAGTTAATCTAACAATTATTAAATTCCTTTTATGTCAATAACTGGGTGGATGAAACCAATTGGTTGCTCACCAGAGTTATTCTCCACACTAGTATTTATATACTGTGTGAGAAGAGCGTGCTCGGTAATAGATATACATTACCGATCAACCAACCGAGGGAAAAAAAACTAAGAGGACGCTGGTGGAAAAAGCCCCGCGAAAAAGAGAACAAGGGAGAACGAAAACGAGGAACGGGGCGAGAAGACGGAACGAGAGAAGGGAGAAGAACAGACAACGGAAAAAGATCCCCACCAGCAAGTACGCTCTCAACAATTAAACAAATAACGAGAAAAGGGACTCTAATAACTAGCAGTAAGTGACTAATTGTGTTTTAATCCAGTTAGAAGTAAACTCATTAAATGAAGCTGGGTCAGACAACTTAGGCCTACATTGTGGCCTAAGACCTAGCATCAACTCATAGCTTAACAAAGGTGAAGGTAGATTGCCCTAACCTAATTTGGTGAGGAATCCTACTGTGGACCTCAATTTATCTGCCCGCTCTGGACCATTTCCGGAATCTCTAGGCTGACCCTTACAAGGCTAGACTTAATCTACTCAATAGTTAGACTGGAGATATTAGGGGTGGGTTAATTGGGGACCAATTCATACAGAGCATTTTTCACATTGGTGGTCCGTGTGTGGGGAATTTACAAACCTTAACCTTACTTAACAAAAATTGCAGAATTAGGCTAAATGGTCTAGCCTAAGCCTAACCTAATCAAGCCTAATTAGGTCTACAACCTAGGGCCTAACTAGGAAACATTTACATTTAAGGAGTCTCATTCTCTTATAAGCTTAGACCTGAGTGACACATAAGTACTTGGGGGGGATTAAACAAAATTTAAAACTTGACTGTTTTGTCTGTGCTCTCTCTTCTCTGGTAATTTCTTCTTGTCCTCTATTTCATTACGATCCCCAGTTAAACAATTTCGACTTAAACATGGACAGTGAGGAATTGAAAAAGTTAAAAAAGAAAAGGGGGGGAAAGTTGGGTGCTGTTACAAAGGCCGTGAACACTTTTAACAATATTACACAACCAGGTAAGGAAGATTTAGTGTGTAATTCTTAAATTGGAAACTAAAAAGAAGGAAATAATAGCCATTGATGAGAGTATTTCAGAGTTAGTTGAATCCGAAATGGCTGAAGAACAATTGATAGACCTTTACGCTGATAATGATGTTCAGGTAATCTCAATTGAACAGCAAATAAGGAGACTACAGTCTCGTTTGACTGACTTAACACCACATAAACCTACTTCTGATTTTAATCAAAGGAGAGCTAACTTTCAACCAAATTTAAGTGGCATGCCAAATCCTGAGTCACAAGAATTTAGGGCTACGTTACCCACTTTGCTAGTACCAACATTTGAAGGGGACACGGTACAATTCCCATCTTTCATTGAAAAATTTGAGAGTTTAATAGGTAATAAACCTTATATTTCAACTGTTGATAAGTTTAGCTACTTAACTAGTTTCCTTAAAGGCCCAGCCTATAACCTGATAGCCTATTTACCAGCCGTAGGGAATTCATATGAAGTAGCTATTGATCTCTTAAAACGTAATTACATTAATAAAGATGAGATTGTATTTGAATTATCTCAACAAATTATTGATTTAGCACCCATAAAAGATAACCATAGTGATATGGAAAAATTTTATTCAAAATTAGAAGCTATTATAGGACAACTGGTTAGCAATGAGATAGATGTTAAAGCTTCATTTTGGATTATACAAGGCATAATTCTTAGGTGCCTTCCTTTGAGGGTTAAAGATGTTTTAGTTCTAAAGACGGGAGAAAATTATCCTACTCTTGAAAATATCAGAAAACACTTTCCAACTCTCCTAACTAATTACAAACTGAGAAATATTGCAACACAAAATAAGACCCAGACTATGGATAAACCAAAGACTGTCCCCAGAGA
Source organism: Bathynomus jamesi (assembly GCA_023014485.1). Taxonomy (NCBI): domain Eukaryota; kingdom Metazoa; phylum Arthropoda; class Malacostraca; order Isopoda; family Cirolanidae; genus Bathynomus; species Bathynomus jamesi. The sequence continues at coordinate 645,013 of JAJOZX010000337.1, forward strand.
CCAACTAGCTACAGCCAAACAGACAAAACTTGATACTGTAGAATCAAATGTGACCAACTGGAATACACGAACACCTACATTACAGAACTTTAATGTAACTGCTGCCTCAACTTACACACTATATTGCAAATTTTGTGCAAGTGATGAACACAGTAGTACTGGGTGTGACAAATATTCAGACTTTAACTCAAGAGCTAAAAGATGTGAACAGTTGAAACTATGTAAAAAGTGTACTGGCCAGGGACATTATAAGAAAGACTGTAAATCTAGGTTAAGATTCAAGTGTAAGTTTTGTAAAAGTTTACGACATGTCTCATCAATGTGTGATTCACCAAAGTGTCCAAACAATAGTACTCAAACTCAAAAGATACCTCCACCAAACAAAGGTAATCAAGAAAATGCCACTTTCATGGGACATTCTGTTTGTTCAAACAACGTAACAAGAAACACTGAGATTCTTTTACCAACTATTACTTTGGACTTAGTGAATAGTGAGGGTAGCACCACTCCAGTGAGATGTCTTATAGACTGTTGTTCTCAACAAACATTTGTTTCGCAAAATGTAGTTAATAAATTGGGTTTGACACCAAACCCGAATGAACAAAAACTCAATATTGCATCCTTTGTTAAGGATAACTCGGACAAAAATAGCTATAAGACAATTGACCTGGAACTACATTTAGAAAATAAATTAGAGAAAATTGAAGCAGTTATTATTTCTAAAGTAGGACAAAACAAACTGGTTATACCCAAACTAGAACAAACCATAAATCATTTGGGAAAACACTACAAAATAGCTGATAGACATATCACAAACAACACAGTAGCTAACAATGAAATGTTAATAGGGCAGATTATATTAATCTTATTCATAAGGGCATAGTAAAGATAGGTAATGGTATAGCTTATCAGACTATATCAGGGATAGCCCCTTTGGGTGACCTATCCAAATACAACCTAGACCTAAACCAAAATAGTTCATGACTAACAAATACTATGTGCCTCAACTCAGTCCTACATAACACCTGTAAGAATAGCAACACTTTGAATAATATTATATCAACTGAGAACATTAATTCATCACTATCAAATGAAACTCTGGATGAGGCAATTCAAACTTTATGGTTGCTAGAATCTGTGGGTATACATGACACAAATCAAACTTCAGAAGATCAGTTAATGGTAGAAAGATTTGAAGACACCATTCAGTGCAAAGACAATAGTTATTTTGTTGAGTTACCTTGGAAAATAAATTGTCCAACTTTTAGAGATAATCTCAAAGTAGCTAAAGGACATTTATATAAAGTAATGAAAAAACTCAAACAAGATAAAAATATTCAAAAGTACAGTGATGTCTTCAAAGAACAGCTACAGAAAGGTTTCATTGAAGAAGTAACAAATAACCCTTTTAAAAAAGATGGTTGTCATTATTTAACCCACAGGGGGGTTTATCGACAAGATGCCCCAACAACAAAACTCAGAGTAGTATATAACTGTAGCCTCAAAGACAGTGATAAACACAGTTTGAATGATTGCCTGATTGAGGGTCCTAATCTCATTTCTGACCTTGTGAAGATCTTACTGAGGTTCAGGTTAGATAAATATGCCGTACAAAGTGACATTTCAAAGGCATTTTTGAGAATAAATCTTAAAAATGAATATGATAAGAACCAACTTAGGTTCTTATGGTTCAAGGATCCATTTGATTTGAATAAAGGGTTCATAACCTATAGATTTAATGTTGTGTTGTTTGGAGCCAATTGCTCACCTAGCCTATTAGCATTGACAATTAGACATCATTTGAACCAGTTTATAAACTCTTTAACATTGAACTTCCTCAAGGAACATTTTTACGTAGACAATCTAATAGGCTCAACAACAACAAATCTGAATTTTCTGAAGTCTATTAACAGGGAAACACTCTCAGAACATTATGCAACAAGGTAACTTTGAACTTAGAGAGTGGATTTCAAATGATGAGGATTTAAACAAAAGGATTTTAAAGGATAATAATGGTCTTACTGAGCCATCAGACAGAGTTAAAACTTTAGGTATGAACTGGTATTTGGATGCAACTTCTAACAGTCATGATTCAATCTGTACTAAAGGTTTTAAACTTGATGAGGAAGCAAATACTAAAAGACAAATATTATCAGAGGCTTCCAAAATTTTTGATCCCATGGGTCTATTCCTGCCTTCAACAATAAAATCAAAGATTCTCCTCCAAGAAGTTTGGAGGACAAATGTTGGGTGGGATGATCCAATAACAAATGAGGATCAAAAATCTTGGAAGAAGTTAGCTGCTGATTTAACAAAAGTGCAGAACATTAAAATTCAAAGGTGCTGTGGGTTTAGGGATAAGCCCCAGAGACTTCATGTGTTTGCTGATGCAAGCACACAAGCTTATGGGTGCTGTGCGTATCTTGTAAGTCCTACAGAAAGTCATCTAATTTATGCAAAAGGGAAAGTTGCACCTCTCAAACCTACCCGAACATTACCTCAACTGGAACTATTGGCTGCTGCATTAGCCATTAAAACCATTTCATTGCTTAAGGATGCTTACCATGATGTGAACATAACTGATATCCATATCTGGCTTGATAGTCAGATTTGTCTTGCCTGGATACGGAATGATAGCATTAATAGTAAGAATATCTTTGTAAGAAATAGGCTAAAAGAAATAGCTGAAGCTAATGAAAGCCTACAAGTAAACTTTCACTATGTTCCAACTAAACAAAATCCAGCAGACTTTCTGACCAGAGGTTTATCCTACAAGTTGTTGAAGTCAAACAAAACTTGGTTTATGGGACCTAAGTGGCTCTGTAATACAGACCAATGGCCTGTGGAACAAGTTAACTTGACATTAAATTTAATCTTTTCAAATGAAAAGGTTGAACCAATCACTAATTATGAACAGTATTCTGATTTCAGCAAACTTGTCAGGGTCACAGCCTACTGTTTGAGGTTTGCTCACAACTGTTTAACTACAATAAACAAACAGCTAAATAAAAACAATCATAATTATACAGAAGTTGCAACCAAGTACTGGATAGGCATGCACAACAAAAGGAGTACAATAAAGAGTTAGAATTCTTGACTAATGGCGAACAAACAAAAGAACCTGTACCATCAGTAGTGTGGATCTAAATTTGTTCAGAGATGAGGAAGGCCTTCTAAGGTGTAAAGGGAGATTAGACAAATCAAAACTGTCATACAAAAGCAAACATCCAATCCTTTTACCTAGATTTAGCTATTGACCACATTAATCATCAGACAAAACACAATGATGTATATCATATGGGGGTACCACAGACACTAACTACATTAAGAAAAACTTATGGATACCCAAGGGAAGGATCACTGTTAAAACAGTCCTGAGTGAGTGTGTCACATGTAGGCGTATTCATGCTAGGCCCTATAGGAAACCAAATCCTCCTGCTTTGCCAGAGGAGAGAGTTACTCTCAACAGACCCTTTGAGACGTAGGCATTGACTATACAGGAGCATTGACTGTAGGGGTGGTGACACTGAACAAAAAATGTACATTGTACTGTTTACATGTGCTGCCTCACGAGCTGTTTATCTGGATGTTGTGGAGGACCTTACAGCAGAATCTTTTGTTGCTGTCTTTAAGAGATTCTGTGCACGACATTCAGTACCCAAGACAGTTTGGACTGACAATGCTACATATTTCAAGGCTGGTGAACAAGTCATCACGACTTGTTAAGCAATGAACTCACACAATTATATATACAAAATTCAAACATAAAGTGGAAGTATATTCCGGTTGCCTCTCCTTGGTATGGTTCTATCTGGGAGAGGAATATACAAACAGTAAAGAATTGCTTGAAGAAAGCAATTGGTAAAAAACAGATACACTTTTGAGTTGCTCACTCTCCTGGCTGAGATTGAGAACATCATTAACAATAGACCACTCACTTATGTGAGTGACAACATTAATGACCCAGAACCATTAACTCCAAATCATTTGATTCGGGGAGAACAAGTTAGTCTCCTGCCGGACTACAATATAGACTCTTCAGAAGACCCAAACTGGACTCAACGACATGATGAGCTCCAGACTAAGTTACAACATTTAACTAGAGTTAAAGCTCATTTCATTAAACAGTGGAAAACTGAGTACTTGATGGGTCTAAGGGAGAGACATAAACAAATGACTAAGAAGGATTGGTCTGACACAATTAAGGTAGGGGACCTTGTTCTCATACATGACAGTACTCCAAGACAATACTGGCCTCTGGCTAGAGTTTTAGAACTCAGACCAGGGGCAGACGGGGTAACAAGAGTGGTCAAATTAAGGACTTCAACGGGTGACACAACAAGAGACATTTCTCTTTTGTACCCTTTAGAGTCTGGACCCAAAACAATGGACTTTGGAGAACCTTCTCCACTGACAGTAACAACTGGAGACACTGAACTTCCAGTAACTATTCCTTTGACAGTAGGAGTGGTAACGCATCCTACTACAACATTGACAGACACAAGACCTCAGCGACAAACAGCATTAAAGGCGCGACTATTTTTACAACAAAAAATAGATGCTGGGGAATTGTAATTTTATCTTCTAACTTTCACTTTTTCTTTTCTTATGGTAAAGACCATAGACAGTTTCATCCTATGGATGTATATTTTCTCTTCTAATTAAATGCTACACCTTCTCCATGAGAAGGTGAGGATAGCACTGTTAATCAGATTAACAGGCATTTACAGTCAAATAGTTAGCTAGTCTACACTCAGACATAAAAATTGGTGACAATGACACCAAAATTTTTATCTCCCGGGGCCCCCAGTATATGGAAAACTGATGAGTGGGTAGGGAGGTAACGAAAATGGTTCACTGAGTAGGTAGGTAGTTAATCTAACAATTATTAAATTCCTTTTATGTCAATAACTGGGTGGATGAAACCAATTGGTTGCTCACCAGAGTTATTCTCCACACTAGTATTTATATACTGTGTGAGAAGAGCGTGCTCGGTAATAGATATACATTACCGATCAACCAACCGAGGAAAAAAAACTAAGAGGACGCTGGTGGAAAAAGCCCCGCGAAAAAGAGAACAAGGGAGAACGAAAACGAGGAACGGGGCGAAAAGACGGAACGAGAGAAGGGAGAAGAACAGACAACGGAAAAAGATCCCCACCAGCAAGTACGCTCTCAACAATTAAACAAATAACGAGAAAAGGGACTCTAATAACTAGCAGTAAGTGACTAATTGTGTTTTAATCCAGTTAGAAGTAAACTCATTAAATTAAGCTGGGTCAGACAACTTAGGCCTACATTGTGGCCTAAGACCTAGCATCAACTCATAGCTTAACAAAGGTGAAGGTAGATTGCCCTAACCTAATTTGGTGAGGAATCCTACTGTGGACCTCAATTTATCTGCCCGCTCTGGACCATTTCCGGAATCTCTAGGCTGACCCTTACAAGGCTAGACTTAATCTACTCTATAGTTAGACTGGAGATATTAGGGGTGGGTTAATTGGGGACCAATTCATACAGAGCATTTTTCACACCGAAAATGGAAGATGTATGGATGGTTTGAAGGGATCCATCAGGTAGAAGAAAGTAACAATCCTATAATTAAAGGTTAAAAGAAGATTAACTTGTGTTCACTTTATCTTATTAAGAAGTATATGCCGTAAAAGGTCTTTAAAGATGGGCCCAAAGCCCGACGAGTAACGTAATACCAGGTGTTCCTGTTAGAACAGGTGAATTTGAAAATGAAAATGAAGAATTAGGCGTTTAAACGTTCCACACTCGTATATATTTAAGTTCCTTTAAAAGAAGATTAATTTGTGTGAAGGAAGGTATTAAATCATTTAAGACTTGAAACGATGAATATATATATATATATATATATATATATATATATATATATATATATAAATCTTCTTGTATTCATCTTATTAAGAAGTGTGCATATATATATATATATATATATATATATATATATATATATATATAAAATGTTTAACACTCGTATATATTTAGTCCCCGTCCCACAAGTCCTTACAAGAAAAACAACGCATAATTTCGTCACTCTTTCGCAGACATTGGTGTGTGTGTGTGTGCGTGCCGCTGTTCTATTGAACCTATGTGTATATGCATGTGTCAGCGTGCTGTCGAAGTTGTGCGCTCTAGGTTACGCTAGGTTAGGCTATTTTAGGTTAGGTTTGAATTATTATTTTTGAGGCTAGGTAACTGTATTCTATACTCATAATAGTACTGGGTTAACATACTGCATTACATTATTTTGTCGTGGTTGCCCTCTCTAGGGCAACTACGACAATTAGGTCAATTATCAGGTCATCCCATAAGTAATGTCCTTTTTTACGATAGATTAAGTTTAAACTAGTCCTACTCGGTTTGAGCATAAATTTTCCGAAGGTTATATCTAAGAGGAGATCTATCGTGTTTCGCTACATACTTTACAGACTTTGACCAGTGAAGACGTGTGTTTTGCTTTATGTGAACCCCTCATAAACATGGCGGTATCAGAAGAGCATATCAGGCATATAATGCTTTACGAGTTCAAAAAAGGGAATAGTGCTACTGAAGCAACGCGAAACATTCAGGAAGTTTATAGCAACGATATTCTGCATGTGAGGAAGTGTTAAAGATGGTTTCAAAAGTTTAGGAATGGTGACTGCTGTTTGACAGATGCAGCACGCTCTGGACGCCCTGCTGAGTTTGATGATGACCTGCTGTTAGCCGCACTTGAAGAAGACTGTTCAACAACTGTCGAAGAATTGGCCCAGAAACTCAATTCATCCCCCGTCCACCATCCATCGACATTTGCAACAACTCGGGAAAGTGCCTAAGTTAGGAAAATGGGTGCCACATGAATTGTCGGTTGACAATCTGAGGGTGCGGGTAAACATTAGCACAGCTCTTCATTCCCGTGAACTCCAAGATCCGTTTTTGCACCGTTTAGTGACTGGTGATGAAAAGTGGATACTGTACCAGAATGTTAAGCCCTGTCGACAGTGGGTTTGTGCCGGAGAACCAGCGACACCACAGCCAAAACCAAATCTTCACCCTCGGGAGGTGTTGCTTAGTGTTTGGTGGGATAAAGGTGGTGTAATACACTTTGAAACCTTACCACACAACCAAATATTCACCGCTCAAGTCTACTGTCAACAACTGGCTCGATTGAACACTGCACTAAAATAAAAGAGACCTTCTTTGGTTAATCGGAAAGGAATCGTGTTCCACCACGACAACGCACGTCCTCATACCGCTCGGATCACTTCTGCAAAAATTGAGGAGCTTGGGTGGGAAAAACTTCCACATCCTCCATATTCTCCAGACCTTGCGCCTTCAGATTATCATCTCTTCAGGAGTCTGCAAAACTATCTTGACGAGAAACAGTATACTTTTTTAGATGACCTGCACACCAGTCTTTGTACGTTTTTTGCCTCAAAACCGCCTGAATTTTATAAACATGGCATTGAAAAGCTTGTAGGACGTTGGCAGAGTGTCATTGATTCTGATGGAAAATATATACTAGATTAAAAAGTTTCAGTTGAGTTTTTTTTTGTCCTTCAAATTCCGATCTAAAAAACGACATTACTTATGGGATGACCTGATAGTTCACTTTAGGTTAGGTAACTATACTGTATATTGATAGTAGCATTAGATCAACGTGCTGCATTACACCAAGTGGTCTCTATAACTTATATATTTTCAATTTGTTTTACTTTCTCTCTTTTAAAATGACCGCTAAAGTTCATAGTGTGACATCACACACGCATACTATATATATATATATATATATATATATATATATATATTATATATATATATATTTATTCTTATTTTTTTGGAAAAAAAACACAGTAAGCTCTTATGAGGGATCAAACTTTTGTTCTACTGGCACTCCCCTTTTTTCCCTTTTTTCTCTTTTTCCCCATCTCCCCTCCCCTTTTCCCTCTACTCCTTTTCCCTCTCCTCCTTCCCCATTACTCCCCCCTGCATAAATCAAACCATGCTACTGATACATTACTAAGATTGAGACTGACTTAAAGTCTTCATTAACCCCACAAATTGATTTTAGGTTTGTTTGTGTCAATACTTTTACCATTGGCTCCATTTTCAGATACAGTATAAGTAGAGCCTGCGAAAGTCCCTGGTGTCTCGACTCGTATATATTTTTCATTGCAATGTCACATGTATTGGTTCACTTCACGACAATTAAAATCCAGGGTCGATGAACACTCGGGAGTTATCAGCAGGACCTCCTTGCCGATAAATAAACCAACTAAAACATCCATTCAATATCATAGTTTAAACTGTAATTACCATTTCACTCCCAATAGTTTTTCAATCTTCTGTAAGCTAACACGTGAAGCTGATCTAATATTTATGAAGTCACTTTATATTTTTAAAAATAAACCTGCTTTAATTAATTATCGTTTTCTATTGAATTAAACATCATAAGTAATGTGCTCTTAACTGTTTTTAAATCACCCACCAGAATATTGTTTTAAATCATGTACTGCTATATTTTCACTTATAATATAAAAAAATCCTGCTAATATTTTAAAATCCTCTTTAAAACTTTCATATTAGTACTGGGTTAACATATTGCATTACATTATTTTCTCGTGGTTGCCCTCTCTAAAGCAACTACGACAATTAGGTCAATCAGGTCAATTTAGGTTAGGTAACTATACATGCTGCATTACACCAAGTGGCCTCTACAACTTATATATTTTCAATCACAATCACATCACACACGCATATATATATATATATATATATATATATATATATATATATATATATATATTGTATTGTATTGTATATTGTATAGCTTGTATTCCTTTAAACTATGTTCAGTGAAGATGGGAGTTGAGACTTCCGAAACGTTTGGTGAATAAAGAATGTTAGTTCGAGCGTTTGTTATTTTATTCATTATATATTATGCACACGTTTTCAATTACCTGGCAACAGTGATGACTGCTTGATACGAAACTCTGAATACAATATAATTTATGTATCCAACCCAAATGTTCGACGTGAGTCCCATGAATAAGAGTAAAAGTGCGTCCAAGAAAGATATCACAGCCAAAGTCAGTTCTCCAATTAACATCCAATTTACGTGCAAATAACCAACAGCGAGAGCAGCCAACGCACCTGAAATACATGCAGTTATTTAGTCATTAATATATTCTTTTAGTAAGGTCTTATATATAAACTAGCAGAGCCGCGCAAAACATTTGCGGTCAATTTAGTATCTTTATTGCAATATTACTTCTTTAAATACAGGACTTCTAATTATTCCTTCACCAAAGACTTGAACAGAATCAAAACTTCTCACTCTAGAAAAAGCTACATAAAGATGTTCATGTGTAAAAACAGCCTTAGGAATATAAATGCAAAACATCTGCGGTCAAATTAGTATCGTTATGACTTATGAAGCAGCCCGAGAGCAATGCAGCAGAATTATCAACACGCTATGGCAATTGGAAGAAAATTTGGGAAGCCGGATCTATTTCTTACATTTACTTGCAATTCAAGAGGGAATAAAATCGCTGAAATTATTGAACCTTATCAAAGACCAGAACATAGGCCAGACATTGTTGCAAGAGTTTTTCACATGAAACTAAAAATGCTGCTTCATGATTTAACAATAAAACATATACTCGCGAAGCCAAGTGCATTTTTGTAGAAGAACAAGAAAATTACTGACATGACCTAACCTGACCTAAGTTTATCATAAGCAGCTCTTTTAGTTTCACATGAAAAACTTTTGCAGCAATATCTGGCATATGTTCTGGTCTTTGATAAGCTTCAATACTTTCAGCGATTTCAGTCCAACTTGTATTGCAAGTAAACGTAATAAATAGATCAGGCTTCCCAAATTTTCTTACAATTGCCATAGCGGTTATATTAGGTTGGTTAGCTTACTTTAGGTTGGTAACTAGCAAAAGGTCGGCGCTACGCGCCGATTTTGCTGGATCTGCAGTGCTTCGGCTGGATTGTGGGCCTACGGCGTATTTTATTTTGAACATCAGTAGCCCTTTATCTGGATATCATTCCTATTCCTCTCACCTTGGGCCTCAGTAATTGGGGTGCCTGCGGCCTTCCAGTTACTGGCAAACCAATTATTCATTCAATAAAACTACAGAAAAGAACGCAGCCATGAAAATCTAAAGCTTCACAAATCTTAATACAATGAGCTCGGATTTGAAGCTTAAGATTTTCATGACTGCGTTCATTTCTATAGTTTTATTGACCAAATAACTGAACCGACAGTAATTGGGGGCCCTGCGGCCCGCCAAATCATAGTTTTCATTGTTTCGAGTGCATCAATAGCGTTGCCGGGGTGGTTGAACGCTATATATATATATATATATATATATATATATATGCCCGGTTAGGTCAACTGAATGCCCGATTAGATTAATTGAATGCCCGGGTACGTTAATTGAATGCCCGGTTAGGTTAATTGTACACCCTTGACGATTGGTTAGGTTAAGTCATGATATTTTCGTTAAAGTCAACGAAAATATCACGACTTAACCTAACCAATCGTCAAGGGCGTATAGATGACCTAACCTGGCATTCAATGAACCTAACCGGGTATTCAATAATAGCGGAGCGACCCGGCGTTGCCGGGGTGGATGTTGAACGCTATATATATATATATATATATATGCCCGGTTAGGTAAACTGAATGCCCGGTTAAGTTAATTGAATGCCCAGTTAGGTCAACTGAATGCCCGATTAGGTTAATTAAATGGCCGGTTAGGTCAACTGAATGCCCGATTAGATTAATTGAATGCCCGGGTACGTTAATTGAATGCCCGGTTAGGTTAATTGTACACCCTTGACGATTGGTTAGATTAAGTCATGATATTTTCGTTAAAGCCAACAAAAATATCACGACTTAACCTAACCAATCGTCAAGGGCGTAGAGATGACCTAACCTGGCATTCAATGAACCTAACCGGGTATTCAATAATTTTACCATAGGTTTCATAATGATCTTGATGACGTCATTTATGTTTTAAAAATAATTATTTAATTTATTAACACCCACGTGCACAACCTCGGGACCTAATCAATATGTGTGTGAAGTTTCATGTTTGTAACTGCTTCCATTTTGGAGTTATGGCTGATGGCTGGAACACACACACACACACATACGTCTTTTTATTATTATTATTATTATTATAGATAAACAATAGACTGGTACAAATTTATAACCGAAAGGCTTCCGAAAATCAAAAATTTTTGATAAAGAAAAGGGGAAAATTGGTTTTGTAGGCCTCGGGGGGTCCGAAATTTTCATAAAATGGAAAATAATTGCTATTTTCTTACTTACAGCGACAGGCATAATGATATTAGGATACCTAATAGAAATTTTGTAATATTTTAAAGTGGGGAAAATAAATAATTTTCTAAAAATGATCTTCAACTTTAAAAGCGCATCTAATCAGATAACTTAATTAACGTATTTCTATGACAACTAAAAAATAGAATGATAAATCAATATCCTATCAAATTGTTTGTGTATACGTAAAATTATTTGTACAAAAGCCACAGTAATAAAACGCACAAAAGTCACGGTAAATAATTTCGAGTGTGGCTCGTTTAACTTTAAACTCGTGTTTATTTAAATTGCCCGTTTTAATTATGTAATTTTTTGTATTGAATCGATAAAGAAATCTTTTGTGAATCGAAAAATGTTAAAATTATAACAAATATCAAAATATTTTGTGTAAAAATCATTGAATTTTAAAAATGCATGTTTGTTTTTAGTTTTTTGCAAAAAGTTCTTTATTAATTTTAAAAATATATACTTTTTTAAATTGAATCGATAAATAAATCTTTTGTGAATCGAGTGATATTAAATGTTAAGTAAATATTGACTTATTTTGTGCCAAAATTATGATTAAAAATGAAAAATTAAAAAAATGCGTGTACAGGCATGGGAAGAACTGTACCCCTAAAAGGGGGGAACGAGTTATGTTAGGGAATTTTTTTTAGCATGGGCACTGCACAATAAAAAGACGCATCGAATGGTGAAAACCGTATTGTTCTACACCAATTGTAGCGACCTGTAGGTGTGCGCAAAAAAACTGTTACATATATATATATATATATATAAGGCTTCATTTCTGAAATAGTATATTAGATTATCTTGTTTTTCTACAAAAATGCACTTGACTTACTGAGTATATGTTTTATTGTTTTTATTGTTTTATTTATTATTAACCTAACATTTTTTCTTCTATGAACTTTTTCTCGATCTAGTTTCGTTTAAAAGTTGCGCATGCGCGCACGCACGCAGTAAGGATTTTTCACTATATTCCGCCTAAACAGACAAAAGGAACATTATTTTTTACATGAACTTTTTCTGTATCTGGCTTCGTTTAAAAGATGCGAATGCGCGCACGCGTGTGCGAACAAAAAAAATAAATATCCAAAGAATCCTTCCAGAAAAGAGACCTTTCCAACGGTGTAAGGATGAGTACCCGAGGTTGAGTGGTTTCCGAGAAAAACGCCGGATAAACAGGACAGAAACTGCGTATTATTATAATTATTATAAACTAGCAGAAGTCCGTGGTAAAAATACAACTCTTAAACAATCAACAGGAGCAATTTTTTTTAATATTTCCCCGAATGAGCACATACACAAACAAACAAACATTGTCCGATTTTAGTTACTATATATATATATATATATATATATATATATATATATATATATATATATATACAGTATATATATATATATATATATATATATTCAAGAGGGAATACTGTATATTAAAAAATTCCAATTTTTGTCTGATTGAAAAAATGTTAACACTTATATGGGGTTTTTATTTTTTATTTCCAATTTATTTGTAAACATTTTTTGCGATGCAAACAGTGCTTCATACAGTCTCTACTTGCTGTCCACGGATATCTATGCATGTATGAAAGCGGTCAAACGTTGCTTCCAGAGCCCTAAGGCACATCTCTGGTGGTATTGATTGGATGACATCCGTAATTCTTTCCCATATAAGTGTTAAATTTTTTAATCACTCTGTATATAGACAAGTAGGATCAATTTTATTTTGTTTTAATAATATTGGTGCTACTATAGTATGCGGTCTACCTACGACTGGTTAGGTTTAGTCATGATATTTTCATTAAAACTAACAAAAATATCATGCCAACTCCCTTCCCCCCCTTGCTGCAAGGTGCCAACCCCACCCCCAACCCCAGGGTTCCCCCCAAAAATGGGGGGTCCCCCAGCAAGCTGGAGTCCACCTAACTTCTTGGGGGAGAAGATGGGACGGTCTACCACCAAAGAGGTATACCTAACCTAAGAGAGAGAGAGAGGAGAGAGAGGACGAGACCATCCAGCGCCTGCGAGATGCAGACGCTTAATGAGAGGTCAAGTAGCATCACTTGGCTAAGAACTCGAAATCCGCCAGTTGGCTTAATCAGCCAGTTGGCAGTTGGCTTAATCCGCCAGTTGGCTTAGAAGAGTTAGAAGGCGTAAAGGGCCTGTATATATTAATAACCTTCGAACGAATTAAAAGCGCACACAAACGCACACACACACGCCCATAGATAGATCCTCTATTATTAAACACACACACACACACACACACAAAACGTATATAAACAGATGCATGTAAAGCTCCAAAAGCAAAATATATACGAGGATAACCACCACACCAAAAACCATCACAGCACCACAACCAGCACCACAACCACCAATCGTCTAAGTATAGCTTACCATCACTTAACCAAACCCACCTTACTCACGGCTTTTACTTACCAGCTCCTGGTAGACCGACAAAGTCTCTAAATACGACAAAATAGAAAAAGCTATTAAGCATAAACAAATACGTTTATAGAACCAGGGTATAGACTGACAAGGTCTCTAAATACGACCCAATAGACAGAGCTATTAAGCATAACAAATACGTTTATGGGACCAGGGGGTAGACCGACAAGGTCTAAAAAAAAAAGGGCAACGCTACGACCGAGCTTCTCCTGGTGGAACACCACGAAGCCAATTTGATGTTTGGTATGATTCCTGATTTCGCGAAGGTCAAGTTTGTCGCCCCTCCTCTCGAGTTGGCCTGCTGAAGTAGTGAGTTGGTTTCTTGTGATCTCCACCTCAAATAGCCAGATACGCCCGGCTCATTAGGGATTGTTCTAAACCAGGCGTTTAATCTTCTTTTGAAGATGTCCACTGCAACTCCCTTCGTGTTTCTTAAGTCTTTGGGCAGCTGATTAAACAGTTTTGGTCCTGTCACAACAAAACTATTTTCTTTCAGAGTTAAGGATGTTCCCTGTCTATCCTTTAATTTGGGAACACGAAACAGTCTACCTTTTCTATTTTCCACTTTTGTTTGGGGAGTTATGGGGTTCAGAGTAAGATTAGGGACTAGTTTCGCCATTATTTTCCAAGTGTAAATAATGGTATCTCTCTCTCTCTTCTCCTTTCCAGTGAATATTGGTCTAGTTCGCGTAACCTTTCCCAGTAATTTAGTTCTTTGCACCCATTGATCTTGGCTGTGAAGCTTCTCTGAATCCCTTCCAGCTGTCTAGTGTCCTCTTTTTTATATGGGGATGTTAGGACCGAGCAGTATTCTAATTTGGGTATGATCAGGGTTTTCATTAGGGGAATCATTACATTCCTATCCCTTCGTTTAAAAGTTCTTAATATCTGCCCCGTTATTTCTTTCGTTATTCTCTTTCTCAATTAGTTCCTGTATGACGTCATCGATACTTTGCAGTTTATCATTTAATATTTCACATCATCAGTCATTACATCATCAGTCATTACAACCCCTAAATCTTTTGCTCTGGAATTTCTCTGAATTTCCTGTCCATTTGGGGTATAATATTCCATGGATTTTAGGTCTCTTTTTCTGTACCGTAACACCTGAAATTTCTGTGTTAAACTTCATATTGTTGTCTTCCGTCCACTTGTAGATTCTGTTCATGTCTGTTTGTAGAGATCCTATATCTTCTGAGCTTCTTATTTTTCTACTGATCTTTGTGTCATCCGCGAAGGATGTTACTGTGCTGTCTCTGGTAACGTCTTCATCTATGTCAGTTAGACATGTCAGCTGACGACCTCTGATTCTCATGAAGATACTCTTTGTGCTGAAACGACTTGCTGCCGCTCATTAAGTAAATTATATATCCATTTCCCTACTTTCCCTGTTATTCCCATATATTTCAGTTTATGTATTATGATTCCATGGTCACACTCGTCGAACGCTTTGGCAAAGTCTGTGTATAATACATCATAGTTTTTATTACTTTCAAGTGCATCAATAATGTTGTTGTAGTGTTCCATTAGTTGTGATAGGCATGATCTGCCTGACCGAAACCCATGTTGGTTATCAATGAATTTTTTCTGAGTTTCCAGAAAGTCATAGATTTTCTGTCTGACTATTCTTTCAAATATTTTAGTGAGATGAAATGTAAGCGACACTGGCCTATAGTTTTTACCCTCGGATCGATCTCCTCCTTTATATGTTGGGACTATGTTCGCGCTCTTCAGGATGCCCTGTATTTCTCCCTTGTCTAGTGAACGCCTCCATATCCAATATAGGGGCTCAGCGATTGCATTCTTGCAGTTTTTGATCAGTGTGGCATTTCATTTATCCTGTCCTGCCGCTGAGTGTGTTTTTAGTTTCCCTATAGCTTGTGTAATATCATTTGTTGTAAAGTCGAAGTCCGTTATACTTTCCCCTTGTAGTTCTTCTTCAAAGAACGTGTTCCTATCGCAATATCGCATATCAATTTGTCAGTTTTTGGGATACTGAAAGATGATTCGTACTGAGCTCTTAATATTTCAGATACTTCTGTTAGATCATCAGATAAAGCACTGTTCTCGGTTTTTAAAGGTCAGATAGTCGCATGGATTTTCGACTTTCTTTTTGCAAAATTATAGAAGTACTTTGAATTAGCCTTTATCGCTTCTATGGCGTCGTCTTCTTTTTCTATGTTTCTCAATTAGTTCCTGTATGACGTCATCGATACTTTGCAGTTTATCATTTAATATTTTTCTGATGTTAAATTTACAGCTACTTAATATATATATATATATATATATATATATATTATATATATATATGAGTCGCATATATATATATATATATATATATATATATATATATATATATATATATATATATATATATATATGAGTCGCATATATATATATATATAGATATATATATATATAGAGTCGCATATATATATATATATATATATATAGAGTCGCATATATATATATATATATATATATATATATATAGAGTCGCATATATATATATATATAGAGTCGCATATATATATATATAGAGAGAGAGAGAGAGAGAGAGTCGCATATATATATATATATATATATATATATATATATAGAGTCGCATAATATATATATATATATATATATATATAGAGAGAGAGAGAGAGAGAGAGAGAGAGAGAGAGAGAGAGAGAGAGAGAGGGAGAGGGAGAGAGAGAGTCGCATATATATATATATAGAGTCGCATATATATATATATATATATATAGAGAGAGTCGCATATATATATATATATATATATATATATATTATATAGAGTCGCATATATATATATATATATATATATATATATATTTTAACTGCAAACAACACAGTATAATTAATGTAAAGAACGACGCTTGTGTAGAAGTGTGTTCCGAAAAAGATGAGGAGGAAGAACGAGCAAATGAAAAATGAGGTACCTCCCAGGAATCGAACCCGGAATCTTTCAAGTATCTCCAAGAAATAAATTTTCTCTCTAACTATTCTTTCAAATACTTTGGTGGTGGGACATCGATGACATTGGTCTATAGTTCTTTGCTTGAGCTCTGTCCCCTCCTTTATATATAGGGACAATGTTTGCTCTTTTCAAGATGCTCGGTATTTCCCCAGTTTCTAGGGATCTTCTCCATATCCAGTATAAAGTTGTAGCTATTTTATTTTTACAGTTTTTAATCAGTAATGCGTTCCAATTGTCCCGACCTGCAGTTGAATGTGGTTTCATTTGTCCTCCATCTTCTGGTGTAAAATCAAAGTCTGTTATACACTCTCCTTGCCAGAATCACTCGTAGAGTAGATAAAATTAACACGATACATCTCGTAAAATCAAAGTCTGTTATACACTCTCCTTGCCAGAATCACTCGTAGAGTAGATAAAATTAACACGATACATCTCGTCGACAATTCATTCTGGAGTTCTGAATCTTCCTCAGTCCATCTTCCCCCATGTCTTTGACCCTATATGTGTTAGAAATGTTGAAGCCCAGTAACGTAAAATGTGTTGTATACACTAATTCGATGAGTAATTAAGAACCCCCTTAAAAAAATTCCGTTTTCTTTATAAATATGCAGAGAAAATTTCATTACTTGGATAGACCCTACTAAATGCATCTATGAATACTATTTCATAACATTACTGTGCAAACAATTTTAACTGTAAGCGTTAGCTAGTTACTGTTTTTAGATAAATTTGTATATTAAGACGGATGCTGAATAAATTCGTCTGACATGAACGAGGAAAATGTGTACAAACTATATTTTTCCCTTAATAATACACACATAATAAAGAAATTAATTATACGGAGAGCAGCACTTCTCCATTAAATATAAACAAGTTAAATAAATAGCGCAGTCTGACACCGAATCTTGTAGTCCGATATATATATATATATAATTTAGGGTGATTCAAAACAATCAAAGTTTTTTTTTTAATTGTTCAACCTGTATTTTTGTTCCCTATGACAAAAAAGTAGTGTATGCCAAATTTGGTGAATTTTAAATAAAATTTACTATGTGCTACCAGGCGTCAAAGTTTCACTCTTTTTCAATTTGTTTGTTTTTACAACTTATGATTTTATGTTTAATTGTTTATATTTCAGAATTTTTAATTAATGGTTTATATACTAGCTTGCTTTTAGTTGTTGCTTGGAACTCGTAATTTTGATACCAATTAATCGATTATGGAAGCTAGGCCTAACTCACCATCACCCAGTTGCTCATTTGGGAGAAGTTCTACAAGAAAAGAAACTGAAGTATGGCTAATTGGGCAGCCCTCTGCAGTACTAAAAACATCCGTATTACCATCAGAGAAGGAAATGATGGCCCTCTTCATGCACTACAGAAATATTAAAAAGCAAGACATTAGAGAATCTTGCTGCTCTACTGCAGATGATGTGCTAGCAGTTTGGAAAAAAGCAGGAATACCAGCAAAACAAAGAATACATGTAGTAGATAAAATTCAAGGAATACTGAAGGAATGACAGCTGCTTAAGAAAAACAAAGCAAACAAATTGAAAAGATCACAAAATTTAAATAATAAAGAAGAAAAATGGAAAGATAAACTGGAAAACTTATTTGACATTGCTCATGAGAATGCTATGCAGCTTATAAAAATAGAAGATGATAAGAAATTCTTGAAAATGCAACGTGAGAAAGGACGTCATGGAAAAATGGGTACCATTGATAAGGCTGTTGCTAAAAAAGAGCAAAGAGCAGCAGAAAAGCAACAACGTTATGAAAAGAGGAAAGCAGAAGAAGAGATCAAAAGAAAGAAGAGTGAAGAGGCTGTCATACTCACCAGTACATCATCAGAATCAGAATCAGAGGAGAGTAAAAGTGATGAATCTGGTTTCTGTGCTGCACAACCTTCAAATTGTTTGATGATAAATTATTAGGAAGTCTTGATGTTGCAAAATTGAGTGACAGAAATGCGTCTCTTTTTAATGCAAACAATCAGACATCGCTTGAATGGGACATCTGCGAACAAATAAAATGCATGTGTTTCAATACAACAGCAGCCAATACTGGTCCTAGAAATGGTGCAGCTATTCTTCTAGAACAAAAATTCGACAACGATTTATTGTGGCTGGCATGTCAACACCATATATTTGAAATTATGCTGGAAGCTGTTGTTTCAAAGTCTTTATCACCATCTTCTGGCCCAGATATAGTCCTTTTTAAGAAGTTCAGAGAAAAATGGTCAAGCATTAATAAGGAGGACTACGAGACAGCATTATCAGATCCAGATATCTATGAAAATATTCATGACATCAAAGATGACATAATTATATTTGCAACAAATCAACTAGATACATTCCAACCAAGAGACGATTACCTAGAACTATTGCAGTTAACAATTATTTTTTTGGGAGGTGAACCAAAAGGTGGAATCAAATTTAAACATCTAGCGGGACTTCATCGGGCTAGGTGGATGGCCAAAATTACATATTCATTAAAAATTTTTATGTTCAAATCTCAGTTCAAAATTTCGGTAAAAGACAAAAAAGGACTAAAAGACATCTGTCTATTTGCTACTCGGTTATATGTAAAGGCATGGTTTACAGCTCCTGTGCCATCTTGCGCTCCTCGTCTTGCTCTGGAATTATTACAGAATCTTGTAGGCTACAAACAAATAAATGACACAATTGCATTTGTTGCTATTAAAAAACTGTTAGGTCACCTCTGGTACCTATCAGAAGAACTGGTAGTCTTGGCCTTTTATGATGATGAAGTGCCTACTGAAACGAAAAACAAAATTGTAAAGGCCTTGCAAAATACAACAGAAACTCTTCCTGCAAAACGGGCTTTTCTAGATCCTGCACTTATTCCAACGAAGAAATTAGAAGATTTTGTCATCAAATACGCAAAGATTCTTTACAATAACAGAATTTAGTTCAAAATTTTTACTCAAAGATGCTAAAGAATGGCATAATGATGAAGAGTATAACTCCGCTAAGAAATCTATCAAACAGTGGAAAGTCGTGAATGATATAGCGGAAAGAGAAGTAAAATTAATGGATGAAGATAATAAAATACTAACACATGACGAAGATCAAAAACAATTCTTGCTACAAGTAGTGAAAAAAACTACAGGGCTGTTTACCCTGATAGAAAGAAAGAAACATTGATGAAGTAAGGACAGCTAATGTCTCAAATATCATGCTAGTTTAATTATGCATGCTTGTGGTTATGGTAGGACCTACGGGGGAGCTTTCCACATTAAAAAAAAGCAATGCGCCTTGTACTGTACCCCCTGGGTGGTGTGGAAAAATGTGACAATTTGAGTCGTTCTGTCAATTTTTAATTGCTGGTAGCAACCCCTAAAAATTAAAAATTTGCTAAAATATTTTAGGATAGTTGTTTTTATGCTGAAATGAACCATTTGAAGGGTTGAACGCATTAAAATATAAAAAAATTTTTTTAGCCCCATATTTGAATCACCCTAATATATATATATATATATATATTTAACTGCAATGACCACGCAGTATATAAATGAATAGAAAAGACGTAAATAAGGAGCGTCTCTGCACACGGGGAAGAGAAATAACGAATAAATGAAAAATGAGGCGAACCGCCCGGGAATCGAACCCAGGGCCTTCCAATTGCCGGTTGGATGCGCTACCATTACACTACGGACCTCGATCAATCATAAATCGAAATTCTCCTACATAGGTACATAGGGCAGAAACCAATGCCCTGAGAGGGCACCCTCGCAAATCGTGAATATGTGCATTTAACTGCAATGACCACGCAGTATATAAATGAATAGAAACGACGTAAATAAGGAGCGTCTCTGCACACGGGGAAGAGAAATAACGAATAAATGAAAAATGAGGCGAACCGCCCTGGAATCGAACCCAGGGCCTTCCAATTGCCGGTTGGATGCGCTACCATTACACTACGGACCTCGATCAATCATAAATCGAAATTCTCCTACATAGGTACATAGGGCAGAAACCAATGCCCTGAGAGGGCACCCTCGCAAATCGTGAATATGTGCATTTAACTGCAATGACCACGCAGTATAAATGAATAGAAACGACGTAAATAAGGAGCGTCTCTGCACACGGGGAAGAGAAATAACGAATAAATGAAAAATGAGGCGAACCGCCCGCCCGCCCGCTCCTTATTTACGTCGTTTCTATTCATTTATATACTGCGTGGTCATTGCAGTTAAATGCACATATTCACGATTTGCGAGGGTGCCCTCTCAGGGCATTGGTTTCTGCCCTATGTAGGAGAATTTCGATTTATGATTGATCGAGGTCCGTAGTGTAATGGTAGCGCATCCAACCGGCAATTGGAAGGCCCTGGGTTCGATTCCCGGGCGGTTCGCCTCATTTTTCATTTATTCGTTATTTCTCTTCCCCGTGTGCAGAGACGCTCCTTATTTACGTCGTTTCTATTCATTTATGTACTGCGTGGTCATTGCAGTTAAATGCAGATATTCACGATTTGCGAGGGTGCCCTCTCAGGGCATTGGTTTCTGCCCTATGTAGGAGAATTTCGATTTATGATTGATCGAGGTCCGTAGTGTAATGGTAGCGCATCCAACCGGCAATTGGAAGGCCCTGGGTTCGATTCCCGGGCGGTTCGCCTCATTTTTCATTTATTCGTTATTTCTCTTCCCCGTGTGCAGAGACGCTCCTTATTTACGTCGTTTCTATTCATTTATATACTGCGTGGTCATTGCAGTTAAATGCACATATTCACGATTTGCGAGGGTGCCCTCTCAGGGCATTGGTTTCTGCCCTATGTAGGAGAATTTCGATTTATGATTGATCGAGGTCCGTAGTGTAATGGTAGCGCATCCAACCGGCAATTGGAAGGCCCTGGGTTCGATTCCCGGGCGGTTCGCCTCATTTTTCATTTATTCGTTATTTCTCTTCCCGTGTGCAGAGACGCTCCTTATTTACGTCGTTTCTATTCATATATATATATATATATATATATATATATATATATATATATATACAGGGTGTCCCAAAAAACTATATACTCTTTATAGCATCATATATTTTATAATAAAAAAAAAAAAACAATATATTGTTATAGCAATTGCCAATGAAAGGTAAATTAGTAATCTAAGTGATCAAAATGTTATAGCGAGTTGTTTGCATATAAAATTTAATTAACTACGCCAAGTGCTCAAAATGTTCTCCGGCGGCATGAATGCACTTTTGAATGCGTCGACTAACTGATTCGCAGACATGGACTAATGTGGATGCTGTGATGGTCCCGCACTTTTCCCTAATTGCATCCTTAAGGTGTTCGAGTGTTGCAGGTCTTGTACCATAAACTGCATCCTTCAGGTAGCCCCGCAAGTAAAAATCAAGTGGAGTCAAGTCCGGTGAACGTGGAGGATACTCAACGCTTCCTCTTCGTCCTATCCAACGGTTAAGCAACGTTTCATCGAGGTACCTTCTGACATCACAATGATAATGAGGAGGGGCTCCATCTTGTTGAAAGTAAAAGTCGTCGTTCCCAAACAACTTCCGAACTGCAGGTATAATTTCTGTCCGCAGCATGTCGAGATATGCGGCACCGGTAACTGTCCCATTAAAGAAAAATGGTCCAACCAAACCCCTGGATGATAAACCACACCATGCTGTTAATCCTGGTAAATTAACATGTTTATCCACATAAACGTGTGGATTCTCAAGTGACCAGTACCTACAGTTGTGTCGATTTACTGTGCCATTCAGCTTGGAGGTAGCTTCATCAGACCACACGATTTTGTTGGCAAACTGTACGTCTTCGGCTTCCATTGACTGAAACCATTCACAAAATTCGAGTCTGCGATCAGGGTCATCTTCAGTCATGCCGTGTAACAGACTTGGAATGTAGCTTTTCCATTTTGCGGACTTTAAAATCCGGTGAACACCTGATTTGCTGATTCCGGTCTCACGGGCGCATTGCCTAACTGATTTCTGTGGTGATCGATTAAATTTTTGCAACACTAAAACGGAGTTTTCATCACTCGCACTTGATTTGCGTCGTCCAGATCTTCGCTTGTGCATATCTTGAGCAGATCCCTCTGCCTCAAACTTGTCACGGATGCTTGTAATGGCGAGACGTGTCGGTGGCTTTGTATCAAATTCCCGGATCCATTGCCGCTGGACTTCGGACACATTCTCAAATTTCCAATACCATTTCAGAACACTTTTTCGTTGCTCCAGTGTCAAACGTTTACGCAACATGGGTTCTTTTGCTGAACTGAATAAAGTTGAATGCTGTAGAGTTTGTATCGTGGAATGAGTGCGTAGGCTAAGTCCGAAGCAAGCTAGTGAGTGACTAGACTACGTTCGGTCCATAGGCTTCGCCATTACAAGGCCTTTGATAAAACAAGGCCAGGCTTAGTCGACGCATTCAAAAGTGCATTCATGCCGCCGGAGAACATTTTGAGCACTTGGCGTAGTTAATTAAATTTTATATGCAAACAACTCGCTATAACATTTTGATCACTTAGATTACTAATTTATCTTTCATTGGCAATTGCTATAACAATATATTTGGTTTTTTTTTAATTATAAAATATATGATGCTATAAGGAGTATATAGTTTTTTTTTGGGACACCCTGTATATATATGCAGTAATTATGTCAAAACAATAGAATCTGTATGTATAGAACAAGAAGATAGTTTTAATTTGTGTGAATGTACTTATAAGCGGGACCCTTTTATAAAAATGCCCTTCTGGGGTCGGGGGAACGGGATTTAGCCTAGGTGCGAATTTCTTAATGGGCTCTGGATTGTTTCCTTCTCGCCTTTTTCATTCGTTTTTAGGTTTATAATTTCTGTATAATAAACAACAATGTAATAATCAATGTAATAATAAATTTATAATTTCTGTAATAAATAATAATGCAATATTAAATGTAATAAATTTAATAATAAATGTATTAATTATGTAAAAAAATAATAGAATCTGTATGTATAGAACAAGGAGATTGTTTTAAATTTATGCGAATGTACTTATAAGCGGGTCCCTTTAATAAAAATGCCCTTCCAGTGTCGGGAGAATGGGATCTAACCTAGGTGCGAATTTCTTAATGGTCCCTGGACTGTTTTCCCTCTTGTTTTTGGTTCATTCGTTTTTATGTATCCACCCGAAGAGGATGCCAGTGGGCATCGAAACTGTTTTGGAAATAAACTCTGTCTATTAGAGTGGGTTTTTATTATCAAGTTTCGAATGGTTACATTTATCAGGATTATATTTATCTACGTGCAAAGCATACAGTCAGTTATGGAGAAAGCATAAAAAGTAATATAAAAAGAGATGATATTCTCTTTCTCTCTGTAACCTAACATATGTTAACCCAACCTGATTTAACCTAACCCACAATAACTTCTCGATTTTATGTCATGCCAGTCAGATGTTGTTAGCCTGGTTGAAATTGGCCTATATTCATTTGGTCGACAAGACACAATATCGACACTTGAGAAAACTGACAACGAAACTAAATCTAACATAAACTAACCTAACCTAACCTATGCTAACCTAACTTAACCTATGCCGTTGAAATCACGAGCATACAGCGTGGACTATAAGAAAGTGAATATAAAGAATAAGGTTACTGGATATTTATTGTTAATTTATCTTCTATTTCTATTGTTATGAGTAGTATAGCCGCAAAAAGGTAGAGTGCAGGAATGTTGCAAGAGATAATGATCAATGTCGCAAAGGGGGTAGGGGTTACAAAGAGGGGTGGGGGTATGCAACAACTCAATGTTGCAGAGGGGGTGGGGGGATGCTGCAGGTGCAACAAGGGGTCATGAAACTTGGAGGCGGCGTTATCCCCCAAGAGAAAGACAGGAGAAGGAGAGAAAGGAAGAGAGGTGTTCACCTGGCAGGAGCCAAGTGCAAACTAAGACTTCAGCCGAGTGGCCGTTGTCTTATAGGCCCCTAATCAGCCAGTTGGCTTAGAAGGAGCCAAGGGGGAGGGGGAAGGGGTCTTCGGGGGAAGAAGGAAGGATGACCTCCCCCCAAAGAGGTTGCCTTAGCCTAAGACAGAAAGGATAGACGGAGGAGGACTTTCGAGGGACAAGGTGGGATGTCCTAACCCTCCAAAGGGAAACTAAGCTAAGTCTTAACCTAAGAAGGGAAGGAGAGAGATCTTTATTCAGCAGCTGTCATCATCAAACTACCAGCACCGAAGCCAAGCGGGTCTTATATAGATGATGGTTGAGTTGCCAGATACCATTTTTTATTTTAATTGTACAGGTATACATTATTAGGGTGAGTTCCTAGATACCACCATTTATTTTAATTCGTTACCAAAGCATACAGACTTTCTCTTGAAAATCGAAATTGACAAAAAAAAATGTTTGTTAATTAAATAAATAGAATTTGCCTTCTACTGCACAAAAATAATATAATACGTACAATCGTCAAAATAATAGTTCAGACGAAATACACACACACACACACACAATTGAACAACTTTCTCCTTACCTTATATATATATATATATATATATATATTATATATATATATATATATATAGAAAGAATCTATTAACTGTGTCTATTTAATTTTGTCATTCCTTATATATATATATATATATATATATATATAATATATATATATATATATAAACGGATTTTCACCTTAAAGTGAATTAAAACAATATTAACATTAAAAAATTCACTAAACAATGGGCTTAGCAAAAGAAATCGTTCCATTAACATTCTCAAATCTATACACACACACACACACACACACACACACACCTCTGTATATATTATGTGAATGAAAATCAGAAAAATGCCAAAAAGTATATTAATTTAAAGCAAATGAATTTTCTCCTTTTAAGGGAATCAAAAAATTTTCTCCTTTTAAGAGAATCAATTATTAAAACCAATATTAACAATATAAGAAACTAATTATTTAAACGCCGTTTTATTTATTCTTTCAGTTATTAAAGTGAATCCAAAATATTAACTCTTAGAATAATGTTATAACATTGTGTTCAGACGAGGAGTGAGCGGAGCAGATAACCAAGAGATCCAGCTAAAAGGTCCAGCCCGAGGCCTTTTAAAACCACAAACTGGCGAGAAGGAATTTGGGTCGAACTTTCTCTCTCTCAAAGACTCGATTCCAGCCTCTGTCTCGGCAAATCCTTCGCTCGACTCCTTCAATTTGGTCCCTTCCTACTGAAGTGTATATAAAATTCTATTTTATTAAATGCGTTGTTTATATGTCTTTACGTTTAATTTGTATGGCATCATCTTCTTAGTTATTGAAATGAATGAATAAAAAATGGAGGGATATATTATTATTATTATTATTATACATTTTTCAAAATCAACACACACACACACACACACACACACAGAAAGTTTTGCTTATTCTTTTCTTTTTTAAAAATTTAAATAAAGGAATGGAAATATTTACACACACACACACACACACATATATATATATATATATATATATATATATATATATAGGGTGGTACAAATTACAATAGTAATAATGATAGCTAACTCTTTTTCGCCGAATTGTAACAATGGTTAAGCTTTTCACTCCGCCTTAGACCCACAGTTTAACGTGGAAACCGAACTAAACTGCAGCACGGGGTGCCAGAAATTGCACGGGATGCATTACTTATTGTGGTAGTTCTTGTCCTTGTATGTAATGAACAACTTCAGAGTTCATTTACACCATGCGTACACTTATCTCGTGTACACAGTTAGTGGGAAATAAAACGTACCAATGAAACTATAGACTCATTTAAAATACAGAATTCATTCACACCAGGCGTACACCTATCTCGATATATATATATATATATATATATATATATATATATATATATATACATACAGAGAGTTTTGTTCATTCTTATCTTTTTTTTTTAAATAAATAAAGGAATGGATATATTTACAATTTCTTTATTATAAAATCCTCTCAATTACATTAGTGATTATTGATCCGGGAATAGTGTGGCTGCAAAATGTGATATGCACAAAAACAATGTAGATTTTTCTTTTTAGTAATAATAATAATTACTAACTCCTCGCCGAATTGTAACAATGGTTAAGCTTTTCACTCTGCCTTAGGCCTACAGTTTAACGTGGAATCCGAACTAAGCTTCAGCACTGGCGAGGGTGGTTATTTATTAACACATCTATGCGAGAAGTAAAAATCCACAAGTCAGGAATCTTGGGAAAAGCTGTGTTTAGTATGGTTGAAAAATAATTTGCTCCTCTCGATTACATTAGTGATTATTGATCCGGGAATAGTGTGGCTGCAAAATGTGATATGCACAAAAACAATGTAGATTTTTCTATGTAGTAATAATATGGGATGCAAAATGTTATATGCACAAACTTTTAAATACTTAGGGTATCCATTTATCTGCCATCCAATGATTCGCGGATTCCTCCGCAAATACGATCATGCTTAAAAAACACACAAAGAAGCTTTCGTTAGCTACAACATCAAATACAATTTTATAATCATTTCCTTTTCAAACGGTTTATTCTTATATATATATATCGATGAATTTACGCATACATTTTTAATTAGCTATACGTTTTGGACAGGCTTCAACAAAAGAAGTACGTTACCGGTTTTAAACAGATATTTTAGGAACTTACCCAAAGATATATTGTATAAAATGAAAATAATTATTTCAAGGCTTTTTGTGTTTAGAAATACATCTCGTCAGGGAATGATTGCTCACTATTTCACATCATAACTTCACCGAGATAATTGAAGCTCATATACAGGACCTACATTGTCTATAAGATCTGTGGCGCGTGGAACATGCGGCCTCCAGAAGATGTGAACATCTGCTCTGTGGATCAGTTCAAGAAAATGGATAAGCCAAACCTTGCGATGTAGGAATTTTTTCCATGGAACCGTAACCACTGATACATCCTCGGTACGGATTGCAATACTTATTGAGGTACTTCTTGTCCTTGTATCTCCATCACGTACACCTCCCTCATTGTGTCCGACAACACAGAAACTCATTACAAGAAGTTTGTTGCAAGAAGATGCAAAAGTGTAATGACAAAGCACAGCTTCAGGGTTCAATCACACCATGCGCACAATTATCTCGTGTACGCAGTGTACCCATTACACATTGTGTCCGACAACAAAGAAGCTCTTTCCAAAATTGTTGCAAGAAGATGCAAAAAGTGTAAAGAAAAAGTATAGCTTCAGAGTTCATTCACACCATGCGTACACTTATCTCGTGTACGCAGTGTACACCTTCCACATTGTGTCCGACACTATTTTTCTTCTACGCTAGAGAATACACATCTGAAATCCACGGCTTGCACCGCTCAACTGAGTACGCAGGCGTAGAGATATCCCCAGGTACTAGCAGGAGTCACTTTTTAGGCGTAATTGGCTTGTTCAGGTTGAGTTGTCAGATACCACTTTTTATTTTAATTGTTCAGGTATACATTATTATGGAGAGTTGCCTGATACCACTTTTTATTTTAATTGTTCAGGTATACATTATTATGGAGAGTTGCCAGATACCATTTTAATTGTTCAGGTATACATTATTAGATTGCCAGATTGTACCATTTGTTTAATTAATTCTTAAAAGTTGGCTTAGAATTCCGCTAGTAGATTTAGAAGGCGTAACATGCCATTTAGTATAATTGTTTACAACCAAAAGAATTAAATAAAACAACACTGCATCATTCTGTTTATTATAAATATATAGAAAGTAAATATACATTTGAATGATCAATTAAAAATAATAATAGTTTAAGAAATATGACGAGGAATATGCATATAATCAAAAAATATATCCGTCAATATAACAGTACAGGAGAAATATACATACATACACAATTATGGAGATATATAGAAAATAAATACACATTGGAATGATTAAAAAATAATATAACTATCAACATAGCAGAAATATATATACACAACTAAATAAATAAATACATACACTTTATCTTCTACTGCGCAAAATAAGAAATTGTAGAGCCATCAATATAGCAAATACACACACACACACACACACACACACACACACACACACACACACACACACACATTCTAAATATATATATATATAAATACGTTTCACTTTTTTTCAAAATACTAAACTCGCACTTAACCGAGTCTACAATTACATCGTTATTGCTCTGCATTACGCAGTATACGCGGTTTAATAATATTTCACCGCTTATAGTATAGGGAAACCTGTACTCGATATGAAGGGCTTTCATATCGTTCAGTACTATTTTTGTTCTCACTTTACAACCGGTTGGTAAGTTATCTTTAATTACGTCTAGAATACAATCAAAAGCACGCACAAAGAGTTCATCGTTAGCCACATTATTAAACACAAGTTTATAAACACGCCTTTCCAATCGAGGGTTTATTTCTACCGACCCGAGCTTTTCAATCGTGAAATCACCTTCACATAGCTGTAATTGAAATAATCTTCTAAATCGTTACGACAACTGCTCGTTATATAAATTTCGGTTTTAATGTTTCAACACTCCCTCAATGCGCACCAGACAGTTCCCGTCAGGGTAAATTTCATGAACTAGGCACATTTTATAACGGTTTTATTGTTTTACCACTCACCATTTCCACAAACTAAACGTCTTCACACTCCGGTGCACTATTTGAGAGAAACATATGACCACATTTTTCCTTTTTAGTTAACAGGTGATACTCGTCTCTAAAGTCTGCTAAAAACTCACGCAGGGCACTAGCCACAACCTCACTACGAACCTCATCATGATATACATTAATACAGTGATAAAAATACTTAAGATTGTCCATGATGACGACATTTACATTTTCAACCGAAGTGTACGAGTGCTCGGTATGGTGTAACGTGATATAATACCGCTTGTCACACTACTTATCTACAAGACTCACTATCCATATCTGCTGCTTCTCTTCTGCACGCGTTGTTTCTTTTACTTCACGGTATATGTGAGACTTTATAAAGCTTAGCTCTACAGCATACTTCAATACATCGTCTGTGCAACGAAAGCCTACAACGCTCTCACCAGAATAACCATAGAGTATTTGTACATCTTGCTCCTTCGCACGATCCAATGTGGTTTTAAAAGAAGCAAAGGAGGGGGGAATAGGAAGTTTTTCGGTATCCACCTCATCTTGACACTTTGCTGAATACCATTTCATAAACGTTGAACAAGCAATATTAAAGGTAGCCATTTTCTTCTACGTGGGCGAATACACATCTGAGCTCAAGGGCTTATTGCAATTAAGTGACCACGCAGGGAATCCTAGGTAATAGCATGACTCACGTTGCTGGTCTTCCAGTAGGCGGAGCTTAGAACTTTTACCTGTGCACACACACACACACACACACAAAGGAGAAAGTGAATCGCTAATTGAAACATGATTTATTTAATAAACGAAATATTCAAGTTATATATATTTACAAATACGTGTAATAAATAAGTTAACAATAGACACATCCAAGATTATATTCAAGACATATATTTACAAACACGTGTAATAAATAAGTTAACAATAGACACATCAAAGATTATATTCAAGGTATATATATATTTACAAATGCGTGTGATAAATAAGTTAACAATTGAAATTATGTTAACACAAGAAATAACAGAAAGCACAAGAAAAAACAAATGCATAGATTTGGTGATCACAAACAACAGTAACCTAATACTTTAAAGAGTGCATTCTATTAAATACTTTTAGCCTATGTTCACGAATTAATACCAGTTTGAAAATAGATACAGTTTCCTCTATTCGTCTTTGAAATCTTAGTCTGTCCCGAGCGCACTCTTCCCATTGTCCTCTTCTACAGAAATCAGCAACGGGGTAAGTTAGAACGTTGTCACAGAATTTTACTTTGGGGGGTTTGGTGCAATCCAAACGTTTCCAATTTCATCATTCCATCTTTGGTTCACGAATTTTAACTCTTCTGCAATTTTGTCAACGCTGCGTCTATCCTCACTTCCAAAGTCACTTTCATCAGTGCAAACAATGTTATGATTAGTCTCAGGATTTTTGAGGCAACTTTTTCTTTGTGCTGACAATGAACGTACTCATTCATGCACAGTGTAACTCACTACGTGATAAAAGAAATTGTATTTAAGGTTGCGTATTATATAAACTAATTATATATTTTATAGGAATGACGATGAGGTATAGCACCCCATCATCGACATCACGGATGATATATATATATATATAATAGTATGGCCTCCTTTAGCAAATAAATAGATTTAACGTCAACTGCTTCATTTACCGTTTTATTTGATAGTCGTATATTCTCTCGTATATAACCATCAAATATGAATAATTCAGAAGTATCGGAACAGATCCGTGTACCATCATCATTTAAATCCAGTTCATTGTCAGCACAAAGAAAAAGTTGCCTCAAAAATCCTGAGACTAATCATAACATTGTTTGCACTGATGAAAGTGACTTTGGAAGTGAGGATAGACGCAGCGTTGACAAAATTGCAGAAGAGTTAAAATTCGTGAACCAAAGATGGAATGATGAAATTGGAAACGTTTGGATTGCACCAAACCCCCAAAAGTAAAATTCTGTGACAACGTCCTAACTTACCCCGTTGCTGATTGCTGTAGAAGGGGACAATGGGAAGAGTGCACTCGAGACAGATTAAGATTTCAGAGACGAATTGAGGAAACTGAATCTATTTTAAAACTGGTATTAATTCGTGAACATAGGCTAAAAGTATTTAATAGAATGCACTCTTTAAAGTATTAGGTTACTGTTGTTTGTGATCACCAAATCTATGCATTTGTTTTTTCTTGTGCTTTCTGTTATTTCTTGTGTTAACATAATTTCAATTGTTAACTTATTTATCACACGTATTTGTAAATATACATATACCTCGAATATAATCTTTGATGTGTCTCTTGTTAACTTATTTATTACACGTGTTTGTAAATATATATGTCTTGAATATAATCTTGGATGTGTCTATTGTTAACTTATTTATTACACGTATTTGTAAATATATATAACTTGAATATTTCGTTTATTAAATAAATCACGTTTCAATTAGCGTTTCACTTTCTCCTTTGTGTGTGTGTGTGTGTGTGTGTGTGTGTGTGTGAGCGCACAGGTGAAAGTTCTAAGCTCCCCCTACTGGAAGACCAGCAACGTGAGTCATGCTACTCCCTGCGTGGTCAGTTGATTGCAATAAGCTCTTGAGCTCAGACGTGTATTCGCCCGCGTAGAAGAAAATGGCTACCTTTAATATTGCTTGTTCAACGTTTATGAAATGGTATTCAGCAAAGTGTCAAGATGAGGTGGATACCGAAAAACTTCCTATTCCCCCCTCCTTTGCCTCTTTTAAAACCACATTGGATCGTGCGAAGGAGCAAGATGTACAAATACTCTATGGTTATTCTGGTGAGAGCGTTGTAGGCTTTCGTTGCACAGACGATGTATTGAAGTATGCTGTAGAGCTAAGCTTTATAAAGTCTCACATATACCGTGAAGTAAAAGAAACAACGCGTGCAGAAGAGAAGCAGCAGATATGGATAGTGAGTCTTGTAGATGAGTGGTGGGACAAGCGGTATTATATCATGTTACACCATACCGAGCACTCGTACACTTCGGTTGAAAATGTAAATGTCGTCATCATGGACAATCTTAAGTATTTTTATCACTATATTAATGTATATCATGATGAGGTTCGTAGTGAGGTTGTGGCTAGTGCCCTGCTTCAGTTTTTAGCAGACTTTAGAGACGAGTATCATCTGTTAAATAAAAAGGAAAAATATGGTCATATGTTTCTCTCAAATAGTGCACCGGAGTGTAAAGACGTTTAGTTTGTGGAAATGGTGAGTGGTAAAACAATAAAACCGTTATAAAATGTGCCTAGTTCATGAAATTTACCCTGACGGGAACTGTCTGGTGCGTATTCAGGGAGTGTTAAAACATTAAAACCGAAATTTATATAACGAGCAGTTGTCGTAACGATTTAGAAGATTATTTCAATTACCGCTATGTGAAGATGAGTTCACGATTTAAAAGCTCGGGTCGGTAGAAATAAACCCTCGATTGGAAAGGCGTGTTTATAAACTTGTGTTTAATAATGTGGCTAACGATGAACTCTTTGTGCGTGCTTTTGATTGTATTCTAGACGTAATTAAAGATAACTTACCAACCGGTTGTAAAGTGAGAACAAAAATAGTACTGAACGATATGAAAGCCCTTCATATCGAGTACAGGTTTCCCTATACTATAAGCGGTGAAATATTATTAAACCGCGTATACTGCGTAATGCAGAGCAGTAATGATGTAATTGCAGACTCGGTTAAGTGCGAGTTTAGTATTTTGAAAAAAAGTGAAATATATATATATATATATATATATATATATATATAGCATATTTGTGTGTGTGTGTATGTGTATATTTCTGCTATATTGATGGCTATAGGATTTCTTATTTTGCGCGGTAGAAGATAAAGTGTATGTATTTATTTATTTAGTTGTGTGTATATATTTCTGCTATGTTGATAGTTATATTATTTCTTAGTTTTGTTTTTTGATCATTCCAACCTTACCTTATGTTGTTTCGTGCGTTGGTCTCTCTTCACACGGAGGTCAAGCTGGTGGCCCCGCCTCTAGGTCTGGCCTGGTGGAGGAGCGAGTTGCTTTCTTGCGCTCTCCACCGTACATAGCCAGGCACGCCCGGCTCATCTGGTACTGTCCTGAGCCAGGCATCCACTCTTTTCTTGAAGACTTCAACTTTGACCCCCGTTACGTTTCTGAGGTCCTTAGGAAGCTGGTTGAAAAGTCTTGGCCCCCTGACAACCAAGCTATTTTCCTTCAGGGTTGAGGAGGTCCCTTGTCGGGCCTTTAATTTGGGAACACTACACATTCTGCCTTTCCTATTTTCCAGTGTTGTTTGAATGGTAATTGGGTTTAGTTTTAGGTTTGGTACCAGTTTTTCGATCATTTTCCATATGTAGATTATGATGTACCTCTCTCTTCTTCTTTCCAGTGAGTACAGATCTAGTTTACGTAGTCTTTCCGAGTAGTTGAGTTCTTTGCAGCCATCAATCTTGGCTGTGAAATGCCTTTGCGTTTCTTCTAGTTTATTAGTTTCTTCCTTTTTATATGGGGACGTCAAAACTGAGCAGTATTCAAGTTTTGGTATAATCAGTGTTTTTAGCAGGGGAATCATTACTGTCCTGTCCCTTCTCTTGAACGTTCTTAGAACCTGTCCGGCGACTCTTTTTGCTTTATTTATCGCTATCTGATTTTGTGTTTCGAATTTCGCATCATCTGTCATTATTACCCCGAGATCAATCGCTTTCATACTTCTTTGAATTTCCTGTCTATCTGGAGCATAATATGCAGTCTGTTTAAGTTCTTCTTTTCTACCATATCTCAAGAGCTGAAATTTCTCGGCGTTAAATGACATGTTGTCTTCTGACCATTTGTATATTTTGTTCGTGTCCCTCTACAAGGCCTCCACGTCATGTACATCGCTGATTTTTCTGCTGATCTTTGTATCGTCTGCAAAGGATGTTACTATAATATTGCTGTTTACTCCGCTGTCTATGTCTGTTAGCATGATAATGAACAGGAGTGGGGCCAGTACTGTCCATTGTCGTACTGAGGTGCGTACTTCCGATTCTGATGATGATATACCTTGAATTTTGACGACCTGCAGAAGATCACTAAGGAAGTTCTATATATCTCCATAATTGTGTGTATGTATATATATATTTCTCCTGTACTGTTATGTTGACGGATATATTTTTTGATTATATGCATATTCCTCGTTCATATTTCTTAAACTATTATTATTTTTAATTGATCATTCGAATGTATATTTACTTTCTATATATTTATAATAAACAGAATGATGCAGTGTTGTTTTATTTAATTCTTTTGGTTGTAAACAATTATACCAAATGGCAAGTTACGCCTTCTAAACCTACTAGCGGAATTCTAAGCCAACTTTTAAGAATTAATTAAACAAATGGTACAATCTGGCAATCTAATAATGTATATGTGAACAATTGAAATGGTATCTGGCAACTCTCCATAATAATGTATACCTGAACAATTAAAATAAA
Organism: Bathynomus jamesi; assembly: GCA_023014485.1. NCBI lineage: Eukaryota > Metazoa > Arthropoda > Malacostraca > Isopoda > Cirolanidae > Bathynomus > Bathynomus jamesi. The sequence goes on from JAJOZX010000337.1 coordinate 679,917, forward strand.
AAGTGGTATCTGGCAACTCTCCATAATAATGTATACCTGAACAATTAAAATAAAAAGTGGTATCTGACAACTCTCCATAATAATGTATGCTTGAACAATTAAAATAAAAAGTGGTATCTGACAACTCAACCTGAACAAGCCATTTACGCCTAAAAAGTGACTCCTGCTACTACCTGGGGATATCTCTACGCCTGCGTACTCAGTTGAGCGGTGCAAGCCGTGGATTTCAGATGTGTATTCTCTAGCGTAGAAGAAAAATAGCGTCGAACACAATGTGGAAGGTGTACACTGCGTACACGAGATAAGTGTACGCATGGTGTGAATGAACTCTGAAGCTATTCTTTTTCATTACACTTTTTGCATCTTCTTGCAACAATTTTGGAAAGAGCTTCTGTGTTGTCGGACACAATGTGGAAGGTGTACACTGCGTACACGAGATAAGTGTACACATGGTGTGAATGAACTCTGAAGCTGTTATTTGTCATTACATTTTTGCATCTTCTTGCAACAAACTTCTTGTAATGAGTTTCTGTGTTGTCGGACACAATGAGGGAGGTGTACATGATGGAGATACAAGGACAAGAAGTACCTCAGTAAGTATTGCAATCCGTACCGAGGATGTATCAGTGGTTACGGTTCCATGGAAAAAATTCCTACATCGCAAGGTTCGGCCTATCCATTTCCTTGAACTGATCCACAGAGCAGATGTTCACATCTTCTGGAGGCCGCATGTTCCACGCGCCACAGATCTTATAGACAATGTAGGTCCTGTATATGAGCTTGAATTATCTCGGTGAAATTATGATGTGAAACAGTGAGCAATCATTTCCTGACGAGATGTATTTCTGAACACAAAAAGCCTTGGAATAATTATTTTCATTTTATACAATATATCTTTGGGTAAGTTCCTAAAATATCTGTTTAAAACCGGTAACACTGTACTTCTTTTGTTGAAGCCTGTCCAAAACGTATAGCTAATTAAAAATGTATGCGTAAATTCATCGATATATATATAAGAATAAACCGTTTGAAAAGGAAATGATTATAAAATTGTATTTGATGTTGTAGCTAACGAAAGCTTCTTTGTGTGTTTTTTAAGCATGATCGTATTTGCGGAGGAATCCGCGAATCATTGGTTGGCAGATAAATGGATACCCTAAGTATTTAAAAGTTTGTGCATATAACATTTTGCATCCCATATTATTACTACATAGAAAAATCTACATTGTTTTTGTGCATATCACATTTTGCAGCCACACTATTCCCGGATCAATAATCACTAATGTAATCGAGAGGAGCAAATTATTTGTCAACCATACTAAACACAGCTTTTCCAAAGATTCATGACTTGTGAATTTTTACTTCTCGCATAGATGTGTGAATAAATAACAACCCCCGCCAGTGCTGAAGCTTAGTTCGGATTCCACGTTAAACTGTAGGTCTAAGGCAGTGAAAAGCTTAACCATTGTTACAATTCGGCGAGGAGTTAGTTATTATTATTATTACTAAAAAGAAAAATCTACATTGTTTTCGTGGATATCACATTTTTCAGCAACACTATTCCCGGATCAATAATCACTAATGTAATCGAGAGGATTTTATAATAAAGAAATTGTAAATATATCCATTCCTTTCTTTAATTTTTAAAAAAAAGATAAGAATGAACAAAACTCTGTGTGTATATATATATATATATATATACACACGAGATAGGTGGTCGCCTGGTGTGAATGAATTCTGTATTTTAAATGAGTCTATAGTTTCATTGGTACTTTTTATTTCCCACGAACTGTGTACACGAGATAAGTGTACGCATGGTGTAAATGAACTCTGAAGTTGTTGATTACATACAAGGACAAGAACTACCACAATAAGTAATGCATCCCGTGCAATTTCTGGCACCCCGTGCTGCAGTTTAGTTCGGTTTCCACGTTAAACTGTGGGTCTAAGGCGGAGTGAAAAGCTTAACCATTGTTACAATTCGGCGAAAAAGAGTTAGCTATCATTATTACTATGGTAATTTGTACCACCCTATAATATATATATATATATATATATATATATATATATATATATATATATATTGTGTGTGTGTGTGTGTTAATTTTGAAAAATATATAATAATAATAATAATAATAATAATAATATATCCTTCCATTTTTTATTCATTCATTTCAACAACTAAGAAGATGATGCCATACAAATTAAACGTAAAGACATATAAACAACGCGCATTTAATAAAATAGAATTTTATATACACTTCAGTAGGAAGGGACCAAATTGAAGGAGTCGAGCGAAGGATTTGCCGAGACAGAGGCTGGAATCGAGTCTTTGAGAGAAAGAAAGTTCGACCCAAATTCCTTCTCGCAGGTTTGCGATTTTAAAAGGCCTCGGGCTGGACCTTTTAGCTGGATCTCTTGGTTACCTGCTCCGCTCACTCCTCGTCTGAACACAATGTTAAAACATTATTCTAAGAGTTAATATTTTGGATTAATTTTCATAACTGAAAGAAAATAAATAAAACGGCGTTTAAATAATTAGTTTCTTATATTGTTAATATTGGTTTTAATAATTGATTCTCTTAAAAGGAGAAAATTTTTTGATTCTCTTAAAAGAAGAAAATTCATTTGCTTTAAATTAATATACTTTTGGCATTTTTCTGATTTTCATTCACATAATATATACAGAGGTGTGTGTGTATGTGTGTGTGTGTGTGTGTGTGTGTATAGATTTGAGAATGTTAATGGAACGATTTCTTTTGCTAAGCCCATTGTTTAGTGAATTTTTTAATGTTAATATTGTTTTAATTCACTTTAAGGTGAAAATCCGTTTATATATATATATATATATATATATAAGGAATGACAAAATTAAATAGACACAGTTAATATGATTCTTTCTATATATATATATATATATATATATATATATATATATATATATATATATATAAGGTAAGGAGAAAGTTGTTCAATTGTGTGTGTGTGTGTGTGTGTGTGTGTGTGTATTTCGTCTGAACTATTATTTTGACGATTGTACGTATTATATTATTTTTGTGCAGTAGAAGGCAAATTCTATTTATTTAATTAATAAACATTTTCTTTTTGTCAATTTCGATTTTTGAAGAGAAAGTCTGTATGCTTTGGTAACGAGTTAAAATAAATGGTGGTATCTAGCACTCACCCTAATAATGTATACCTGTACAATTCAAATAAAAAATGGTATCTGGCAACTCAACCTTCATCTATATAAGACCCGCTTGGCTTCGGAGCTGGTAGTTTGATGATGACAGCTGCTGAATAAAGATATCTCTCCTTCCCTTCTTAGGTTAAGACTTAGCTTCGTTTCCCTTTGGGGGGTTAGGACATCCCACCTTGTTCCCCAAAGTCCTCCTCCGTCTATCCTTTCTCGCTTAGGCTAAGGCAACCCCTTTGGGTGGAGGTCATCCTTCCTTCTCCCCCCGAAGACCCCTTCCCCTCTCCCTCTTGGCTCCTTCTAAGCCAACTGGCTGATTAAGCCAACGGGCTGATTAGGGTCCTATAAGGCAACGGGTACTCGGTTCCTGCCAGGTGAACACCTCTCTTCCTTTCTCTCCTTCTCCTGTCTTTCTCTTGGGGGATAACGCCGCCTCCAAGTTTCATGACCCCTTGTTGCACCTGCAGCATCCCCCACCCCCTCTGCAACATTGAGTTGTTGCATACCCCCTTTGCAACATTGGGTTGTCGCAAACCCCCACCCCCTTTGCAACATTGGGTTGTTGCAGACCCCCACCCCTTTGCACCATTGAGTCGCTGCATACCCCACCCCCCTTTTCAACCCCTACCCTCCTTTGCAACATTGATCATTATCTCTTGCAACATTCCTGCACTCTACCTTTTTGCGGCTATACTACTGGTATGTCTTCTATTTCTATTTCTATGTCAATTCTGTGAAATGTAAAATATGAATTAAAAACTGGTAATGTAAAGTAACTGCTAAAAGTGACTGTATTGGCGTAATTTCTAACTTCCTTAGTTTACTTACACACTGTTTTCTGAGAACGGATTTTTTTTGTAACATCTTTCGGTAAATATGTAGTTTTGGGCCACTCATTTTTTTCACATTACGACTTCTTTTCTAACCTAAATAATTCATCCCGCAAATATTTGTTCACATAATGGATTTGAGAAAATAAAGTTAAATGAAAAGGTTTAAGAAAAAAGCAATAAAGTATATGAATTATAATTAATTGTTTCTTTACTGTACTTTTTAGTAACAGTATTAAAAAGTTTAATAGCTTTCTTTATTGTTCCATTCGTATTGGTTTCCCATGATCGAATCCTTTTTCTGGTTTTGGGTGGCGAAATCGACTTTGCGGTGCGGGTTCGAGTCCCACTAGCTCCTATTTTATCATTGTATTGCCTTTTCTCTTTCCATATTATTTAAATACGGTTATTGCACTTAAAGTTAAAAGGGATTCATTACCAAACAACGTCGAAGTAGCTTCCACAGCCCCATTGAATAAATTGTCTGTTTCTTGGAATGGCGCAATGCTCTCCCATAAAGGCTGGATGTAGTTTGATACTTGGAAATTCACGCAGGTTGCGAACGACCACCAAATCGACCATTTTAGAAGGTATCGATTGGTGTAAGCTTCTTTGAAATCACACCATAAAAGACTTAAAACCTGCGATACAAGCATCAAATTTATATATATATATATATATATATATATATATATATATATATACATTTCAACTGCAAAGAACACGCAGTATAATTAACGTAAAGAACGACGCTTGTATAGGAGAACATTCCGCGCAAGATGAGGAGGGAAAACGAACAAATGAAAAAATGAGGTAACCACCCGGGAATCGAACCCGGGGTCGTAATTCTCCTACATACGCGCAGAAACCAATGCCCCGAGGGGGACACCTCCCACATGCCGCACCTATTATAGGTGCGGCATGCGGGAGGTGCCCCCCTCGGGGCATTGGTTTCTGCGCGTATGTAGGAGAATTACGACTTCTGATCGAGTGAGGACCATGGTGTAGTGGTTATCATATCTGACCGGCAATCGGAAGATCCCGGGTTCGATTCCCGGGTGGTTACCTCATTTTCTCATTTGTTCGTTTTCCCTCCTCATCTTGCGCGGAATGTTCTCCTATACAAGCGTCGTTCTTTACGTTATATATATATATATACGATTCTAAGTTCAATCCCATATATATATATATATATATAATATATATACACAGTATATATATGACATGTGAATAAGGTTTTTGTTTCCTCACAAATAGTAATGAATTATTATACAGAAACTCACGTGTTTAAAATTTTCTGAAGTAAAAACATGGCCCTTGTCTTTGGTATAAAATTCGACATGATGGGAAACTTCATTAACTGAAGATTCAGTTTGTTCCTTCCTTTCAGTCGAATCTGTAATTGCTTCAGCTAAAACTTTCCGATGGAAGTAAATACTTGTCTTTACAGAAGGCAAAACAAGAGCTATGCAAAAGGCGATGCTGACCGATGCTAAGGAAACGTAATTCAAGGAGTGAATGTCCATTAATTCAGTTGAATAAAGTACCTGACGAAATAATGTATATAATTACACAAGACAATAAAAATCAATACATGTCCAAAGAATCACAAACATAGTTAACTTATTGAATTGAAATATAAAACAAATTTATCAAAAGTTACTGTAATATCCATCACAAAGTAGCTTCTAACTTGTGTTCGGATCTACTTACTTGTGACAAGAGGCCTGATAAGAATCTTCCCGTGAGGAGTGCGGACCTCGTGTAACTCGTAACCTTTTGGTAATACTTTCCATCTACTTGGGCGTAAATATATGTAAAATATGCAATTTCCGTTGACGTTGCAATACCATAGAAGAACTCCATCAATTGCATCCAGTGCACTCCTCCTGCCCACAACAAGAGAGACCAAGTGGCCACGTAACCTATCCCCTCAAATACAATAACCGGCTTATAGCGTAGAAGATCCGTAACGAGAAAGACAACTACTAAAAGAGATAGGTAACAGTATGTCCACACTGGGTAAACATCGTAGTACACCTGTGAAATCGGACAATGTTAGAAAGGAATACCAGGGCCTATCAAAACGTTTCACGAGAGGTCCTCGTAAGAAAGAACGGCTAACATACTATGGTTGATTATATTAAGTCTGCAACCCTTCAGCTTGCAGGTGCGTTTCCCTAGATTAAAGAGAGATCAGATGTCATACGTGTGCAAGCCAGCGCTATATAAACCAGACACTTTCTCATTAACTTTAGGATGGTATTACTTAATTCCACATCTTCTTACTCATCAGGCCTCGCATCTTGTAACGTTATGCTATTCATACAAGATGAAGTTCTTCCTGAAGGTGACATACGCTCTCCAGTCAGCTGCAGTGAGTGGAAACAAGTTTCAAGAGCGGCCCATAAATTTGGTTCTTATCGTGAAGAAAAACCGTTTATTTTGGGTACGCTTCTTCCATGATATAGAACATTGGTTAAAACCATTTTTGGCAACCTCGATTAGCTTGTTAGTCGAAGCTGATTAGCGATCGATATGTGGTGAGTAAAATGCTATGCATGGGAATAAGTACAGAGGTTTGACAAAAGTAAATAGACACTTTCGGTTTTTCCATAGATTTAATTTGATAATAAAAGTCAATAAATAATAACAGATTTATTGAATCACTATATTCAGAATATATTTTTGTATTATGTAAAGCTAACACACGTTCTGATATTCCATTGATGAGCTGACATTACATCGTGGTGTCTATTTACTTTTGTCAACCATCTGTAATACCACTCCACAGCAACATTAGATTGGAAACCTAACTTTATGTTGGTCAGGCAAGCGTCCATTGCCTAGTAGTTAACATCGTTTCCCTATAAGTGATGTGAAGATACTGAAGTTGAAAGTTCGAATCCCGATGATACTGGTAATAATAAAATAATTAGAACAATGGACCGCGTTAGTTGCGCTGAGCCCTGTGCCACTTTCTGGCCCTAATGATGTTAATTATGATTATTAATCTGTTGGTTAAAAAGTGTTTGGTTTATATATCGCTGTCTTGCACACGTTTACAGCATCATTTTTTTATGCAGGAAGGAGGAACCAAGGACAAATGACCAGAAAAACGTTAGACAGGAAAGGTATGAGAATGTGTGATATGTCAAAAGTCTGGTATTGCATGCTCTCCTTAAAGGAGGAGGCATGCCGTTAGAGAGTTCAGAGAGCAGTGTCCGTTGTAATAGCGATAGTAAAGAAAGCGTGAGGCAACATTGCGGCGAAGAGAGAGAGATTGAAGACAGTCGGTAAGAGGTGGGAATTGATTTGACGAAAAGCCTTTGATTTCACCCGGTCAACTACAGCTGTGTGGGTTGAGCCACCCCACACATGAGAAGCTATTCCATACAGGGGTGGGCAAGACCCATGTACAGAAACATCAAGTGAGCCGGGGTTAGAAACTGCAGAGCCGGTACAGTACACATAACCTCTTCGAAGTTGTTTTGGAAAGAGAGTATATGTAATGTTTCCAGGATAGATCACGAGAAAAGAAAACACCAAGAATGTTAAGAGAAGAGGAAGGATTAAGTTGTGTATTGTTAAAAGTAAGGGGATAGTCGTGTGAAAGATTATGATTAGTAGACAGATGAAGGAACTGAATTTTTGAGGCATTGAAAGCCACAAATCAGAGATGGCAGTAAGATCAGATTTCAGGTGGATCATAGCCGTCCTACACGAAACATTAAGTGTCTGTTGAAAGGGGACATTTTGTGAAGCGAGTGGAGAATTGCGGAGTGGAATAATCGGCATAGGAGTGGATAGGACACGAAGTGCGATTTAATAGCTCATTGATAAACAAAAGAAAAGAGTGGGTGACGGGACAGAACCCTGAGGAACACCACTGTTAATAGCTTTAGGAGAAGAACAGTGGCCTACAAGTGCAGCTATAGATCGTCCAGAAAGGAAATCAGAGATAAAGGCACAGATAGAAGGATGGAAACCGAAGGAGGGCATTTTGGAAATTAAGGATTTGTGGTAGACTATCAAAAGCTTTTGATATGTCTAGCGCAATAGCAACGATTTCACCGAAATCCCGAAAGGAGGATTATCAAGAGGCAGAAATATGCAAGAAGATCGCCAGTAGACCGTCCTTTGCGGAACCCATATTGACGATCTGAAAGAAGATTGAGAAGAGAGGTGTTTAAGAATCTTCCTATTAACGATAGATTCAAAAACTTTAGAGAGGCAAGAAATCAAAACAGTTGGACGATAGTTGATGGGCTGAGAGCGGTCACCCTTCTTTGGGACAGGCTGAGTGAAAGCTAACTTCAGCAGGAAGGAAAAGTACCAGATGAAAGCCAATACGAAAGGGTTTGCATAGGCAGAGTGTCAGCACAGAAGCACAGTTTTTGACAAGAAGAAGAGGAACACCATCAGGACCGATCGCTTTCTAGAGTTGAGCCCAGATAGGAGCGAAAAAACATTTTTGCAGATTCTAATTTCAGAATAATAAAGTAAGAGGGAGGAGGAGATGAAATAATAGCACTGGAATCACCCAGGGTTGAGTTAGAGGCGAAAGTTTGAGCGAAGAGTTCAATTTTATCAGGAGAAGAGACGGCAACTGAGCCTTCGGAATGGAGAAGAGGAGATCTACAGCTCTATAAAAGCTAAGGCTAACAAAGACCCTAAGATCCACTCTAAGGTTAGCCCGAGAGAAAGGAAAGAGTAGGGGGGTTAAAAGAGGAGAATAAGGGGTTAAGTAAGTAGCAAAACCTATCACTTGTGGGTTAACATTCAGAAAAAGAGAAAGAAAGACTCACCATCATCATCCACCGGCCACTGCCGACAAGTCGGAAAAATAGTCGAAGAGAATAGGAAAGGTGTGAAAGATGAAAAGAAGTAAAATAAGAACGCTTACAAACCATGCAAACAGTCTTAATTCAAACACTGTCATACCATGCAAACTACAGACATGCAAGTAAAGAGAGGATAAGAAAAAAAAGTAGGAAGAATATAACAAAAAGTGGGTTAGTTTACGCTACGAGCTACACCTACGTTCGTGTTAGTCTAATATTTTTTTTTTTAATAATTTTATTGCTGGCATCACACGCTGGCATGTCACAAGCTGGCATTAATCGTCAACAAACTCATCCTCGACTACCACCCCCAGAGCTCCTGTTGCTAATTGTTTTTTATTTTAAACAACGTAAATATTTTTAAGATGCCTATCTAAACGGTTTTTAAACATATTAACGCTGGTAGAGTTCACGACGGATGCGGGAAGATTATTCCATTTATCAATTACTTTAAACGTAAAAAAGTCTTTAGCGATGTTAGTAATGAATCGTCTGTCCAGCAACTTAAATCCGTTATTACGAGTATTGCTATTATCGAAAGCGAACAGCTTGTCAAAATTTACGTTATAGATTTTATTAACGATTTTGAAAACTTCAATAAGCTCCCCCATTAATCTCCTAGTTTCGAGTGAATGCAAGTCTAACTCTTTAATCCTATCTTCGTAAGACTTGTTGCGCAATGACGGAATTAGTTTCATGGCGCGACGCTGAACCCTTTCCAACCTATCAATATCCTCACGCAAATACGGACACCAAAACTGAACAGTATATTCTAAATGAGGCCCGACTAGGGACTTGTAAAGGGGCAATATAATATTCTTCGATTTAAATTCGAAATTAACCGCTATGAAGCCTAACATCCTGTTAGCTTTTGCGCAAGACTCCAGGCACTGGTTCCTAACTTTTAAATCCTTAGATACGCGTACGCCTAAATCTACTTCCTCGTCAACGCTCGCTAACTGTCTGTTGTCCATCGTGTGCGTGTAATTATTGTTACGAGAATCTATATGCAAAACTTTACACTTGTCTACTTAAATTGAATCTGCCACTTATCCGTCCACTCCATAATCCTATTTACATCGTCTTGGAGCCTATTTCTATCGTCTACGTTAACAACTTTACCACCTATTTTAGTATCGTAAAGTTGTTGGAGAGGTTCTTAGCTAAGCTAGATGCCAGAAAGAGCGAGAAGAATTAGAATTGGATTGGATTTCACATTTTTGTCTGATGAAGGAATTTTTGGCGAGTCGAAGAGATTTTACACGATACCGGGCAGAAATACTGTATAAACTAAGCGAGAGACAGGAGTTGGATGGCGACGGCGTCTCCTGAAATCTTCTTCTATGTTGCGGATGGCATTAGAACAAGCAAAGTTAACCCAAGGTTTTTTTGGCATCAGTAATAGGAATAGAATACAGAATGTACGCCTCCATGCCCGAGAGGATCACTTTCATGATGCGCTGAGTACACTCGGAGCGTCCCCGGCCATGGAAACAATAATCATTCCTTGGAAAATCAGAGAAGTGCTGCCTATGGGCCTCCCCATCAGCTGCGCCAAAGTGCCAAAAGCACCTCCTCTTGAGAGGATCCAAAGGCCGAACTGGAACGATAGGGCAGAAAACAGATATAAGACTGTGATCGGAGAAGCCCAACGGAGAAAAAAGTTTGAAAGAATAACTAGTAGTATAAGGCGTGAGAAATACATCCAGAATGTTGGACGGATCTCCAAGGTAATCGGGGATACGAGTAAGATGCTGTAGAATCTGCTCTAGGTCATCCAGGATAGAAAAGTTGTAAGCTAATTCACCAGGGATGTTAGTGAAATGGGAGGAAAGCTAAACGTTGTGGCGAACATTGAAATCTCCTGAAATGGAGATTTCAGTAGAAGAAGAGTGGTATAGAATGTAATCCACTTTGGAAGTGAGGTAGTCAAAAAATTTTGGATAGTGAGTAGAATTAGGGGAAAGGTAGACTGCGCAAATGTATTTAGTTTGAGATTGGCATGTAAGCCGTAGCCAGAGGGTGTAGAATTCGGACGATTCAAGTTTGGGAATACGAAAGCAAGTTAAGTCATTGCGTACATATATGCAACATCCACCTTTGCAGTGAAATTGAGTATAGAGAAAGTAGGAGGGTACAGAAATGGGGTTGCTGTCAGTCGTCTCAGACGCCTGAGTTTCAGTGAGGAAGCGAAGGTGGGTTTTAAAGAAGGAGAGGTGGTGTTCAATAGATAGAAAATTTTCAAAAGGGCTACGAATGTTGATAAGTTTATGAAAAGTAAATCAGGCAGTGAATCTACTGTCAATCACGTGAAACTCACTTGCTGAAAGTGAGTGTTTCCATGATAGTTCTTGTTTACTGAACCTCTCATATACCTAATTTTTGTTTGAAATGAAATATTTCAATGTTTTTACATCAACCTCTTAGTTTAAATAAAATTTTTGCGTGTCATATGAACATCACTATTATATGTTTCACTAAAAAGAAATTTGAATATATCATCATTATGAAAAAGGTTTTAACTTGCCTGACTCTCTGTAAGGTTGTGATATGGCCCCAAAAGGTACTCTGTTAAAAAAGGTTCCGACGGACGAACTTCTTTGAAAAAACCGTAGGAACAAAGCAGAAGACATGTTTTTAACCAAACCTCCATAGGTTACAAGTATCGCTCAAGAACTCGCTGCATGTAAATTTACACTTCGTTGTGATTAACCTGTAAGATAATAATAATAATAATAATAATAATAATAATAATTATAGTGCATCACGCGAAATGCCATTCGATGCCTTGATGGCCTTAGTGGTCGCAAGACGAATTAGGTCACCCACATACCCATACGCATATCTACTCGCCAGCTAACATACCCACATATCAATCGCACTAAACACCCTATCTCAGCCATGCAACTTGTAGTCGGGGTCGATAATAATAATAATAATAATAATCCACTACCATCGATATGCGGAAAGGATATAAAAAAATAAATACTGGATTAAACAAATTTGATTACAGAGTGAAGTCGATCTTACCCGAGACCAAATTAATTTCCTTGGAATTGAGTCACTAAAACCAACTTAAATACAGGGATCAAGGTATAAAAATTTGTCTTTCATAACTTGTAAATATCTTTATTTTAGCTGAGAAATGTGTCTGATACTCCCATTTACGTGACATGACCAGATTAGTGATAAAGCAAAGTTGAGCTGTAAAAGTGGAACATACGCCAATATATCATGTTGTAACATAAATTTTGCTCGATTAGAAAATGGACGATAGATAATAGAATAACCTCAAGATAATGTGAAATAGTTATAGAAATGTTGCAAAATACACGCGGCGTCAGGTTCGCGCATGTTTTATCACGATACAGAATGACTTAGGCTAGTGTAGGCTTAGGCTAGTGCAGGATTAGGTCAATGAATATTTTCTCCGCATGATTTGTCACAAGCGAATCTTCAACATCGAATCGATATTTGCACATCACTGTATTCTCTGCAACTGCAGGCACCGTTTTTGAATCGGATCGTCACTGGGGATGAAAAATGGGTCCTCAGTCTATAGCAATATTAAACGTCGACATCAGTGGTTTAGCCGTGAAACAAAGCCTGAGCCTCAGCAAAGGAATGGACCCCATCCAAAGAAAATTTTGCTATGCGTTTGGTGGGATATGCAAGGAATTATTCATTTTGAGCTTCTGCCAGATAACCAAACAATCACAGCTGAAGTCTACTGCCAACAACTCCTACGATTGAAGATGGCATTACAAGAAAAACGTCCTGCATTAATTAATCGCAGAGGTGTTCTATTCCACCAGGATAACGCGCGCCCTCACACTGCTCCAATCACCACTGCCCAATTGGAGGCATTTGGTTAGGAAAAAATGCCTCATCCACCTTATTCTCCGGATATCGCACCTTCAGACTACCATTTATTCAGAAGTCTGCAACACCACCTAGACGGACAAAAGTTGCAATCCAGGGAAGCTATCGAAAACGAAGTGATCGCTTTTTTTAACTCAAAATCAAGGGATTTCTTCGAACGTGGCGTAAAAAAACTTTTCTACAGGTGGGAGATTATAGAAAAAGAAGGGAATTATATTGATGATTAATTTGTCATTATGTCATTTAATTTTTGTTGTGAATAAACTAAAAATTCGAGCAAATTTGTCCTTATAAGTCATTTAATTTTTGTTCTGAATGAACTAAAAAATCGAGCAGAATATATGTTACAACCTTATAAAATTTCTCCCAGCTAATACTTCAAGATATTAAGACGATCTTCTATGTTTTGCGACAGTACGACATTACTCTAGGTATTATATATTAATAATGAGCATTTTAAAGTATGCTGATAACGTGATGAATCTTCATCTCATTGCTTTTTTTGACCATGCTTACTCATAGTTATACCCCTGCAGAGTTTATGAGGGTATATATTACCCCGCTTGTCAAAAATAAATATGACGAAATTCCATCCAGCGATAATTACATGCCTATTACTTGAGAAACTTTTGTTACATCGTTTAAATGATTACTTATGAATATTTCTTAAATTCTTAATCAGTTTGGTCTTAAGATGTCCCATTCAACTGATCTGTGTATTTATGTTTTGAAGGAGATTGTATTTAAATATACTGACAGTAATTCAACTATTAATAGTTGTTTCTTGGATATATGTAAGCAAAGCGTATTATATAGTGAATTGCCATATTATATTTTAAAAATTAGAAGACAGGAATGTTCCACTATATGTATTAAATACAGTATATTAAACTTTAGGATCACCTGAAGATCAGGGCCCCCAGACTCAATTACCAAATAATATCTTCGTTAAAACTAACGAAAATATCACGACTTAACCTAACCAATCGTCAAGGGCGTACAGTTGACCTAACCGGGCATTCTTTTTAATTTATTATTATATTTGGTACTGTAAAGCAAAAAACAAGAATACATGGGGGCCCTGATCTTCAAGTGATCCAATTTTTGTTACACTCGCCAAACTTTTACGGTTAAATGAAACAATGTGTTGTCTGAGTATTTTGGTTCTTCATGCGGAGTTAGACAAGGCTCTTTTAACGTGTATACTGATGGCTTAATTGCATATTTTAATGAGGTAAGAGTTGGGTGGTGTATAGATAACCTGAAAGTTTTTTTTTTATGTAGCAAGGAAGGGGCAAGGGCGAACGCCACAAAACTGTTCACCCCCCACCCCAATATAAGAAGGAGAGAGCCAAAATCAAAGTCTCTGAGGCCCATGATGTCGTTTTATTACTTTTAAATAAATAACTTAGTCTATGCTGATGATATGGTATTAATAAGTCCCTCTGTTAAAGGTCTGGCAATCTTATAAAAATCTGCGAATTAAATTCGCAGAACCATACTAATTTTAATTTTACTAAAACTGAGGTTGTGCAGTTCCATCCCGAAAGCTCAAATCAGTCAACTGATATTCGTTTCCTAATGAGAAGTGAGGCAATATAGCAAGGAAAAGAATTTAAGTGTCTGGGTCAAATTATCACCAACTCCTTGAGAGGCGACTCACAAAAGAAAACAATATCGAAGTTACTGTTCTAAAGCAAACATAATTTATAAGGAACTTCAGATTCTGTACAAGCGAGTAGTATAGCCGCAAAAGGTTAGAGTGCAGGAATGTTGCAAGTAATTACGTAATGTTGCAAATGGGGGTGGGGTGTTGAAAAGGGGGGTGGGGGTGTTGCAAAAAAATAAACAAAAATAAAAAAAATAAAAAAATACCCCCCAAAGGGCCCTTTGTTGCCGGTTGCAAGGGGCATGCAACTTGGAGGCGGAGTTCTCCCCCAAGCTATTCCCCCCAAAGGGCCAGAAAGGAGAGAAAGGAGGAGAGAAAGGAGGAGAGGTGTTCACCTGGCAGGAGCCAAGTGCATATTAAGACTTCAGCCGAGTAGGCGTTGTTTTCTAGGCTCCTAATCAGCCAGTTGGCTGAATCAGTCAGTTGGCTGAGCCAAGGGGGGGAGGGGTACACCTGAAGGAGAGAGAGAGAGAGTAGTTGCCTTTGATTGCAAGGCATGCAACTTGGAGGCGGAGTTCTCCCCCAAGCTATTTTCGTTTACGTAACCTAAGAGGCCTCTAAGGGGTTTTCCCAAAGGGCCAGAAAGAGAAGGACCAGAGGTCCTTGCTCGGCTGGGAGCCGAGCTTGAATGATTCCGTCATCAGCTTCTCGGTCTTTTATAAACCTCTAATCAGCCATGTTGCCAGATAGCGCCATGTATTCAGTTGCTGAGTTGCCAGATAGCGCCATGTATTCCAGATAGCAAAAACCATATATTAATCATCCATTTAAATAGTGTACCACAATATATATTTATATGACGGTAGTTAATCGATGAATCCAATTAAATTCTGTTTATTAAATACATAATTTTTACACACTTAATTTTTATTATAAATATTTAAGTCACGAATAACGAAACGAAATGAAAATTTACGAAACAATTCGAAACACACGCTCCTCATTCCCCCAATCCCCCCACCCATCTGTACTTGTATATATAATAAACTAATGAATCACTCGTGCTCACAAACCATATAAAATACCACAATATATTTATATAGTTAATCAATTGGAAGATTCAACCATATAAAATACCACAATATATTTATATAGTTAATCAATTGGAAAAGTCAACCATATAAAATACCACAATATATTTATATAGTTAATCAATTGGTAGATTCATTTAAAGTTGAAATTAGCCAAAACACAATCCGCTATAACGGGGTCGGACGACTAATGACATCTTTATATTTTCGAAGAACACCTGCTGGTTGAGAGACCTTCCTTCCAGTCCACTCTTGATAAGTCTCCCTTCACTCCAACTGAAAAGAAAATTTACGGAAAAAATCAAAACACACGATTGTCATTCCCCAAACCCATCTGTGGATATATATATATATATATATATATATAATAATAAACGAATAAACAACTCGTGCACACACACACACACACACACACGCGAGAAAAGGCAGAAACTAGGTCAATTCGAATCGTCTCCCTAGAGACCTTTTTGGACGAGGGTTAATCCTTCTTCAAACTATTCGAGCAAAAAACACCGCTCACTCCGTTTCTTATTATCATCATTATTATTATTTCTACAATGAAAATATTTTATATTTACGCGTAACTTAGACCCACAGTTTAATGTGGAAACCGAACGCTCTTTTAAAAATATAATTAGAGGAACTTTCACGAGTGAGTGGTTATTTATTCAATATAAGAAGTTAAGCATTAAGCATTGTTTTTCCTTTCACGAGGAAAGGATTTCTGCAAGTGTCTATAATTCGATTTTATATATATATATGGAGGGTCGTTGCTTACTCTTCCACATTTCAACATAACAGGATTATTGAACCAGATTTAAAATAACAGGTTCATTTGATCCGAGACAGTAGTGTGACCGAAAAGCATGCGTGATTTTCTCTTTAATAATAATAATAACTAGCTCGAAGAGTGACAACGGTTCAGGTTTTCACTCCACCTTAGACCCACAGTTTAACGTGGAAACCGAATGCTCTTTTAAAAATATAATTAGGATATATTTACAATTTCTTTATTATAAAATGTGGAACATGCAGCCTTCAGTGAACAGCTGTTCTGTGGATCGAAATACAGGGTGTCTCAAAAGTCACTATCTATTTTGAAAAATAATGGGAATTACGAAAAACTGGTTTAAGACATGAAAAATATATTTATTTCAAAGTAAGTACCACAAAAAATTAGTGCTATTTATTTATCTGTCTCCACATGGCGACCATCAGTGTCTCTAAAGAGCTCAAAGCGATAAGTTGTTTCCCGGAACACACTTTCCAGCATTTGAGGTGTTATTTTATGAACTGCATCGGTAATGCGATTTCGAAGTTCGGCTACATCACTAATTCTTCTACCAGTGTACACCTTAGACTTAATGAAACCCCAGGCAAAAAAATATAATGGTGTTAAATCGGGTGAACGTGCTACCCATGGTTGTGTTCCTCCACGACCAATCCAGCGACTGGGGAAGCGTCTGTCAAGATAATCACGACGTACAATTATTGCATAATGGCACGGTGCTCCATCCTGCTGAAAAACCACTCTGTCAAGAACGCAATCTGTAAGAAGTTGAGGTTCGAGGAATTGTTCAAGCATGTAAAGATAAATTTATAAATTACACAAAATTCTAAATAAACCAATTAACTTTTTTTAAATACACAAATTTGCACCAGAAGTACATATCTTTATGCCAGCATAGCATTTTTTTAAAAAACATCTAATGTCACCGAAATAGATAGTGACTTTTGAGACACCCTGTATATCTCGTCAGGGAGTCGTTGCTTACTCTTCCACATTTCAACATAACAGGATTATTGAACCGGATTTAAAATAACAGGATCATTTGATCCGAGGCAGTAGTATGACAGAGCGGAAACCGAATGCTCTTTTAAAAATATAATTAGGATATATTTATAATTTCTTTATTATAAAATGTGGAACATGCAGCCTTCAGTGAACAGCTGTTCTGTGGATCGAAAATTAACACACAGATTTTTGTCAGAGGAAGATATGGGAAACAATTCAAAACACACGTTCGTCCTCCCTCACCCCCCATCTGTGCTTATATATATAATAAACGAATGAACCACTCGTGTGCACACACACACACACACACACACATACACACCGGAAATTTCAATGCATTTTTCATCTCTCCGTGGAGCAGAACGATTCACACGTGTTCACCCCGAGGCCTTTTTGAAAGGAATCTACGTCAAATTGTTTTCTCTGTCTCGACACCTTCAATTGGGTCCCAATTATATTAAATAATAAACAGTAAAAGAAATAAACACATTATCTGTGTATATTTTCTTTTGGCAAACCTTTCTTGCGTTTCAAAAACCAAAAATATTACGCGCTTTTCACCTTAAAGTGAATTAAATCCGAGCAGCGATGTTAAGCGACGTTGGATCTGGGTAGTTGTTGGATGGGGGACCGTCCACCGCAACAACTAATTTACACACGCTAAAGGGTTTGAAATAAATATGCACTTATTTTTTATTTAATACACATGTAGATTTAATTAATATCGTCAACACTTTAAACCATCTCTGAAAAATTCTGAGCAGTTATGTCTTACACTAACCGCAGCATCTAATGTGAATTAAATAAAAAACATTACTTCATTCGCATGTACATGGAAGTGTTACACATGAAAACCAATTAAGAATTTCTTTTTTAAACTTTTTACGAAAAAAGAAAAGGAAATTCAGAGCTTAAGCTATAGATTGTTGAGGCGAAATTTTCAAGTTGATCAGCCGAATGTACCATAGCCACAAGCGTACTTACTGTTTACATATCCTAATGGAAAAACTGCATGAAAAGACATTATATATATATATATATATATATATATTATATATATATATATATATATATATATAGCAATGATACTCAACCTACAAATTTCCACTACAAAGTTTGCTGTTGAGATGATTGAGAGCGAAAGCTGATCCGTGTACACTTTGCAATAAGCAAACGTGGTTGCGACTTGCAACGACTCGCTTTGAAATGAACGCCCTTCTAAAGGCGTCGAATCAACTGTTACCCTTAAATCTCCAAATCAATATGGTTTCCGTAATAATAGAACAACGGAAATGGCTACTTTAAATCTTATGGAAAATGTAAATATACAGAATTCATTATTGTAACGAAGTGGTTGGCCACCAATAAAACTCTTCCTAAATATCAGTAAAATAAATTTCATGATTTTTACTAATAAAAGAAATATATATCTTGATGAATTTAATGTTAATGAAATCGCCATAAAGGAGTGTACTGTACAGCGTAGTAGGACAGCCCTTTAAGTCAAGCTAGGCTACGTTTTGGCAATTTCCAGTTCCGAGAAAAAGACTCTCAAAGCCATTTCTCTCTTTGCGCATATATATATATTATTAAAAATGTTAATTGTTCTAAGGCTATTTATAAAAGAAAATGGGGTTTTGGCACAACTTGCATAATTATGTATTCTACAGGGTGGGCCGTAAGTTTCCATACATAGGAAAAATTAAACGTTTGTTTTTATGTTTCAGATACCCTAAGAATATGCGTTTGACGTAAGATCTTGTTTACTGATGAAGCAAATTTTTACGTCAATGGAGAGGTTAATCGGCAAAACATACGTTAT
This sequence comes from Bathynomus jamesi, assembly GCA_023014485.1. Lineage (NCBI taxonomy): Eukaryota > Metazoa > Arthropoda > Malacostraca > Isopoda > Cirolanidae > Bathynomus > Bathynomus jamesi. The sequence goes on from JAJOZX010000337.1 coordinate 698,986, forward strand.
TGGAGTAATGCTAACCCTAACTGGCTGAGTCCGACGAAGATGCAAGGTGCCGGTAAAGTGATGGTGTGGGCCGGGATATGTGGTGACAGAATTATTGGACCAATTTTTGTCAGTGGAAATCTTAATGCCGAAAGGTATCTTAACATGTTGCAAGAAGAGATTTTCCCATCCCTGCTAAACGAGGAAGGTAACTTCCCAGTTTACTTCCAGCAAGATGGAGCTCCACCTCATTATGGTCTTCACGTGCGTCGGTATTTGGATCAGCAGTTTTCGGATGCTTGGATTGGTCGGCGTGGTCCTGTGGAGTGGCCTCCCAGATCCCCAGATCTCACCCCCCTTGATTTCTATCTTTGGGGGCACTTGAAGGCCATGGTGTATCAGGAAAAGATACGAGACATAAATCATCTAAAGGAACGTATCACCAACGCCATTACAAGCATAACGTCAACTGTGCTAATGCGTGTTCATCAACAGTGGGGAACACGTATTGAAATGTGTTTTCAAAACAATGGCAACCATGTAGAGCATATTATATAAATAAAAATGGTTGTCCATAAAAAAATGTTTATTTTTCCTATGTATGGAAACTTACGGCCCACCCTGTACAACTTGCTTATTGTAATTTTAAATATGTTATGAACGTTATACGCGTCACTATTAAACGTCATTTATATTTTTTTTACTTTCGGTTTGATTTCGGATTATGTGTTTCTGCTTTGTAATTTTAATTTTTATTATTGAACAGTTTTAATTTTGTACTTTAGATCTAGCTCTCCACGTTTATATATTTTTGTCATTTATACATTTTTAGCTTTCATTTAGCAGGCATTGAAAGTGCGATAGAGTCCCCCGAAACAGCGGATGCAGCCAAATATAATAACTTTTCTGCGCTACGTCATCGTCTTTATCCTAAATATAAAGTTTAATACAGTTCTTAGTACCTCTGTCATTCAATTATTAATCTTATATGTTATAATGTTTCAGAACATTCATATGATCCCTTTCCAGATAGAATCCTAGTCCAAACGTATTTGGTTTTAGAATTTATAAATCTTAAAACGATGTAGGAAAACAAGAAACACAAAGGAGAAAATGAATTCCTAATTGATGCATTTACATGCTCAAATATACGTAATAATAATAATAATAATAATAATAATAATAATAATATCGCTAACAATAGAGATATATACTATTCAAGTACTGTCATCAAATGAATTAGCCACAGCCTACTAAGGGCCTACCTACCAAAATCCCACCATGGGCCTACCTACCAAAATCCCACCAAAGGCGTCTCAGAGTCTAGCATCAGACTTTTTAAATCACAAAGTGTGTGGAACTACATTTGCATGCAAGTTAGAGGTCTTAGTGACAGAATGGGTTATCTCAGAGTCTAGCATCAGACTTTTTAAATCACAAAGTGTGTGGAACTACATTTGCAAGCAAGTTAGAGGTCTTAGTGACAGAATGGGTTATCTGCTACCATCAAAGTAGCGTATTTGCCTACAGTTAAACAGCGTCAGAGTAGATAGCTGATTGATCTCAGTTTTGGTAGGTTACCCCAGATTTGTTTCTGTATGCTCTATCCAGTATTTGACTGCAGCTTCAAAATAACTGTATCTGCTCTTATTTAGCTATTTGTTAATTGTAGTTAAACAGCAGTGAACATTCCTCAAACAGTAGGCTGTGGACCTGACAAGATTGTTGAAGCCAGAAAAAGCTCTCCATAATTAGTGATTGAACCATTCTTCTTATTTGAGCATACAAATCAGTTCCAGTGAATATTCTTATGGCTCATTTTTAATAGAAAATATTGTTTCAGGCACTGTCTCTACAGTTTTCAAATCCAAGTGCCATATTAGGTAAGAAAGAGCAGGAGTTTGGAACAGACTTAATAAAAATAAGTTTAACCCTTTCAGTCACAGTGGAACTTAATGTTTCATTAGAAATAATAATAATATATCGTACTAAAAGACAATTTTTTCTACAAATGTTTCTACATGTTTAATATATACTGTATTTAGTTTGTTGTCAGGAAAGGAACCCAAAATGCTTGTAATATAAGTTACGCATTACTATTGCTTCAGTTATATAGGCTACTATGGTGATAATAAATAGCTGTATTCTTGCAAGATTTTATTATTATTATTAAAAAATGTAGCTCATGACATGGATTGGCTCGAGTGGCTTCATGTTTTCCAAATGTAATGTAATGTAAGAGTAAAGTACATATACATATTGAGAGAATTGTCGGCCATACCATTTTAATTTTTACATTCAGGTAGCTATTATTATTATTATAGATTTTGGGCATGTGTGTGTGTGTGTGTGTGTGTGTTTTTCACACATTAGGATCATCGTTCTTTACAATTTTCTAGTTCATGTAATCATTGTATGAAAATTATAAGTATATTTATTACTTTTGACATGTTCCACATACTCTTTAGTTTTAGACTTTAGGTTTTATCCAAACAAAATGTTTGTTATTCTGTTAAAATGATTACAAAGTTAAATTTTCTTCAAAATCCAGCATGGTTAAGCAAACTTAAATAAAATTTTTAGCCAACATTTCATTGGAAGGTAATATTGCTAGATACTTAAATTGTCATTCATAGGCTCTTGAAAAATGTAATGAATTTAAAATTAATTACTTTAGATGTCACAAATACAAATTTAAGGTACGTATATAGTGAACTAATCAGATGTTATGTAGACAATAAATAATTGTGGGTCTTGAATTTATGATAATTGTTGTAGGACTTTTATAGGTGCCTGTCATCAGCACAATTTAAATACCTTACTACTTTGCTACTATGTACTTATTTTTCAGGTTTTCTATATATATATATATATATATATATATATATATATATATGTGTGTATATATATATATATATATATATATATATATATAATTGAGGAAATTGAAAACTTTTAGCATTTCTCATAATTTAATTGCTGGCAACTAGAAAAAAGAAATAATTCAATAGTTTAACCATAAACTAAATAAAATAAACATTTAATTTGGTTTTGTGCATATAGCTATTTAGTTTATAGATATAGACTAAATTTATTTCGCATTAGCTATTTGATAAAACATTTATACATAAATACAAGTTTAGAAGCTTTATCAACTCCTAATTTATTTCTTAATTTGGACTGTATCAGGCCAAAAGCAGAAAAATTCTCAACTGCATTATTGAATTGTACTTTTTTTAATAAAATATATTTCATGTTTTGGCTATAATGTACTTTTTTCATAAAATATTTTTCCTGGTTGGGCTATTTTTCACTACTCTGCGATTTAATTAGCTGGCTGGGTTTTGTTCTGGCTATTTTTTCAAACTGGATTCAGTTTAGTAGTGCTTGTGATAGAATTATGATGTGCCAATCGCGTGATTTTGATCTAGTTGTCATGTTTCCTAGATGAAGGCAAAGGATTGGATGTTTTTATCAATTACGGCGTTGTTCTCTCATCCTTAACTTGCCCAAAATGTGACAGTGAGTGCTTAACACAAAAAGATCAGAAGATATTTAGGTGAAATAACCAATATCAGCCTGGTTAGGCTAATTGAAGGCCTGGTTAGGTTATTTGAAGACATGATTAGGTTAATTGAAGACCTGGTTAGGTTAACTATACACCCTTTGATGAGCCAATCCGGTTTTAAAATAGATTCAGTTTCATCAATTCGTCTCTGAAATCTTAATCTGTCCCGAGCGCACTCTTCCCATTGTCCCCTTCTACAGCAAGCAGCAACGGGGTAAGTTAGAACGTTGTCACAGAATTTTACTTTTCACCGACAAGATGTAAGATCGAATCCACATCAACACAAAATTTTAGTCGCTAAAATAACAGCCTGAGCATTGTTCTAAAGTATCTTTGATTCGTTTTCGTAAAATTGAGTAAACTGCTGCCTTTGTTTCCTGATCAGAAACTCTCCGCCTTTTTCTGCTATGGTGCAAGGTTTCGTTGCAACCATATTCACTGCTCGAGTCTACTTCACAGCCGTTGTCTCCTAATCTAGATTTACACTCTTCACTAATGCATTCAATGGGTGAATAATCATCTTGGTTGATATTATTGACATCACAATTGAGAGGGCACACTGGGGTAACGGCTACTTCAGGTAATGGTGCGGGCGCATGAGGGTCGGGGACAATCTCCTCAGGTTGCCCTTGTGGCGGGGAAAATATTGTGTGGAGGTAATCATGTGCTGCTTCTAAGTAAACAAAACGGGCTTTATGTAACACAGTGGCAACTAATAATGATTTATGCAAAGATGCACCAGCTCTTCTGGAACGTCTGGATGCAATTTTACCGAGCGATATATTTATCAACTTGTGTGCTTCAAACCCGTTTGGAACGTCAGATATCATGTTCACCACTTAGGAATTGGTCAAGGCACAGAGAGCTAACTAACACGACTCCATCCTCTATTTCCAATCTTGTAATGAGTTTAAGTGAAAGTTTCGCCTGCCTTTATACAATGTCGTTCTGACGTCATTATCAAGCTACACGCAGGGAGTTTCCAGATAGTAGCATGAATCACGTTGCTGTTCTTTCACCTGTGCACGCGCGCACACACACACACACACACACACACCCACACACACACACACACACACACGCACAAAGGAGAAAGTGAAACGCTAATTGAAACATGACTTATTTAATAAACGAAATATTCAAGACATATATATTTACAAACACGTGTAATAAATAAGCTAACAATAGATGCATCAATGACTATATTCAAGACATATATTTAAAAACGTGTAATAAATAAATTAACAAATGAGGTAACCACCCGGGAATCGAACCCTGGATCTCCTATACAAGCGTCGTTCTTTACGTTATTTATACTGCGTGTTCTTTGCAGTTGAATGTATATAATGTTACGGCATGCGGGAGGTGCCCCCTTGGGGCATTGGTTTCTGCGAGTATGTAGAAGAATTACGGCATTTGGAAGAGTGAGGCCCATGGTGTAATGGTATCGCATCTGACCGGCAATCGGAAGATCCCGGGTTCGATTCCCGGGTGGTTACCTCATTTTTTCATTTGTTTCGTTCTCTCTCTCTCGTCTTGCGCGGAATATCTCCTATACAAACGTCGTTCTTTACGTTATTTATACTGCGTGTTCTTTGCAGTTGAATGTATATAATGTTACGGCATGCGGAAGGTGCCCCCTTGGGGCATTCGTTTCTGCGAGTATGTAGAAGAATTGCGGCATTTGGAAGAGTGAGGCCCATGGTGTAATGGTATCGCATCTGACCGGTAATCGGAAGATCCCGGGTTCGATTCCCGGGTGGTTACCTCATTTTTTCATTTGTTTCGTTCTCTCTCTCTCGTCTTGCGCGGAATATCTCCTATACAAGCGTCGTTCTTTACGTTATTTATACTGCGTGTTCTTTGCAGTTGAATGTGTATATATATATATATATATATATATATATATATATATATAAAAACCTGAAAAATAAGTACATAGTAGCAAAGTAGTAAGGTATTTAAATTGTGCTGATGACAGGCACCTATAAAAGTCCTACAACAATTATCATAAATTCAAGACCCACAATTATTTATTGTCTACATAACATCTGATTAGTTCACTATATACGTACCTTAAATTTGTATTTGTGACATCTAAAGTAATTAATTTTAAATTCATTACATTTTTCAAGAGCCTATGAATGACAATTTAAGTATCTAGCAATATTACCTTCCAATGAAATGTTGGCTAAAAATGTTATTTAAGTTTGCTTAACCATGCTGGATTTTGAAGAAAATTTAACTTTGTAATCATTTTAACAGAATAACAAACATTTTGTTTTGGATAAAACCTTAAGTCTAAAACTAAAGAGTATGTGGAACATGTCAAAAGTAATAAATATACTTATAATTTTCATACAATGATTACATGAACTAGAAAATTGTAAAGAACGATGATCCTAATGTGTGAAAAAAAAAACACACACACACACACATGCCCAAAATCTATAATAATAATAATAGCTACCTGAACGTAAAAATTAAAATGGTATGGCCGACAATTCTCTCAATATGTATATGTACTTTACTCTTACATTACATTACATTTGGAAAACATGAAGCCACTCGAGCCAATCCATGTCATGAGCTACATTTTTTAATAATAATAATAAAATCTTGCAAGAATACCGCTATTTATTATCACCATAGTAGCCTATATAACTGAAGCAATAGTAATGAGTAACTTATATTACAAGCATTTTGGGTTCCTTTCCTGACAACAAACTAAATACAGTATATATTAAACATGTAGAAACATTTGTAGAAAAATTTGTCTTTTAGTACGATATATTATTATTATTTCTAAAGAAACATTAAGTTCCACTGTGACTGAAAGGGTTAAACTTATTTTCATTAAGTCTGTTCCAAACTCCTGCTCTTTCTTACCTAATATGGCACTTGGATTTGAAAACTGTAGAGACAGTGCCTGAAACAATATTTTCTATTAAAAATGAGCCATAAGAATATTCACTGGAACTGATTTGTATGCTCAAATAAGAAGAATGGTTCAATCACTAATTATGGAGAGCTTTTTCTGGCTTCAACAATCTTGTCAGGTCCACAGCCTACTGTTTGAGGAATGTTCACTGCTGTTTAACTACAATTAACAAATAGCTAAATAAGAGCAGATACAGTTATTTTGAGGCTGCAGTCAAATACTGGATAGAGCATACAGAAACAAATCTGGGGTAACCTACCAAAACTGAGATCAATCAGCTATCTACTCTGACGCTGTTTAACTGTAGGCAAATACGCTACTTTGATGGTAGCAGATAACCCATTCTGTCACTAAGACCTCTAACTTGCTTGCAAATGTAGTTCCACACACTTTGTGATTTAAAAAGTCTGATGCTAGACTCTGAGATAACCCATTCTGTCACTAAGACCTCTAACTTGCATGTAAATGTAGTTCCACACACTTTGTGATTTAAAAAGTCTGATGCTAGACTCTGAGATGCCTTTGGTGGGATTTTGGTAGGTAGGCCCATGGTGGGATTTTGGTAGGTAGGCCCTTAGTAGGCTGTGGCTAATTCATTTGATGACAGTACTTGAATAGTATATATCTCTATTGTTAGCGATATTATTATTATTATTATTATTATTATTATTATTACGTATATTTGAGCATGTAAATGCGTCAATTAGGAATTCCTTTTCTCCTTTGTCTTTCTTGTTTTCCTACATCTTTTTAAGATTTATAAATTCTAAAACCAAATACGTTTGGACTAGGATTCTATCTGGAAAGGGATCATATGAATGTTCTGAAACATTATAACATATAAGATTAATAATTGAATGACAGAGGTACTAAGAACTGTATTAAACTTTATATTTAGGATAAAGACGATGACGTAGCGCAGAAAAGTTATTATATTTGGCTGCATCCGCTGTTTCGGGGGACTCTATCGCACTTTCAATGCCTGCTAAATGAAAGCTAAAAATGTATAAATGACAAAAATATATAAACGTGGAGAGCTAGATCTAAAGTACAAAATTAAAACTGTTCAATAATAAAAATTAAAATTACAAAGCAGAAACACATAATCCGAAATCAAATCGAAATTAAAAAAAATATAAATGACGTTTAATAGTGACGCGTATAACGTTCATAACATATTTAAAATTACAATAAGCAAGTTGTAGAATACATAATTATGCAAGTTGTGCCAAAACCCCATTTTCTTTTATAAATAGCCTTAGAACAATTAACATTTTTAATAATATATATATCCGCAAAGAGAGAAATGGCTTTGAGAGTCTTTTTCTCGGAACTGGAAATTGCCAAAACGTAGCCTAGCTTGACTTAAAGGGCTATCCTACTACGCTGTACAGTACACTCCTTTATGGCGATTTCATTAACATTAAATTCATCAAGATATATATTTCTTTTATTAGTAAAAATCATGAAATTTGTTTTACTGGTATTTAGGAAGAGTTTTATTGGTGGCCAACGACTTCGTTACAATAATGAATTCTGTATATTTACATTTTCCATAAGATTTAAAGTAGCCATTTCCGTTGTTCTATTATTACGGAAACCATATTGATTTGGAGATTTAAGGGTAACCGTTGATTCGACGCCTTTAGAAGGGCGTTCATTTCAAAGCGAGTCGTTGCAAGTCGCAACCACGTTTGCTTATTGCAAAGTGTACACGGATCAGCTTTCGCTCTCAATCATCTCAACAGTAAACTTTGTAGTGGAAATTTGTAGGTCAAGTATCATTGCTATATATATATATATATATATATATATATATACATTCAACTGCAAAGAACACGCAGTATAAATAACGTAAAGAACGACGCTTGTATAGGAGATATTCCGCGCAAGACGAGAAAGAAAGAACGGAACAAATGAAAAAATGAGGTAACCACCTGGGAATCGAACCCTGGATCTTCCGATTGCCGGTCAGACGCGATACCATTACACCATGGACCTCACTCTTCCAAATGCCGTAATACTTCTACATACTCGCAGAAACCAATGCCCCAAGGGGGCACCTCCCGCATGCCGTAACATTATATACATTCAACTGCAAAGAACACGCAGTATAATTAACGTAAAGAACGACGCTTGTATAGGAGATATTCCGCGCAAGACGAGAAAGAAAGAACGGAACAAATGAAAAAATGAGGTAACCACCTGGGAATCGAACCCTGGATCTTCCGATTGCCGGTCAGACGCGATACCATTACACCATGGACCTCACTCTTCCAAATGCCGTAATACTTCTACATACTCGCAGAAACCAATGCCCCAAGGGGGCACCTCCCGCATGCCGTAACATTATATACATTCAACTGCAAAGAACACGCAGTATAAATAACGTAAAGAACGACGCTTGTATAGGAGATATTCCGCGCAAGACGAGAAAGAAAGAACGGAACAAATGAAAAAATGAGGTAACCACCTGGGAATCGAACCCTGGATCTTCCGATTGCCGGTCAGACGCGATACCATTACACCATGGACCTCACTCTTCCAAATGCCGTAATACTTCTACATACTCGCAGAAACCAATGCCCCAAGGGGGCACCTCCCGCATGCCGTAACATTATATACATTCAACTGCAAAGAACACGCATACAAGCGTCGTTCTTTACGTTATTTATACTGCGTGTTCTTTGCAGTTGAATGTATATAATGTTACGGCATGCGGGAGGTGCCCCCTTGGGGCATTGGTTTCTGCGAGTATGTAGAAGTATTACGGCATTTGGAAGAGTGAGGTCCATGGTGTAATGGTATCGCGTCTGACCGGCAATCGGAAGATCCAGGGTTCGATTCCCAGGTGGTTACCTCATTTTTTCATTTGTTCCGTTCTTTCTTTCTCGTCTTGCGCGGAATATCTCCTATACAAGCGTCGTTCTTTACGTTATTTATACTGCGTGTTCTTTGCAGTTGAATGTATATAATGTTACGGCATGCGGGAGGTGCCCCCTTGGGGCATTGGTTTCTGCGAGTATGTAGAAGTATTACGGCATTTGGAAGAGTGAGGTCCATGGTGTAATGGTATCGCGTCTGACCGGCAATCGGAAGATCCAGGGTTCGATTCCCAGGTGGTTACCTCATTTTTTCATTTGTTCCGTTCTTTCTTTCTCGTCTTGCGCGGAATATCTCCTATACAAGCGTCGTTCTTTACGTTATTTATACTGCGTGTTCTTTGCAGTTGAATGTATATAATGTTACGGCATGCGGGAGGTGCCCCCTTGGGCATTGGTTTCTGCGAGTATGTAGAAGTATTACGGCATTTGGAAGAGTGAGGTCCATGGTGTAATGGTATCGCGTCTGACCGGCAATCGGAAGATCCAGGGTTCGATTCCCAGGTGGTTACCTCATTTTTTCATTTGTTCCGTTCTTTCTTTCTCGTCTTGCGCGGAATATCTCCTATACAAGGGTCGTTCTTTACGATATATATATATATATATATATACATTCAACTGCAAAGAACACGCAGTATAAATAACGTAAAGAACGACGCTTGTATAGGAGATATTCCGCGCAAGACGAGAAAGAGAAAACAACAAATGAAAAAATGAAGTACCACCTGGGAATCGAACCCGGGATCTTCCGATTGCCGGTCAGACGCGATAACCACTACACCATGGACTCCACTCTTCCAAATGCCGTAATTCTCTACATACTCGCAGAAACCAATGCCCCAAGGGGGCACCTCCCGCTTGCCGTAACATTATATACATTCAACTGCAAAGAACACGCAGTATAAATAACGTAAAGAACGACGCTTGTATAGGAGATATTCCGCGCAAGACGAGAAAGAGAAAACAACAAATGAAAAAATGAAGTACCACCTGGAATCGAACCCGGGATCTTCCGATTGCCGGTCAGACGCGATAACCACTACACCATGGACTCCACTCTTCCAAATGCCGTAATTCCTCTACATACTCGCAGAAACCAATGCCCCAAGGGGGCACCTCCCGCTTGCCGTAACATTATATACATTCAACTGCAAAGAACACGCAGTATAAATAACGTAAAGAACGACGCTTGTATAGGAGATATTCCGCGCAAGACGAGAAAGAGAAAACAACAAATGAAAAAATTTTTTCATTTGTTGTTTTCTCTTTCTCGTCTTGCGCGGAATATCTCCTATACAAGCGTCGTTCTTTACGTTATTTATACTGCGTGTTCTTTGCAGTTGAATGTATATAATGTTACGGCAAGCGGGAGGTGCCCCCTTGGGGCATTGGTTTCTGCGAGTATGTAGAGGAATTACGGCATTTGGAAGAGTGGAGTCCATGGTGTAGTGGTTATCGCGTCTGACCGGCAATCGGAAGATCCCGGGTTCGATTCCCAGGTGGTACTTCATTTTTTCATTTGTTGTTTTCTCTTCTCGTCTTGCGCGGAATATCTCCTATACAAGCGTCGTTCTTTACGTTATTTATACTGCGTGTTCTTTGCAGTTGAATGTATATAATGTTACGGCAAGCGGGAGGTGCCCCCTTGGGGCATTGGTTTCTGCGAGTATGTAGAGGAATTACGGCATTTGGAAGAGTGGAGTCCATGGTGTAGTGGTTATCGCGTCTGACCGGCAATCGGAAGATCCCGGGTTCGATTCCCAGGTGGTACTTCATTTTTTCATTTGTTGTTTTCTCTTTCTCGTCTTGCGCGGAATATCTCCTATACAAGCGTCGTTCTTTACGATATATATATATATATATACAGTATATATATATATAATGTCTTTTCATGCAGTTTTTCCATTAGGATATGTAAACAGTAAGTACGCTTGTGGCTATGGTACATTCGGCTGATCAACTTGAAAATTTCGCCTCAACAATCTATAGCTTAAGCTCTGAATTTCCTTTTCTTTTTTCGTAAAAAGTTTAAAAAAGAAATTCTTAATTGGTTTTCATGTGTAACACTTCCATGTACAAGCGAATGAAGTAATGTTTTTTATTTAATTCACATTAGATGCTGCGGTTAGTGTGACATAACTGCTCAGAATTTTTCAGAGATGGTTTAAAGTGTTGACGATATTAATTAAATCTACATGTGTATTAAATAAAAAATAAATGCATATTTATTTCAAACCCTTTAGCGTGTGTAAATTAGTTGTTGCGGTGGACGGTCCCCCATCCAACAACTACCCAGATCCAACGTCGCTTAACATCGCTGCTCGGATTTAATTCACTTTAAGGTGAAAAGCGCGTAATATTTTTGGTTTTTGAAACGCAAGAAAGGTTTGCCAAAAGAAAATATACACAGATAATGTGTTTATTTCTTTTACTGTTTATTATTTAATATAATTGGGACCCAAATTGAAGGTGTCGAGACAGAGAAAACAATTTGACGTAGATTCCTTTCAAAAAGGCCTCGGGGTGAACACGTGTGAATCGTTCTGCTCCACGGAGAGATGAAAAATGCATTGAAATTTCCGGTGTGTGTGTGTGTGTGTGTGTGTGTGTGTGTGTGTGCACACGAGTGGTTCATTCGTTTATTATATATATATAAGCACAGATGGGGGGTGAGGGAGGACGAACGTGTGTTTTGAATTGTTTCCCATATCTTCCTCTGACAAAAATCTGTGTGTTAATTTTCGATCCACAGAACAGCTGTTCACTGAAGGCTGCATGTTCCACATTTTATAATAAAGAAATTATAAATATATCCTAATTCTATTTTTAAAAGAGCATTCGGTTTCCGCTCGTTCATACTACTGCCTCGGATCAAATGATCCTGTTATTTTAAATCCGGTTCAATAATACTGTTATGTTGAAATGTGGAAGAGTAAGCAACGACTCCCTGACGAGATGTATTTCGATCCACAAAACAGCTGTTCACTGAAGGCTGCATGTTCCACATTTTATAATAAAGAAATTGTAAATATATCCTAATTATATTTTTAAAAGAGCATTCGGTTTCCACGTTAAACTGTGGGTCTAAGGTGGAGTGAAAACCTGAACCGCTGTCACTCTTCGAGCTAGTTGTTATTATTATTATTAAAGAGAAAATCACGCATGCTTTTCGGTCACACTACTGTCTCGGATCAAATGAACCTGTTATTTTAAATCCGGCTCAATAATCCTGTTATGTAGAAATGTGGAAGAGTAAGCAACGACCCTCCATATATACAGGGTGTCCGAGAATTAGCTGTACAATTTTTGGCTGTTATTAAAAGTCAACCATGAAGTGTAGAAATTCCAGTGTTGTCCCATTTTACAGAGAATCTCATTCAGTTTTTTCTGATACCACGTTTTGACAAGTTTTTCTAGAAATGTACGCGGGTGACAGACATTGATGATTTAAAAGCAAGAATCACAGCTGCTATTGAGCGAATTGATGTGGATATTCTGCAGCGTACATGGCAACATTTGGAGTATCGATTGGATGTTTTGCGAATCACTAATGGTGCACATATCGAATGTTTGTAACAACGTTACTTTAATAAAAGAAACTTTTGAAAATACAGATTCTAAATAATCTTGTTTAAGAATTTTACGTGTGTTATCAAGAATTTTATTAAAAGATGAAATTGTACAGATAATGTTCGGACACACTGGAATTTCTAAAAAACTTGCCAAAACTTGGTATCAGAAAAAACTTAATGAGATTCTCTGTAAAATGGGAAAACACTGGAATTTCTACACTTCATGGTTGACTTTTAATAACAGCCAAAAATTTTACAGATAATTCTCGGACACCCTGTATATATAAAATCGAATTACTCGTGAAAGGAAAAACAATGCTTAATGCTTAACTTCTTATATTGAATAAATAACCACTCACTCGTGAAAGTTCCTCTAATTGTATTTTTAAAAGAGCGTTCGGTTTCCACATTAAACTGTGGGTCTAAGTTACGCGTAAATATAAAATATTTTCATTGTAGAAATAATAATAATGATGATAATAAGAAACGGAGTGAGCGGTGTTTTTTGCTCGAATAGTTTGAAGAAGGATTAACCCTCGTCCAAAAAGGTCTCTAGGGAGACGATTCGAATTGACCTAGTTTTTGCCTTTCCTCGTGTGCTTGTGTGTGTGTGTGTGTGTGCACGAGTTGTTTATTCGTTTATTATATATATATATGATGAATAAAACGACGAAGGAAAGGAAACACAAAAAGGTGCTCAAGCGCTTTCGTCTAATGACATCCTCAGGAACACTGAAGTACATAAAAGGTTACGGCCTATATATAGGTTACAGAAATAAAAAAAAAATAAGTAAATAACATACATACACATAAACATATATATATATATATATATATATATATATATATATATATATACATACATATCTACACACATTCACACACGTATATATATATATATATATATATATATATATATATATATGCAATAAACGGAGAAGTAAAAATAAAAATTAAAAATTAAAGATTAGAGGATTAACAAAGAGGCATACAGATTTGTAAGGAAAAATATCGATTTTTAGCACAAGATCAAATGAATTAAAAATACAAATTTATACTGGAAATCTACCCGGGTTTTAACACTTTGCCTTTTAGAGTCAAGTTTCGGTATATATAAAAATAAAATGAAGATTAAAAGTTAATAAAGTAGCGTACAAGTTTACCAAAGATTTAGCGTCCTACCCTTTTTATCTAAATTTGTTTTGAAGGAATTCAAAACAACAGGATCGAGTTGAAAAAGACCTTTGCTTATGTTGAAGTTATTTGAAAGTTGGATAATGGCAGACTCAAGAATATTTCTATTGACAATGTTGCTAGAATGAAATAAAACTGAAGCATTATTCCAATCACTACAGTGGGATAACTCTGACAAATGGACAAAAAGAGCACTGGACAACTGTCCTGTTCTAACGGAATATTGATGCTGTTTATACGTGTCTGCAAATCCTTTCCCGTCTGACCTATGTAAAAGGAATCACATTGTTTACACCCAATTTTATAGATAATGCCTGAATTATTGGTAGGGCTATTTTTTACGATGATATTTTTCACAATATTGTTATATGAAAATACTACATTAATATCCAAAAGTTTAAGTACATTAGCAATGCCTAAAAAGCCCGGGAAAAATGGAAGTACTAAAATATTTTTTGACAAAGTACGAGTGTTATTATTGACACGATAGAGAGTTCGTTTTGCCTTGTTGAGACAAGATTCCATAAACGCAGATGGGTAACACAGATCACTTCCAATACCGTTGATTTTTTCCAATTCGGCATCGATGTATTCGGGCCTGGCGATCCTAAGGGCGCGGAGAAACATTGATGAAAAAATGGCCTTCTTAGTGGGGGTGTCATGTCCCGAGTAAAAGTGTAGGTAGGACAAATTGTTTGTTGTTTTCCGATAGATACTAAACTTAAAACCTGGGCTTTCCCTATTTACCCGCACATCCAAAAATGGGATTGAATTGTCTTGTTTCACTTCGTCATTAGACGAAAGCGCTTAGGCACCTTTTTGTGTTTCCTTTCCTTCGTGGTTTTATTCATCATAAATATTTTTCACGTGTTACTTTCGTGAAATAATTTTCATATATATATATATATATATATATATATATATATATATATATATCCACAGATGGGTTTGGGGAATGACAATCGTGTGTTTTGATTTTTTCCGTAAATTTTCTTTTCAGTTGGAGTGAAGGGAGACTTATCAAGAGCGGACTGGAAGGAAGGTCTCTCAACCAGCAGGTGTTCTTCGAAAATATAAAGATGTCATTAGCCGTCCGACCCCGTTATAACGGATTGTGTTTTGGCTAATTTCAACTTTAAATGAATCAACCAATTGATTAACTATATAAATATATTGTGGTATTTTATATGGTTGAATCTTCCAATTGATTAACTATATAAATATATTGTGGTATTTTATATAGTTGAATCTTCCAATTGATTAACTATATAAATATATTGTGGTATTTTATATGGTTTGTGAGCACGAGTGATTCATTAGTTTATTATATATACAAGTACAGATGGGTGGGGGGATTTGGGTGAATGAGGAGCGTGTGTTTCGAATTGTTTCGTAAATTTTCATTTCGTTTCGTTATTCGTGACTTAAATATTTATAATAAAAATTAAGTGTGTAAAAATTATGTATTTAATAAACAGAATTTAATTGGATTCATCGATTAACTACCGTCATATAAATATATATTGTGGTACACTATTTAAATGGATGATTAATATATGGTTTTTGCTATCTGGAATACATGGCGCTATCTGGCAACTCAGCAACTGAATACATGGCGCTATCTGGCAACATGGCTGATTAGAGGTTTATAAAAGACCGAGAAGCTGATGACGGAATCATTCAAGCTCGGCTCCCAGCCGAGCAAGGACCTCTGGCCCTTCTCTTTCTGGCCCTTTGGGAAAACCCCTTAGAGGCCTCTTAGGTTAGGTAAACGAAAATAGTTTGGGGGAGAACTCCGCCTCCAAGTTGCATGCCTTGCAATCAAAGGCAACTACTCTCTCTCTCTCTCTCTCTCTCCTTCAGGTGTACCCCCCCCCCTTGGCTCAGCCAACTGACTGATTCAGCCAACTGGCTGATTAGGAGCTTCTAAAACAACACCTACTCGGCTGAAGTCTTAATATGCACTTGGCTCCTGCCAGGTGAACACCTCTCCTCCTTTCTCTCCTCCTTTCTCTCCTCCTTTCTCTCCTTTCTGGCCCTTTGGGGGGAATAGCTTGGGGGAGAACTCCGCCTCCAAGTTGCATGCCCCTTGCAACCGGCAACAAAGGGCCCTTTGGGGGTATTTTTCTTTTTGCAACACCCCCACCCCCTTTGCAACACCCCCACCCCCTTTGCAACATTACGTAATCACTTGCAACATTCCTGCACTCTAACCTTTTGTGGCTATACTACTCAAGCGAATCTAAAGAAGCTAATGAATCTCGTAAGGAATTTTATTTTTAAACTACTGAAATGAATTATATGATAAATGTATTGGTATATTTTAAATTGGAAAGCATAAATAGATTAACCATCCTTCAAACCACTTCCAGTGAAATCAACAAATTGAAGCGACATTGCGTCTGGTAAGTGGTTGAATGGGAGATCAATGTACTCTTTGTCGAATCCAGGCTTATAGTTCCTCCCTGTCATACGACCTTTGACGATGCTACTGATAAAAAATAATAACTAACAGAGATCATGTTGTTTTAATACAGGGTGTTTATAAAGTCCCTATCTATTTCAGTGAAAACGTAGCAAAAAGGGTAAAATTCAATAACAATATAATAGAAGGCATACATTTAATGAATACTTAAGCATATGATTCTATATGAGCACCATCAGTATTTCTACAGAGTTCGAATCTGTCAGCGGCATTGCGGAACACATTTTGGAGCATGACAGGGGTTATTTTTGTAACTGTTGTTCCGATACGAGTACGTAAATCTTGCAGATCTGTAACCCTCGTTTGATAGACGTTTGATTTGATAAGCCCCATGCAAAGAAATCCAAGGGCGTTAGGTCAGGAGATCGAGCCTCCCAGGGCCTGTTGCCTCCACGTCCGATCCACCGATTTGGAAATCGTTCATTTAGATACTCTCGAACAATGTTCGCGTAATGACAAGGTGCCCCATCATGTTGAAAGACGATGGTGTTTAAAATGCCATCTGAATGAAACTGGGACATTTACGCGCGCGTATCGTAACAGCAGTTACAGAAATAACCGCTGTCATGCTCCAAAATGTGTTCCGCAATGCCGCTGACAGATTCGTACTCTGTAGAAATACTGATGGTGCTCATGTAGAATCATATGTTTAAGTATTCATTGAATGTATGCCTTCTATTATATTGTTATTGAATTTTACCCTTTTTGCTACGTTTTCACTGAAATAGATAGGGACTTTATAAACACCCTGGATTTTACCGCAAGTGTGTAATGTGACATTTTCTAACATAATAATTATTGAAATTATATATTAAACTGAAGGGAATGTATGAGGGAGAAAAGAGTTCCTTTCGATAGTTTTCTTGTAGACGTAATTCACACCTTTTGCTTCTGAAACATCTGCAATAGAAATATTCATCACCGTTACTTGAATTACTCTGTTTCTACAAATTCATAATATCGACGTAAATATTCATGTGATTTATTATAATTTTTAATAAGATCATATATAATATATATATATATATATATATCAATTTATGCGCAACACGACTTAACAAGAACTCAATAGGTAAGAATAATCGCGTCGATTGGTCCAATGTGACGATGCAGCAGAGAATAGAATACAAAGACAGAACAAGTCACCTCTTTAATAATTTAGAAATTTTGCACCTTGCCTGTAATAATCCTTGCTCAAATGATTCTCACTGTAAACTCATAGATAGGTATTATAGTAAGATAATATCCCTATTAAGAGAAGCAGGAAGCCCCCTGATTAAATCTTACAACTATCATACTAAGATTATTCCTGGATGGAATGATTTTATTGCCCCCCTGAAGAGGGAATCGAAAGACGCCTATGATTTGTGGTGCTTTCATGGTAGACCCAGATTAGGACCAGTATACTTGAATGTGTGTAGAAGTCGGGGTCAGTATAAGTCGGCCATAAGGCGATGTAAACAGGAAGAAGAGTCTGTTCGAGCATCAAAAGCCTGTGAAGCTTGCATAAATAACAATCAAACGGGTGTCGAAAGTGTCCTCCCTCCGACAATCGATGGGGTGTCGGGGGAGGATGAAATTGCAAAGCTGTGGAAAAACCACTATTCTAACATTCTTAACAGTGTGAGTAGGGATACTCTTAAGATAGATTGCAGCGAAACGATTGTGGGAGGGACAAGGGAAAATACTTTGATATCATTTTCTGAAGTAAAGAGGTTAATTAAAGAGTTAAAAACTAGTTCTGTGTCAGGGTAGATGACTTATCGAATGAGCACTTAAAATATGCAAATGACGTAGTATGTCTGTATATATCATTGCTCATATCAGCCATGCTTGCTCATAGCTATATCCCTGCAGAGTTCATGAGGGTATATATCTTGCCCCTGGTCAAAAATAAGTATGGAGACATTCTGTCCAGCAATAATTACAGGCCTATGCTGTCGCTTCCTGCTTCTCGAAACTACTAGAAAAACTCTTGTTAAGCCGATTAAATGATTTCCTATGGACATCTAATCAGTTTGGCTTTAAAAGGTCCCACTCAACTGACCTATGTATCTCTGTACTTAAAAAACAATATCTAAATACATTGACAGTAATTCAACTATTTATAGCTGTTTCCTAGATATAAGTAAGGCATATGATAGGGTGAACCACAATATTTTATTTGCAAAACTAGAAGGCAGGAAGGTTCCCAAGTACATATTAAATTTATTGAAATTTTGGTATTCCCACCAATCTTTCACTGTTAGGTGGGGCAATTTACTATCCGAGTGTTTTGGATCCTCTTGCGGGGTGAGACAAGGCTCCTTGCTCTCCCCTATGCTGTTTAATGTGTATATCGACATATTAATTGCTTCACTTAATGAGGCAACAGTAGGATGTTGTATAGATAACACAAGGATAAATAACTTAGTTTATGCCGATCATATGGTGTTAATAAGTCCCTCATGATATTCTTTTTAATGCTACAGAAACTAAGGTTATGGAATTTCATCCTAAAAGCTGTAATTAGCCAGCTGATATTAGGTTTAAAATGAATGGTGAAGTAATTGAGGAAGCACAAGAGTTTAAGTATTTGGGTCAAACTATTACCAGCTCCTTCAGTGATGACTCAGATATAAGAAAGCAATCTCGAAGTCTGTGTGCTAAAGCGAGTATGACCATAAGGAACTTTCGATTATGTACAAGTGAAGCTAAAGACACTCTCTTTCGTACTTTCTGCAGTAATATATACGGACAGCAACTGTGGGTGAATTAGAAAAAAGGTTCTGGCAGAACTCTAAATTTGCTGTACAACAGGTCTTTCAGACTCTTACATAAATTACCCCCGAGATGCTCATCTTCGCAAATGTTTGCTACCCGCAATGTCCCGAGCTTCCCAGAGGTAACAAGACGTGCTCAACACAGTCTAATGCAAAGAATTAAAAAATCAACCAACCCGATCATCCAAGCTATCCATGAGTCCTGCCATTTATCCTCTAAGCTATGGACTTCTTGGTACGAAAACGTCTGTCTGTAGCTCCACTTAACTTCGACATTACAGTATTATTTCTAATCAATTGTATATATTTCTATCCTTAGTATATGAACTATCATTGTATTAATAATATTTGTCATATGGACTATAGTCTGCCAATAAACCTTTTCATTTTCATATATATATATATATATATATATATATATATATCGTATCGTATCGTGATACATATATTATTCATATATCTAGTATCGTAACGAGATACATTTTTGCCAATGTATCGAGTATCGTATCGCATTACTTTTTTTAGCCCCGATACACCGCCCTGTTTCCTACCGATACAACTCGTTTACAAACAAGGGGACCATCTAACTGGATTCAAGCCATCGTCGAACTCCTACGTTCGAGCGGCAAACAAAAGTAAGAGACACTATAATCATTGTCCTCAATAACAAATGACAAATCTCATCAATGGAATGTCAGAACGTATATCTGCACTCTAAACAGAAGTAGTCGTTTCGTTAGACATTCCATTTTCCCAATTTTGCGAATTGCATTAGACATTTAACTTTAGTTAAACATTTGATTAGACATTTCAGTAAGTCAATTAAACTGTCTAAATTGTCCCAATTTTTTAAACAGTAAAAAAGACTAATCTAAAATGTCTGATTTCGAAATGCTTGATTTCTACGCCTTGATATATCTGAAACATTTAAGCACCGTTTTCAAATACTGTATTTGAAATATTTAGTAAACCTTTCAAAATAGCTATTATTCATTTCAGAAAGCTAAGTTCATTATAAGATGTTGAATGGACGTTTCGGATATATACCCAAACGTCTAGTTTCTAAATATATTGACTCAATACATCTGTTATTATTTATTAACTTTTATTATCAAATCAAAAACTATGAAAAAACCGAAGGTGTCCATTTACTTTTGTCAACTCTCTGTATATTCGAGAAATATGAATTATTGCTTTTTCTGATAACTCTTATTCTTTATCATAAATAAATAAAAGAATGAAGAGAAAACACAAATCAATTTACATTTCATAATAGCAACTACTTCTTATTGTAGAAACTAATAACACAGGCCTACAATGGTTTTGGGGTTCAGCTAATTATATGTGTTCTATAGTAATTAATGTATGCTGAGTTATAAAATTATATCTATTTTTCTCCATCACCCACAGACTTTTCGCAAAATGTCATACTATTTTTTTCTGTTTCAGAATGAAATACAAAAAATGATATCGCATTGCTCATCATGACAAAGTTGGAAACCACTGGTTATTGATATCGTTCAACACATGCTAGTAGTATAGCCGCAAAAGAGTAGAGTGCAAGAATGTTGCAAGTGATTACGTAATGTTGCAAAGGGGGGTGGGGGTGTTGCAAAAAAAAAAAAAAAAAAA
>JAJOZX010000337.1:725000-770000 GCA_023014485.1 Bathynomus jamesi
AACGTTATACGCGTCACTATTAAATATCATTTATATTTTTTTTACTTTCGATTTGATTTTGGATTGTGTTTCAGCTTTGTAATTTTAATTTTTATTATTGAACAGTTTTAATTTTGTACTTTAGATCTAGCTCTCCACGTTTATATATTTTTGTCATTTATACATTTTTAGCAGGCATTGAAATGGGGTAGAGTCCCCCGAAACAGCGGATGCTGCCAAATATAATAACTTTTCTGCGCTACGTCATCGTCTTTATCCTAAATATAAAGTTTAATACAGTTCTTAGTACCTCTGTCATTCAATTATTAATCTTATATGTTATAATGTTTCAGAACAATCATATGATCCCTTTCCAGATAAAAGCCTAGTCCAAACGTATTTGGTTTTAGAATTTATAAATCTTAAAAAGATGTAGGAAAACAAGAAACACAAAGGAGAAAATGAATTCATTTACATGCACAAATATACGTAATAATAATAATAATAATATCGTTAACAATAGACATATATACTATTCAAGTACTATGGGTCACAGGTGCCAGGTACTCTGAGACACTGTCATCAAATAACTTGTCCAGACAGCCTACTAACGGGGCCTACCTACCAAATTTCCACCAAAGGCGTCTCACAAAGTGTGTGGAACTACATTTGCATGCAAGTTAGAGGCATTAGTGACAGAATGGGGTTATCTGGCAAACTTTTTTCCTGAAACTGTACTGTGCATGTTTAAAACTAACATTTATTTCAGAAGTTTTGCGCAATGATTCCTCATTTCATGAAAGTAATATAAGTTACTCATTAATAAAACACTTGGTTTTGAATAATAAATATTACACCTTTTGGTTTAAAGAGAAAATATTTGTGAACAAAAAGGGTTAAGAACTACATGTTTAAGTTTAAACGTTATTGTAACCCCTCCTGGAAATCTCTTCAGAGATAATTATGTGACTCTTACATGGTAAATTGGTGTCAATTGTTACTCCAATGAATTTTTTTTTTTAGCTTCTATTATGATAATAGACTTAACAATTCAGTTAATCCAAATATATATATATATATATATTTATGAAACTGAAAACTTTTAGTATTTCTTATATAATTTAATTGCTGACAATTAGAAAAAAGAAAGAAATCAATAGTTTAACCATAAACTAAATAAAATAAACATTTAACTTGACTTTGTGCATATAACTAAACAAATATTAAAAATAAAAACCCTTCAATGTACAGTACAGCACTGAATAGAAAAATAAGCAAATGAAAAATGTATTGTTCTTTGGCCTTTAAGTTTATAGATATAGCCTCTAAATTTATTTCACATTTGCTATTTGTTAAAACATTTATACATAAATAGGTACAAGTTTAGAAGCTTTATCATCTCCTAATTTATTTCTTAATTTGGGGGGGTGCTACTGACAGGCACCTATAAAAGTCCTATAACAATTTATCATAAATTCAAGACCAAAAATTAATTACTTTAGATGTCACAAATACAATTTTAAGGTATGTATATAGTATAAGGGTTTTATCAGCTATCATGTATTTGTTTTGAAGTTGTAGCAGAGTTTGTTTTAACCCAGCTATTTTTATTTTTCTTGCTCTACTTTGCCCACAACAACAACCTTAAGGGTTTCAAATGTTCAATCAAGAGTTAAAGTTACATTTGCAGTTTTAAAACAGGTTTGTAATGGGTTTTTATTGATAAATGATGAAATAGAGAAATCTTCAATTCCTTGTCGGTTCCTTATTCTTTACACTCAAGGCCTATCCTAACTAAAAACATGGTAAATTTTTAATTCAACCTGCGTC
The DNA here is from genome assembly GCA_023014485.1 of Bathynomus jamesi. NCBI lineage: Eukaryota > Metazoa > Arthropoda > Malacostraca > Isopoda > Cirolanidae > Bathynomus > Bathynomus jamesi. The sequence continues at coordinate 726,810 of JAJOZX010000337.1, forward strand.
ACAGGTTGAATAAAAAATTTATTACAGTAATTTAACTCGCTCAACATCATAAAATTAAACTCAGAACTTTAACACTAACAACAATTATGGAAGATTTCAACAAAAGGGCAAAAACCCAGACTAAAAAGCAAAAACACAGACCTTGGGGACTATGGCACCATCTCAAAACTACAAAAATTAACGAGAAAAAAATCAGCACGTAAAGGTGCCATCACCAAACTGTATAATGAGCACAAACTGAATGAACCTACAAAATATGATCTTGATACAACATTAAATTTGGTTAATATTCGTCTTTTAACCCTCTCACGCGCGGCTAAATCAGTACAATATATTGAATTGCCATTGAAAACTGACTAAGAAAATATATATCTTATGTTGTGCAAATTTGTTGAAATGTACTTTTTTAATAAAATATATTTCCTGTTTTGGCTATAATGTACTTTTTTCATAAAATATTTTTCCTGGTTGGGCTATTTTTCACTACTCTGCGATTTAATTAGCTGGTTGGGTTTTGTTCTGGCTATTTTTCAAATTGGATTCAGTTTAGTGATGTTTGTGATAGAATTATGACGTGCCACTCGTGTGATTTTGACCTGAGTCGTCATGTGTCCTAGATGAAGACAAAGGATTGGATGTTTTTATCAATTACGGCGTTATTCTCTCATCCTTAACTTGTCCGAAATGTGACAGTGAGTGCCTAACACGAAAAGATCAGAAGATATTTAGGTGAAATAACCAATATCATTTAATTCTGACTCTGTTTTGGTTGATCCTACAAGGTTATCTACATAGAAGTGATCTTTCAAGAACTGAACAGTTAAATCATTTTCATCGTACAAATTTAAGTGATGTTTGATGGTTAAAGCCAGTAAACTAGGACTTGCATTTGCTCCAAACAAAACCACATTAAATTTAAATGTTTTAAACCCTTTATTTAAGTCATATGGATCATTAAACCACAAGAATCTTAGTTGATCTTTGTCATAGTATTTTTCAGATGAATTCTCAAAAAAGCTTTGCTTATATCACTTTGAACTGCATAGTCATCTAATCTAAATCTTAGAAGGATTTTTACAAGGTCTGAAATAAGATTAGGCCCCTCTATGAGAGTCATTCAAGCTATGCTTTTTGCCATCTTTAAGACTACAGTTATACACAACTCTAAGTTTTGTTGTGGGTGCATCCTTTCTATAGACTCCTGTGTGAGTAAGATAATGGCAGTTGTCTTTTTTAAAAGGGTGATCTTTAACCTCCTCAATGAAGCCTTTTTCTAACTGGTCCTTGAAAACATCATCATACATTTTAATTCTATTGTCATTTTTTAATCTTTTCATCAAATTATAGAGATGACCTTTAGCTACCTTTAGATTATCATTTAATAATGGACATATATCAATAAATAATGTTAATAAAAATTCTAGTGTACTCCTACCTACAATAACCTTGGATTTAAAAAATAAAAAAGGTGGGGCAACTCCTATAAGATGTCTAATAGATTCTTGTTCCCAACAAACATTTGTAGATCAATCATTAGTTAATCAATTAGGCCTACAAACTCATAAAAATGAACAAGAATTGTATATAACATCATTTATCAAAGAAAATGGACAGAAAGAAAAATATAGTACAGTCAATTTAGAGCTTGATATACCCATCTTATAGGAGTTGTTTAATCTACCCTTACATCTTAATAAGCCATCTTTGTCAATGTAAAGATTCAAGTTTATTACCACAGAGGGTACTTTGTTCATTTGTTTACCAATTGTTAGAAAATCTATTTCATTTTTGTATTCTGTTTGTTGTATGTGGTTAACCCAATTAGTTAATCAATTAGGTCTACAAACTCATAAAAATGAACAAGAATTGTGTATAACATCATTTATCAAAGAAAATGAACAGAAAGAAAAATATAGTACAGTCAATTTAGAGCTTGATATACCCACAGAGAATAAAACAACAAACATAGAAGCAGTACTCATTAAACAAGTTGGTCAACAAAAATTTAAAATACCAAATTTAAAACAAGTAATACAACAACTTAAAAAGCAATATAAAATTGCAGATAGAAATTTAAATGATGATACAATAGATAATGTTCAAATGTTAATTGGAGCCGATTATATTCACTTAATTCAGAAGGGCATAGTCAGAATAGGAGATGGGATGGCTCTAGATACTCACTGGGGTACAGCTCCACTGGGACACATAGATAAATATAAAATAACAATGAAAAATAAAAATATATGACTAACAAACTTGCCCTATTATGACAAGGTCTTACACAACTCAAATAATGACATAAATACTGAAATATTAAATAAATCATTAACAACTGAAGAATTAGATAAAGGTGGAGGTGCAAGATGGTGATCATACAGATGAAAATCAATTAATGGTTGAAAATTTTGAAAATACCATCATGTATGAAAATGGCCATTATTCAATTGAACTACCTTGGAAGATCAATAGTCCAAAATTAAATGATAATCTAAAGGTAGCTAAAGGTCATCTCTATAATTTGATGAAAAGATTAAAAAATGACAATAGAATTAAAATGTATGATGATGTTTTCAAGGACCAGTTAGAAAAAGGCTTCATTGAGGAGGTTAAAGATCACCCTTTTAAAAAAGACAACTGCCATTATCTTACTCACACAGGAGTCTATAGAAAGGATGCACCCACAACAAAACTTAGAGTTGTGTATAACTGTAGTCTTAAAGATGGCAAAAAGCATAGCTTGAATGACTGTCTCATAGAGGGGCCTAATCTTATTTCAGACCTTGTAAAAATCCTTCTAAGATTTAGATTAGATGACTTTTATAGGTGCCTGTCAGTAGCACCCCCCCAAATTAAGAAATAAATTAGGAGATGATAAAGCTTCTAAACTTGTACCTATTTATGTATAAATGTTTTAACAAATAGCAAATGTGAAATAAATTTAGAGGCTATATCTATAAACTTAAAGGCCAAAGAACAATACATTTTTAATTTGCTTATTTTTCTATTCAGTGCTGTACTGTACATTGAAGGGTTTTTATTTTTAATATTTGTTTAGTTATATGCACAAAGTCAAGTTAAATATTTATTTTATTTAGTTTATGGTTAAACTATTGATTTCTTTCTTTTTTCTAATTGTCAGCAATTTAAATTATATAAGAAATACTAAAAGTTTTCAGTTTCATAAATTTATATATATATATATTTGGATTAACTGAATTGTTAAGTCTATTATCATAATAGAAGCTAAAAAAAAAAAATTAATTGCAGTAACAATTCACACCAATTTACCATGTAAGAGTCACATAATTATCTCTGAAGAGATTTCCAGGACGGGTTACAATAACGTTTAAACTTAAACATGTAGTTCTTAACCCTTTTTGTTCACAAATATTTTCTCTTTAAACCAAAAGGTGTAATATTTATTATTCAAAACCAAGTGTTTTATTAATGAGTAACTTATATTACTTTCATGAAATGAGGAATCATTGCGCAAAACTTCTGAAATAAATGTTAGTTTTAAACATGCACAGTACAGTTTCAGGAAAAAAGTTTGCCAGATAACCCCATTCTGTCACTAATGCCTCTAACTTGCATGCAAATGTAGTTCCACACACTTTGTGAGACGCCTTTGGTGGAAATTTGGTAGGTAGGCCCCGTTAGTAGGCTGTCTGGACAAGTTATTTGATGACAGTGTCTCAGAGTACCTGGCACCTGTGACCCATAGTACTTGAATAGTATATATGTCTATTGTTAACGATATTATTATTATTATTATTACGTATATTTGTGCATGTAAATGAATTCATTTTCTCCTTTGTGTTTCTTGTTTTCCTACATCTTTTTAAGATTTATAAATTCTAAAACCAAATACGTTTGGACTAGGCTTTTATCTGGAAAGGGATCATATGATTGTTCTGAAACATTATAACATATAAGATTAATAATTGAATGACAGAGGTACTAAGAACTGTATTAAACTTTATATTTAGGATAAAGACGATGACGTAGCGCAGAAAAGTTATTATATTTGGCAGCATCCGCTGTTTCGGGGGACTCTACCCCATTTCAATGCCTGCTAAAAATGTATAAATGACAAAAATATATAAACGTGGAGAGCTAGATCTAAAGTACAAAATTAAAACTGTTCAATAATAAAAATTAAATTACAAAGCTGAAACACATAATCCAAAATCAAATCGAAAGTAAAAAAAATATAAATGATATTTAATAGTGACGCGTATAACGTTCACAACATATTTAAAATTACAATAAGCAAGTTGTAGAATACATAATTATGCAAGTTGTGCCAAAATCCCATTTTCTTTTATAAATAGTCTTAGAACAATTAACATTTTTAATAATATATATGCACAAAGAGAGAAATGGCTTTGAGAATCTTTTTCTCGGAACTGGAAATTGCCAAGGCGACTTCATTAACATTAAATTTATCAAGATATACATTTATTTTATTAGTAAATAGCCTTGTGTCCGTAACTGCGGGGGTTGTTTCGGTGAATAATGGCTAAGGTGTCTTTAGGCATGAAGTTATTCTTGAACACCGTAAAACATAATGATGCGATGGTGGTTGCGACTTGCAGTGGATCGCATTTGAAACGGGTTATGTACATTCTTCTAAAGGCATGGAAACATACTCTAAGCACGCGCACATCATTCACGCAATAACGCTCACATTCATCAGCTATATTATAAGGGTTACTTTCATTAAAACTGTCGTAGTATCGATCAAAGTCTTCACGTTCATCCATACAGTCAAAATAATGTTTGGGGGGTGGTGGCCTACGTAGTTTAAAGTCTCGCTGGTGAGGAAAGTGTAAGGGAAGTATCCTTTGGATTCCAACGTTGCTTAACATCGTTGCTCGGCTGAGTTATGATAAAAAGAAAATTAATTAATTATATTAAAAATATAGGTTATCATTGAGAAATAAATTAGGAGTTGATAAAGCTTCTAACCTTGTATAAATGTTAACTTAGTTCTGAAATTCATATTCTTTTTCGTAAAATTGCTTTAATTCACTTTAAGGTGAAAAGCGCGTAATATTTTTTCTGCTCCACGGAGAGATGAAAAAATGCATTGGTTTCCGGGATGTGTGTGTGTGTGTGTGTGTGTGTGTGTGTGCACGAGTTGTTTATTCGTTTATTATATATATATATATATATATATATATATATATATATGAAACTGAAAACTTTTAGTATTTCTTATATAATTTAAATTGCTGACAATTAGAGGATTTGAGTAAGGTGTTTGATGTAATAGATCATAATATTCTACTTAATAATTTGTATTGTTACGGTTTTAGAGGGGCAATCAGTGATTGAATTAAAAGTTATTTGCCCGATAGATATAATATGCATCAGTAAATAAGGCTTGCTCCACTAAAGCGCTTGCCAAACATGGTGTGCCACGCGAAATTCAATTATATATATATATATATATATATATATATATATATATATATACACACACACACACACACACACATGGGGGAATGGGGCGGGGTAATATTTTTTGACGAATGTAGAGATTTATCAGGAGCGGTCTGGAAGAAACAGGTGTTCTTCGAAATGACCCAGATTGTCGGAAACCCTTCCTCGTGTGTGTGTGTGTGTGTGTGTGTGTGTGTGTGTGTGTGTAGATTTGCGAATACGATCGATTGTTTTGATTTTATTTCGGCGAAACGAGATACTATGAGGGAGGGCGAACGTGCGTTTTGAATTATTTATCATATCTTCCTCTGACGAAAATCTGTGTTAATTTTGAAAAATGCACGATAATAATAATAATGATAATAATATACCTTTCCATTTTTATTCATTCATTTCATATATATAAGGGTGAAAGATTTGTGTGTGTATTTCGTCTGAGCTAATTTGACAAATGTAGGCTCGCGTCCTACCTTTTATTTCATCCCCGTCATCGACACTTTAAGGTGAAAAGCGCGTAATATTTTTTGTTTTTAAAAGGCTTACCAAAACAAAATAGACACACATATGGGAAATCTTCCTAAAAGGATATTAATCGGCATGCCGGACCATGCTTCGGTGAATGGAAAATATAAAAAGAGTGCCTTTAAATTCGAGAATTTCGGACTTAAAAATATAACTATTAATTTCTTATAATATACGTTTAGCATCATTTGAATTAATATACGTTTGGTATTTTTCCTGATTTTCATAATATATACAGGCGTGTGTGTGTGTGTGTGTGTGTGTGTGTGTAGATTTGTGAATATGATAATAGAGCGAAATCTTTTAACTGCTTAGTGATTTGTTTTAATTCGGTGAAAGTCCATTTATATATATATATATATATATATATATATATAGTGTATGAGAGATAGTTGTTATTATTACTAAATTGAGGGTATTGGCGGTGGATTTGAGTAAGGTGATTGATGTAATAGACCATAATATTCTACTTGACGATTTCATTAACATTAAATTCATCAAGGCGAGCACGTGTGATTCGTTCTGCTCCACGGAGAGATGAAAAATGCATTGGTTTCCGGTTTGTGTGTGTGTGTGTGGTGTGTGTGAAAGTTAAGATTTGGAGTGAAGGGGGACGAGAGAGAGAGAGAGGAGAGTGAAGGGAGGCTTATCAGGGATTGAGTTTATTATATATACAAGTACAGATGGGTGGGGGGTTTGGGGGAATGAGGGAGGAGGGTCGAGGATATAAAGAAATATATCCTAATTATATTTTTAAAAAAGCATTCAGTTTCCACGTTAAACTGTGGGTCTAAGTTACGCGTAAATATAAAATATTTTCATTGTAGAAATAATAATAATAATAATGATAATAAGAATTGATGTGAAAGGTGATTGATTTAAGCAGTTAAGATGTAGTTATAAGAATATGACCCATACAAATTACGCGTAAATATAAAATATTTTCATTGTAGAAATAATAATAATAATGATAATAAGAATTGATGTGAAAGGTGTTTTTGCTCGAATATCTTGGACGAAGGATTAACCCTCGGCCGAAAAGGTCTCTAGGGACACGATTTGAAATGACCTAGTTTCTGCCTTTTCCTCGTGTGTGTGTGTGTGTGTGTGTGTGCACGAGTTGTTTATTCGTTTATTATATATATATATATATATATATATACATCAAGAGCGGTCTGGAAGGAAGATCTCTCATGTCGTCCGACCCCGTTATAGCGGATTGTGTTTTGGATAATTTCAACTTTTAATTGAATTGTTTCGTAAATTTTCATATTGTTTCGTTGTTCAAATATTTATAATAAAAATTAAGTGTGTAAAAATTATTTATTTAATAAACAGAATTTAATTGGATTCAATTGTGGTACACTATTTAAATGGATGATTAATATATGGTTTTTGTTATCTGGAATACATGGCGCTATCTGGAATACATGGTGCGATCTGGCAACTCAGCACCCGAATACATGGCATGATCTGGCAACTCAGCAACTGCATACATGGTGCGATCTGGCAACTCAGCAACTGAATACACGGCGTGATCTGGCAACTCAGCAACTGAATACATGGCGCTATCTGGCAACTCAGCCAGAATAGAGGTTTATAAAAGACCGAGAGACGACTGACGGAGTCATTCAAGCTCGGCTCCCAGCCGAGCAAGGACCTCTGGTCCTTCTCTTTCTGGCCCTTTGGGAAAACCCCTTAGAGGCCTCTTAGGTTAGGTAAACGAAAATAACTTGGGGGAGAACTCCGCCACCAAGTTGCATGCCTTGCAATCAAAGGTGTCTCTCTCTCTCTCCTTCGGTGTCTCTCTCTCTCTCTCCTTCAGGTGTACCCCTCCCCCCTTGGCTCAGCCAACTGGCTGATTAGGAGCCTATAAAACAACGCCTACTCGGCTGAAGTCTTAATATGCACTTGGCTCCTGCCAGGTGAACACCTCTCCTCCTTTCTCTCCTTTCTGTCCCTTTGGGGGGAATAGCTTGGGGGAGAACTCCGCCTCCAAGTTGCATGCCCTTGCAACCCCGGTTGGCAACAAAGGCCAGTACTCTTTTTTTTTTTTTCTTTTTTTTTCTTTTTTTTAAATTTTTTTTGCAACACCCCCCACCCCCCTTTGCAACATTACGTAATCACTTGTAACATTCTTGCACTCTACCCTTTTGCGGCTATACTACTCATGCTGAATAAATTTTAAAAATTGGGATGTGAGATGAGCTTGAAGGTTCATTTCTTGCTCTCCCATTTAGACTTTTTTCCGGAAAGTCTTGGTACCGTCAGCGAGGAACAGGGTAAACGATTCCACCAAGATATAAAGGATGAAATCTAGTGAGTCTGCATAATCTGTCACATCTGTATTTTATTGAGCTTTGTCCATTTTTTGATCAAAATGTACACAAATTGTTATTTGGATATATGAAATACGTTGTACAAGGTAAAGAAAAATGTGTTTTCCTTTTGCTTTTTTCCCTTACATGATACAAGAAAATGGATGTCACTTTTGAAATCAGTGTAGCAAACTTAGGGAAGATCACATATTAGAACATAAACCCCATCCTACAAGTTTCAATTTGCAGGCCTGTGTAATTAAAGTAATACATGAGTGTGAAATTAGGAATTATTGAAAATATTAAAAATTCTTTGTCTACTTAAGCAGCATTGTTATTTAATTGCATGGCAACTCGTGTCAAACCTTGAAATATCTGGCAGTTTTAGAGCGTCAAATCACAGATTAACTAACAACCAGATAGGTCACTCCCATTATAATTAATTTTCTTAGCAACCACTCGTTGCTAAGAATTTTTCTAAAGAATGGTCAAGTTATTTGCAATGAATATTAAGTCATTAATAAAAGCACTGTACAAGTACTGTAGATTTCAGTTACTCGTAAATTAAAGATTAATCATTTCTTAGAGAAGCAATAGTAATGTCTGGTTGATAGGCAAAACCTAACCTATTTAGTGGCTTATCTTTTTTATTGTTTTTATAATCTGTGATCAAACGCTCTTGATAGCAGACAACCTTATTGCACAGTGATGAATAAATTACCATAGTATTAATTATAAAAAGCATCTGATACTGCAATATTTACAAACAAAATATTAATAAGTGCTAGTAATCTGTACTTCACCAATATTTAGTGGTTCCCTTCCTAAACAAATTGTTACAGTGATTTTAACGAATGGGAATCAAAATTATGAACTACTTCCTTATGGTTGGTTGAAGTATATATTTTTTTAATTTTTTTTCACCCTTACACTGAACTAAAAGGGTAAAAATTAAAGAACTAATAAGTGAGATATTTGATAACATTACATAAATTATAGTTATGATGCTTACATGACACTGCAAACGGTATACGTTTCTTGATATGAGACTATTTTTGCAGAGAAACTGCATTTTATTACACTTATTTTTAAAAATTTATGGCACTTGTGTTGCCTTTAATTTTAGAAGAGATAAAGAGATAACCTAATTAGGTGTTATTTTTATGGCACTACTTCTTTCATTTTTGAAGGCATTACATATAAAAATAATGAAAATTAACACCATAACGTAAAACAGTAAACTACAGCAAGTTTTTGTTATAAAACAATTTGTCTGATGAAATTACTAAAGATGGGAATAGCATTCAATAATAATAATAATAATGATAATAATGATAATAATAATAATAATAATTATAATAATAATGTATTGCAATCTTGTCTTATACGCACATTTCAATAAATACTAATGAGTTATTTTTAGTACAGCATACAAAAGATAACTAAAATTCGCACCATCCAGTGAAGGCTATCTTCGACCCTTAGACTTCTTCAAATTCAATTGCAGTATACTGTATAAGAGTATCTTAGCAGATGACGCGAGTAATCAACTGATAAAGTTGGAGGTGTAACTTGCAGGGAAACAGAAGACAGTGGGGGATTTTTCTTAAATAAAATAGCAGTCAAGAGAGACAGGCGCTATCGTTTTTGAATCACTTTTATCATTTGTGGTTCTAATTATCTACACTAAATTCAACTAAAATTAATATTTCGGTGAATAATTATACACCGATTTTACGGCTTAGTGTATAGTGGTTATTGTTTTTAATACATTTTCTGTAGAAAACTTGCTATTTTATTATATATATAGCAGTCAAGAGTATATATTATATATATATATATATATATATATATATATATACACACACACACACACACATATATATATATATATATATATATATATTATATATGTGTGTGTGTGTGTGTGTGTGTATACATTATTAGATGTATTAGATTTTATTATTGTACAGTTTGACATTTGTATTTACTTTAGTTTTATGATTGTTTTTTTAGATGCTTCTATTTCGTCACTGAAGATGGCCCCTGAGTGGACCGAAACGTTTGGCCAATAAATGTTGAGAGTCGTATCTCTTGTTTTCATATTCCTATTGAGGATAAGGTTCCCGAAGAACACTTCTATCGTAACTATATATATATATATATATATATATATATATATATATATATATATATATATATATACCGGGTTGCCCAGTTTTATAGAAAGAAATACAAAATAAATAATACGTGTTAATAAATACTCCTGTTTATTGTCTATATTATGACATCAAATACTCAAAATATCTACCACTTTGTTGGACACAAAGCGCCAAACGATAGCGCCAGTTATCAACTGCCCTGTTTATGAAATTTTGTGGTAGCGAATTCCATTCTTCCACAATCTTTTCTTTTAATTGATCAATGTTAGCGAAATTAGTATTCCTATACACTCTTTTCTTCAGTTCATCCCATATTGCATAATCAAGAGGAAACAAATCTGGGCTGTTGCCAGGCCAATCTTTAGGTTTTATTTAGTCAGGAACTTCTTTGTTTAAATATTCATAAGGTAAGCAGTATGACTTGTTGCACCATCTTGCTGAAATGTATATCAATTCGCAGAAATTTCGAGAATTTTTGGTCGATGTTTCTCTAATATACTGTTGCAATAATAAACAGCATTCATTTTAACACCGCTGTCAACAAAAACATCACTTTTACCCAGTTTTGAGACAAGCAGGAGATCATTAGTTTTTTAGAAAAGTTAAACCGTCTTTCCGGTGTTACTTCTCTCCTGGTTCTTGCTGTACAATACACTCGATTGTTTTGAGTGGTGATAGGTGATCGAATTGAAAATGATTTTTCATCACTAAACCAGATTCTATTGACATTGGGAAATCTTTCAAGAAAAGCTTGACATGTTTCCATTCTGTTCATCTTATTGACTTCTCTCAAGATCTTCACTGGATAGCGTTTATAAACTGTCAATTGCAAAGCTTCTTTGACACTTCGTTGTATATAACTTCTTGAAATTCCGGTTTCTGCTGCAATTTCATTTGGTGTCATATGCGTTCCAGGCATTTTTTCCTGACTTAGAAACATTTTCTCAACCGTTGCAATATTTTCATCAGTGCGAACTTCTCTTTTTCTTCCACTACCTCCGGTTCTAGCAACATATCCACTTCTATCAATTTTACAAATATTTTTTATCTACACCAGAACGAGTCCATGGTTTATTTGGAAACATTGATATAATTTTTGTGGCACCATAGTGTTTCTCAATACGTAATTGCTTTATCAATATGAGATCTTCTTGACTATATGAAAGCATTTTTGATGGGTGATTAAATATTTTTGAAAAATCTGCAACAAAGATAAATAGAGTAGGCCCTATATTAAAAACAAATATTATAAAGACATATGGAAGTGCTACATAGAAAAGCAAATTATTTATTTAAATCGTTATAAAAGCAAGCAAATCTTGACAATAGTAAATATAATAGTTGATAAAAGCAATAGCTTACTTTTTTCTGGGCAACCCGGTATATATATATATATATATATATATATATATATATATATATATATATATATATATATATATATATAATATGGGAATGAACTCAGAATGGTTCCCTGAGTTTTTTAAGATACACACAGACCGTGCATGGAACAAGGAACTCTTCTAGGATAATTAAATCCACTATAGTCCGAATAAGTAATGGTAAATGACAAATACCATAGTTTTTCTTTTTCATGATGCTAGCACGACGTGGGCAACGGGTCACTCGCAAAGAGGTCCCAAAAATATAGCTTCCCTCACCAGCTATATATGTACGGCATGCGAAGGTGCCCCCTCAGGGCATTGGTTTCTGCTCGTATGTAGGAGAATTACGACTTCTGATTGATCGAGGTCCATGGTGTAGTGGATAGCATATCTGACCGGCAATCGGATGATCCCGGGTTCGATTCCAGGGTGGTACCTGATTTTTCATTTGTTCGTTCTCCCTCCTCATCTTGTGCGGAACGCTCTTCTACACAAGCGTCGTTCTTTACATTAATTATACTGTGTGATGTTTGCAGTTAATATGTATATATGTACGGCATGCAAAGGTGCCGCCTCAGGGCATTGGTTTCTGCTCGTATGTATAAGAATTACGACTTCTGATTGGTCGAGGTCCATGGTGTAGTGGATAGCATATCTGACCGGCAATCGGATAATCCCGGGTTCGATTCCCGGATGGTACCTCATTTTTCATTTGTTCGTTCTCCCTTCTCATCTTGTGCGGAACGCTCTTCTACACAAGCTTCGTTCTTTACATTAATTATACTGTGTGTTGTTTGCAGTTAAAATGTATATATGTACGGCATGCGAGGGTGCCCCCTCAGGGCTTTGGTTTCTACTCGTATGTAGGAGAATTACGACTTCTGATTGATCGAGGTCCATGGTGTAGTGGATAGCATATCTGACCGGCAATCGGATGATCCCGGGTTCGATTCCAGGGTGGTACCTCATTTTTCATTTGTTCGTTCTCCCTCCTCATCTTGTGCGGAACGCTCTTCTACACAAGCGTCGTTCTTTATATTAATTATACTGTGTGTTGTTTGCAGTTAAAATGTATATATGTACGGCATGAGAAGGTGCCCCCTCAGGGCATTGGTTTCTGCTCGTATGTAGGAGAATTACGACTTCTGATTGATCGAGGTCCATGGTGTAGTGGATAGCATATCTGACCGGCAATCGGATGATCCCGGGTTCGATTCCCGAGTGGTACCTCATTTTTCATTTGTTCGTTCTCTCTCCTCATCTTGTGCGGAACACTCTTCTACATAAGCGTCGTTCTTTACATAATATATATATATAATATATATATATATATATATATATATATATACGAATCAGTTCAGTTTCTGAGTTTTCTGAACACACTGCATAAGAACATTGTATTTACACAGGAAAAGGAAGTTGAAGGTTCTATTCTTTTCCTTGATGTTTTGGTCTCCAAATCTGGCTCGACCGTTTTAACTTCTACGTACCGGAAGCCTACGTTTACGGGTTTGGGTTTTAATTTTTATAGTTTTTGCGACTTTAATTATAAATTAAGTTCCATTCGCACACTTGTGCATCGAGCTTATAATATTTGCTCGAATTTTGCTCTGATACATAACGAGTTTGAATTCCTTACTGATTTTTTCTGTAAAAATGGTTTTCCACGGGATCTTGTAGATGGTGTTATTGGTAAATTTCTTAATAATGTATATTCCCCCAGCATTGTCCCAACGTATGATGTTCCTAAGAATTGTAAATATCTTGTTTTACCTGATATCTACCATTTTAACTCTTTTGTGAAGAAGCAATTATATTATTGAGTGTTGCGAGGAAATTTTATTTTCACACTGATTTTAAGATTGCCTTTGTAAATAATAATACCCTTGAATCTTTTTTCCGATGTAAGGACAAAATCCCTCCCCCCCCCCTGCGATGAGCTGTTCTGTCGTTTATTTGTTTACCTGCCCTGGGTGTTCCCAGAGGAACTACGTTGGCAGTACAGTTCGTTCTTTGCAGGCGAGATTTTGCTCCCATATGGGTATTAGTCATAGGACAGGGAAGATTTTGTCGAGAAAAGAAGAGTCTGCTATTAGAAGTCATTCTATCAAGTGTAAGGTTGACGTTTCTGTTGACAATTTTAAAATTCTTAAATCATTAAAATGCCCGTCCTCCCTTCGTATTTACGAATCTTTGTGTATTAGGTTTTTGAACTCTAATTTAAACATTGATTCTGGCTGTTACCCCCTTTATATTAATTAGAATAACTACCTACTAAATTTTCCCTTGCGACCCTGTCTCCTTTTCGCTTCAGTATTTTGTGGCTGTCAAATGAGCATAGGTATGTCGGTTTACTCCTGTGATTTTTCGTTTAACTTTTTATTCCATTTAATTTTCTATTTGTAAAGTTTTTTAACAATTTTACGTTTGAATGTCTTTAGTCTTAAGTTTTATTTTTATCATTCATATATTTTTTGTCATCTATATATTTTTTATTTTTTATTTGATTTTGGCTTATGCCTGTTTCCACTTTGTAATTTTAATTTTTATTCTTGAACAGTTTTAATTTTGTACTCTAGATTAGTTTTTAACTCTCGACATTTATATTTTTTGTCATGTATTAATTTTAGCTTTTATTTATTAGGCCTTGAAAATGGGTAGAGTTGCCCGAAACGTCGGCTGCAGCCAAATATAATGACTTTTTTGCTCTACGTCTTCGTTTTTATCATATATTCAAGATTCGGTGCCAGACTGCGCTCTTTATTTAATTTGTTATATTTAATGGAGAAGTGCTGCTCTCCGTATAATTAATTTCTTTATTATGTGCGTATTATTAAAGGAAAAATATAGTTTGTACACATATTCCTCGTTCATGTCAGACGAATTTATTCAGTATCCGTCTTAATATACAAACTTATCTAAAAACAGTAACTAGCTAACGCTTACAGTTAAAATTGTTTCCACAGTAATGTTATGAAATAGTATTCATAGATGCATTTAGTAGGGTCTATCCAAGTAATGAAATTTTCTCTGCATATTTATAAAGAAAACGGAATTTTGTTTAAGGGGGTCCTTAATTGTTCGTCCAATTAGTGTATACAACACATTTTACGTTACTGGGCTTCAACATTTCTAACACATATATATAGGGTCATAGACAGGGGAAAGATGGACTGAGGAAGATGCAGAACTCCAGAATGAATTGTGACGAGATCTATCGTGTTAATTTTGCCTACTCTACTAGTGATTCTGGCAAGGAGAGTGTGTAACAGAGTTTGATTTTACACCAGAAGATGGAGGATAAATGAAAGCACATTCAACTGCAGGTCGGGACAATTGGAACACATTACTGATTAAAAACTGTAAAGATAAAATAGCTACACCTTTATACTGGATATGGAGATCCCTAGACACTGGGGAAATACTGAGCATCTTGAAAAGAGCAAACGTTGTCCC
The DNA here is from genome assembly GCA_023014485.1 of Bathynomus jamesi. Classification (NCBI taxonomy): domain Eukaryota; kingdom Metazoa; phylum Arthropoda; class Malacostraca; order Isopoda; family Cirolanidae; genus Bathynomus; species Bathynomus jamesi. The sequence continues at coordinate 742,104 of JAJOZX010000337.1, forward strand.
TATATATAAAGCAGGGGACAGATCTCAAGCAAAGAACTATAGACCAATGTCATTGATGTCCCACCACCAAAGTATTTGAAAAAATTGTTAGAGAGAAAATTTATTTCTTGGAGACACTTGGAAGATTGAACGAAAGCAGCACGGATTCGAGTGTTTAGAAGGCAGTATATATATATATATATATATATATATATATATATATATATATATATATATATATATATATATATATATATATATCGGGCTATAAGATTAGTTGCCAGAATTCGCTATGCATTGAATTAGTTCTGTTATTTGAACATTTTTAGAAGATTAATTCGAATTATTGCAGTACCAAGCTTATTTCATTAAATTCTAAAAGTTGATTTTCTTGCTTTCCCTCCCCCCACTATCCAATAGAAAATTCAAATTCATAGTTATAAACAATAATTTCCTTTTTTAAACTATAAACCTACTTATTTCCTATGTAAATGGGTTTTCTATAGGATAAGGGGAGGGGAAAAGCAAGAAAATCAATTTTGGCACCACTATAAACTAGCAAGCATCTAAATTATCATGCATTTTAAGTCCAACAAAGCAAAGCCTAAGCGATACTTGAACTCAACAAGAAAATACGTTCATTTCCTTTGAGATTATCTGAAGTTAGGCACCAGAGTGTATTGTAGGTTTACAGGTCGTTAACAACAGTCCTGTTTCAGCTTTGGTCTACCTTCCTAACGTAAGACTATAGATATTTATCAACATTAGATGAGCTAAGGTCTGAATTTCCTACAATACAGCCAATCTACAAACAAGCAAAGTTTTATCTACAAATCAGACAGTTTATTATTTTCAAATTAATCGGCCTTATTGCTGTCCATTTATAAATAGTAATTTAATTAGACGGGCTTCTAAAAAATCACGTATTGTGTTCAAAAGACTTACTAACTTCTAGGTTAATGAACATTTTACTGATAGCTTTAATGTGCAAGCCTGCACACATAGTGTGTATATATATATATATATATATATATATATATATATATATTGCCTTCTAAACACTCGAATCCGTGCTTCTTTTCGTTGAATCTTTCCAGTGTCTCCAAGAAATCATAAATTTTCTCTCTAACTATTCTTTCAAATACTTTGGTGGTGGGACATCAATGACATTGGTCTATAGTTCTTTGCTTGAGTCTGTCCCATCCTTTATATATAGGGACAATGTTTGCTCGTTTCAAGATGCTCGATATTTCCCCAGTGTCTAGGGATCTTCTCCATATCCCGTATAAAGGTGTAGCTATTTTATTTTTTGCAGTTTTTAATCAGTATTGCGTTCCAATTGTCCCGACCTGCAGTTGAATGTGGTTTCATTTGTCCTCCATCTTCTGATGTAAAATCAAAGTCTGTTATACACTCTCCTTGCCAGAATCACTCCTAAAGTAAATAAAATTAACACGATACATCTCGTCGACAATTCATTCTGTAGTGCTGAATCTTCCTCAGTCCATCTTTCGCCCCTGTCTATGACCCTATATGTGTTAGAAATGTTGAAGCCCAGTAACGTAAAATGTGTTGTATACACTAATTCGATGAACAATTAAAAACCCCCTTAAACAAAATTCCGTTTTCTTTATAAATATGCAGAGAAAATTTCATTACTTGGATAGACCTACTAAATGCATCTATGAATACTATTTAACATTACTGTGGAAACAATTTTAACTGTGAGCGTTAGCTAGTTACTGTTTTTAGATAAATTTGTATATTAAGACGGATGCTGAATAAATTCGTCTGACATGAACGAGGAAAATGTGTACAAACTATATTTTTCCCTTAATAATACGCACATAATAAAGAAATTAATTATACGGAGAGCACCGCTTCTCCATTAAATATATACAAATTCAATAAATAGCGCAGTCTGGCACCTAATCTTGTAGTCCGATATATATATATATATTAAGTAGCTGTAAATTTAACATCAGAAAAATATTAAATGATAAACTGCAAAGTATCGATGACGTCATACACGAACTTATTGAGAAACACAGAAAAAGAAGAAGACGCCATAGAAGCGATAAAGGCTAACTCAAAGTACTTCTATAATTTCGCATAAAGAAAGTCGAAAATCCATGCGACTATCGGACCTTTAAAAACCGAGAACAGTGCTTTATCTGATGATCAAACAGAAGTATCTGAAATATTAAGAGCTAGGTACGAATCATCTTTCAGTATCCCAAAAACTGACAAATTGATATGCGATAGGAACACGTTCTTTGAAGAACTACAAGGGGAAAGTATAACGGACTTCGACTTTACAACAAATGATATTACACAAGCTATAGGTATAGGGAAACTAAAAACACACTCAGCGGCAGGACCGGATAAATGAAATGCCACACTGATCAAAAACTGCAAGAATGCAATCGCTGAGCCCCTATATTGGATATGGAGGCGATCACTAGACACGGGAGAAATACAGGGCATCCTGAAGAGCGCGAACATAGTCCTAATATATAAAGGAAATCGATCCGAGGCGAAAAACTATAGGCCAGTGTCGCTTATATCTCATCTCACTAAAATATTTGAAAGAATAGTCAGACAGAAAGTCTATGACTCTCTGGAAACTCAGAAAAAATTCATTGATAACCAACATGGGTTTCGATCAGGCAGATCATGCCTATCACAACTAATTGAACACTACAACATTATTGATGCACCTGAAAGTAATGAAAACTATGATGTACTATACACAGACTTTGCCAAAGCGTTCGACGAGTATGACCATGGAATCATAATACATAAACTGAAATATCATATATGGGAATAACAGGGAAAGTTGGGAAATGGATGTATAATTTCCTTAATGAGCGGCGGCAAGTCGTTTCAGCACAAGGAGTATCTTCATGAGAATCAGAGGTCGTCAGCTAACTGATATGTCTAACTGACATAGATGAAGACGTTACCAGAGACAGCACAGTAACATCCTTCGCGGATGACACAAAGATCAGTAGAAAAATAAGAAGCCCAGAAGATATAGAATTTCTACAAACAGACATGAACAGAATCTACAAGTGGACGGAAGACAACAATATGAAGTTTAACACTGAGAAATTTCAGCTGTTACGGTACAGAAAAAGAGAAGACCTAAAATCCATGGAATATTATACCCCAAATGGGAAATTCAGAGAAATTCCAGAGAAAAGATTTAGGGGTTGTAATAACTGATAATGAGAAATTTGAAACACAACATAAGATAGCAGTAAACAGAGCAAAGAGAATAACGGGGCAGATATTAACAACCTTTAAATGAAGGGATAGGAATGTAATGATTCCCCTAATGAAAACCCTGATCATACCCAAATTGGAATACTGCTCGGTCCTAACATCCCCATATAAAAAAGAGGACATTAGACAGCTGGAAGGGATTCAGAGAAGCTTCACAGCCAAGATCAATGGGTGCAAAGAACTAAATTACTGGGAAAGGTTACGCGAACTAGACTTATATTCACTGGAAAGGAGAAGAGAGAGATACACCATTATTTACACTTGGAAAATAATGGCGAAACTAGTCCCTACTCTTACTCTGAACCCTATAACTCCCCAAACAAAAGTGGAAAGTAGAAAAGGTAGACTGTGTCGTGTTCCCAAATTAAAGGCGAGAGAGGGAACATCCTTAACTCTGAAAGGAAACAGTTTTGTCGTGAGAGGACCAAAACAAACTGTTTAATCAGCTGCCCAAAGAACTAAGAAACACGAAGGGAGTTGCAGTGGACATCTTCAAAAGAAGATTAAACGCCTGGTTTAGAACAATCCCCAGTGAGCCGGGCGTATCTGGCTATTTGAGGTGGAGAGCACAAGAAACCAACTCACTACTTCACCAGGCCAACTCGAGAGGAGGGGCGACAAGCTTGACCTTCGCGAAATGAAGAATCATCGCGCTGAACTTTAGTAAGGTAAGGTAAAATGTATATATACTTTTTAGTTTTCTACTATGGTTCCATAAAGCCCACCTTCGCCCTCACGGTCTCACTCCCCGGCCCTCACCCCATTAAAAATTCGAATGCCCTCTAATTTCAATTCCTGGGAAAAGCACTGTTGTAACCCCTCTCTCTGCTAACATTGTTGCTAATATTGTCTTTGATAGCACTGAGAGATACTGACTGAGGCGCATTGTGGTCTGCTGGCAGGGGGCGAACCGCGAATGTAAACACTGACAAATCACGATTAACTCCATTAGAACCAATAACACCCACACACACCCACACACACACACACCCACACACACACCCACACACACACACACACAGCGCCTATCAGCCAGAAAATGTTCATTATATTTCCTTTATTGTTGTAAGATTTCAATTTACGGATTAATCTTCTAAGCAGTACAGGGGCTTTTAATTAAAGCCTGGAATACACTACTATATATATTTGAAGTTTATTTGGTACAGTATGGTAAGCAAAGTTATTTCATATATTTAATTGACCCCCCCCCCCACATACATTAAGGAATAAAGGTTTAAGTCTTTATTTCTAAGTCAATTAAACTTCATTGTGTAACATCTCTCCAAATATTTAAATAGTAGCGTATGTATAGGAAAAGTCCTAAACTCCGCCCCCTATATGATCGATCAAAGGTCACGTGTCTCCTACTATTAACTGGGCATATCTCTACCCTGCGTGCTCAGTTGGCCGCTGCAAGCCCTGGATCTCAGACGTATATTTGAAAATTTCTCACGTAGACGAAAAATAGTGATGCTACCTTTGATATTGTGTGTTGGACGTTTATGAAGTGGTATTCGGTAAAGACGGAAGATGTGGCGAATACTGAAATACGCCCTAGCCCTCCCTCCCTTGAGACTTTTAAGGCTACATTGAACCGTGCGAAGCTTGAGGAACAAGATGTTCAAATACTCTATGGATATTCTGGCGATCGTTACCCAGAAATACAATCTACTTTTAATATAGTTATATTAATATTTTTTGTAATAAGGTTTAAAGATATATTGGTGTCTTAAAGATAAATTTGTATTGAAACAAAATAGTTGCGTAAAAGAGTAAAAATGAATAAGTTACCCCGAAATAGAATCTATTTTTATTATAAAGTTATATTAATATTTTTTTGTAATAAAGTTTAAAGATATATTGGTGTCTTAAAGATATATTGGTGTCTTAAAGATAAATTTGTATTAAAACGAAATAAATGGGTGAAAGACAAGAAATGAAAGAGTTGTCCCGAAATACAATCTATTTTTAATATAAAGTTATATTAATATGTTTGTAATAAAGTTTAAAGATATATTGGTGTCTTAAAGACAAATTTGTATTAAAACAAAATAATTGGTTAAAAGAGGAAATATGAAATAGTTACCCCTAATTTAATTTCTATTTTTTTAAAATCATATTAATGCTTTTTATGTTATAGTTTAAGGATAAAATTGTATATTATGATGAAAATTTGTTTTCGTATTAAACTTACAGTAGTTTATCTTATTCGATTTTTGTATAAAAGATCGTATACCAAACATCAAATTGGCCTCGTGGTGTTCCACCAGGAGAAGCTCAATAGTAGCGTTGCCCTTTTTCTGAGACCTTGTCGGTCTACCTCCTGGCCCCATAAACGTATTTGTTATGCTTAATAGCTCTGTCTATTGGGTCGTATTTAGAGACCTTGTCAGTCTATACCCTCGTTCTATAAACGTATTTGTTTATGCTTAATAGCTTTTTCTATTTGGTCGTATTTAGAGACTTTGTCGGTCTACCAGGAGCGGGTAAGTAAAAGCCATGAGTAAGGTGGGTTTGGTTAAGTGATGGTAAGCTATACTTAGACGATTGGTGGTTGTGGTGCTGGTTGTGGTGCTGTGGTGGTTTTTGGTGTGGTGGTTATCCTTGTATATATTTTGCTTTTGGGGCTTTACATGCATCTGTTTATATACGTTGTGTGTGTGTGTGTGTTTAATAATAGAGGATCTATCTTTGGGCGTGTGTGTGCGTTTGTGTGCGCTTTTAATTCGTTCGAAGGTTATTAATATATACAGGCACTTTATGCCTTCTAAGTCTTCTAAGCCAACTGGCGAATTAAGCCAACTGACAACTGGCTGATTAAGCCAACTGGCGGATTTCGAGTTCTTAGCCAAGTGATGCTACTTGACCTCTCATTAAGCGTCTGCATCTCGCAGGCGCTGGATGGTCTCTCTCTCTCTCTCTCTCTCTCTCTCTCTCTCTCTCTCTCTCTCTCTCTCTCTCTCTAGGTTAGGTATACCCCTTTGGTGGTAGACCGTTCCAACTTCTCCCTCAAGAAGTTAGGTGGACTCGTCCAGCTTGCTGTGGGACCCCCCTTTTTGGGGTGGAACCCTAGAGGTGGGGGTTGGCACCTTGCAACAAGGGGGGAGGGGGGTTGGCACTGGCACTCATATCATATGATCAACATTGCAAATGCTCTGCACTCGTCCATTTCGCAGCCATACTACTAGGTTTATTTATATTTTCGTTAGTTTTAAGAAAATATCATGACTAAACCTAACCAATCGTAGGTAGACCGCATACTATAGAAGCACCAATATTATTAAAACAAAATAAAATTTATCCTATTTGTCTATATACAGGGTGATTAAAAAAATTTAACACTTATATGGGAAAGAATTACGGATGTCATCCAATCAATACCACCAGAGATGTGCATTAGGGCTCTGGAAGCAACGTTTGACTGCTTTCATACATGCATAGATATCCGTGGAGAGCAAGTAGAGACTGTATGAAGCACTGTTTGCATCACAAAAAATGTTTACAAATAAATTGGAAATAAAAAATAAAAACCCCATATAAGTGTTTACATGTTCTTAATAGGCCTGTCTGTCTGTCTGTCGTACCTTAAAACACAGAAACGGCTTTTGGGAAAGAAAAAATTATTAAGTAAAAGTTGTTTAAAATTAATCAAAACCTACAGGAAAATTATCATTTTTACAATCAGACAAAAATTGGAATTTTTTAATATAGAGTATTCCCTCTTGAATATATATATATATATATATATATATATATATATATGTTAAACCCTCCGTTTATGGCCCTGGGGTGGTTCGGAGTCGACCGGGGTTCTGGTTGGGAGGCAGCAACGGATATTTTCTCGCGATACTTTTCTTCTATAATATTCCAATTTCTTTCTCTCGCTATAGGGTCGACAGTTGTTAATTCTTCTCTTTCTATAATACTCTGATACTTTCTCTTGGTTCGCCGATTTTCTTTTTATAACTTCTCGACTTTATTGACTGAGTTCTCGGACGAAGCACGGCTCGAAGGAAAAGATAAAAAACTTTCTTTCACTGTAATTTACTTCTAAAAATGTACAGGTAGTGCTCTGAATTTACAGGGGTAGAGGTTCGACCTCTTTCGACCATGGCTCAGGTCGGAAACTAAAAAAATTAAGGAGGCAAGGGGCCCCTGCCCCCTCCTCGCAGCGAGGCTGCTAACAAGGGAGTGCAGTCTAAGAAGCAGAAGAAGAAGTGACTTTTACAATTACATGCTTTATACATATAACGCTGGTATGCATCAATTTTGCTGTCAAGGGTTTTGTAAGTGATTTTTATAGAGTTTTTCCTGTTGATTTCGAATCTGCAATCCGTTTTTCTCAGTCAGCTCAGGCTATCCAGCTATGGCCTCATAAGTAAAATAGAATTTTTCGTGATTTTGTCAAAGCGGAATTGGAACAGTAACATCTATCATCACTTGTTTCACTTGTATAATGTCTTTTTTTACTTTTCAGGCATATAGATAAAATATTTCATAATGAATAGAGCGTGTAAAAATGATCCCAATAGATTCTGCTACATATGTGGGACGGTTACCATGCCAAATAACCAGTCCCAAATCACTAAATTTGTGAAGACAATGTATAGAGCATACTTTGGAATTAAGCTAGGGGACCAGGACAAAAATTTCGCCCCTCATATGTGCTGCAAGACGTGCATTGAAAATTTGAGAAGATGGAGCAAAGGCAGAGCGAAATCTTTGCCCTTTGGAATTCCCATGATTTGGAGAGAAGGAAAGGATCACGTGACAGATTGCTATTTCTGCATGACAAACCTCCAAGGTGGGCTTATAAATTTATTTTTCTTAAATATTTTGAAATCCTCGTATGAAACTTGACATAATATTCACCATAATGTAATATTCACCATATATAGCATAATATTCACCATAATGCTAATCATACATTTACATATACATATTGTTATAGAAAATACATTTACACATACATATTGTTATACAAGTTACATTTACATATACAATGATTGTATATTTTCTTTCTTTTCATTCATATTGTCCCCGAAGGGACAATATGAATGAAAAAGAAAGAAAATATACAGACTCCATCGACCTATTTCATATCTTACAGACCGCAGCCTTCCCTCACGAGCCGCCACTGTCTGAATGCTTCTTCTATTTCATATGCAAGTTTTATATCCATGTTTCTGTGTTTCTATTTTCAGGAGTTAACAAGAAGAATAAACACATTGTTGTATACCCTGACATTCCTTCTGCTATGAGACCTGTACCCCATGGTCCTGGAATTCCAATACCCGACCCACCTCAAACCCTGGACTTCGATGATTCTGATGATGAATCAATGACAAATGACAATGACCAGTCCCAGTCGTATATACCTCAAAATACCGCTTCAAATGAGCCGAGGCCTCTCAACGAGGCCAAACTTAATGATCTTACCAGGGATTTAGGACTTTCCAAATTAGCTGCCGAGATCTTGGGCTCAAGACTTCGAGAGGAGAACTTGCTGGCTCCGGGAACAACATTCTCCTGGTATAGGAAACGAGAGGAAGAATTCCGCAAGTTTTTTGCAGTGCACGAAAATACCTCTTCCTTAGTGTACTGCTGCAATGTTGAGGGGCTAATCGAATCCTTGGGCCTGCCATATAACGCATCAGAATGGAGGCTATTTATAGACTCGTCTAAACGAAGTTTGAAAGCAGTACTTCTCAACATTGGGAATAGGGTTGCATCAGTCCCTGTAGCACATTCCGTACAACTTACTGAGAGCTACGATAACATGAAAATTTTACTGGATGCTCTCGTGTACGACCAACATAACTGGAGGATCTGTGGAGATTTGAAGGTAATACTAATATCATAAGTAAACTATTGCTATTGACTATGTTGTTTTTCCAAAGGTTATTTGAGAGCGTATAAGAACACTTAACTTCCCCACAGAAGTGATACAGTCCAATGCATAGATTTTTTTATCTGATAGAACAAATTCTCTAAATTCTTTAAATATTTTCATTTTTTTTCAGATTGTGGCATTTGTATTGGGAATGCAAGGGGGATACACGAAATACCCATGTTTCCTCTGGAAATGGGATAGCCGAGCGGATGAGAAGCACTATGCACAGCGTGAATGGGCATCCAGAGAGAATTTTGAACCTGGGTCGTATAATGTCGTTTCAGTGCCCCTTGTACCACCAACAAAAATTTTGCTCCCACCACTTCATATTAAGCTGGGCTTGATGAAAAATTTCATCAAATCAATGAATAAGGAGGGTTCAGCATTCCGATATCTCGAGAGTAAATTTCCTCATATATCTGAAGCTAAACTAAATGCTGGGGTTTTTGATGGTCCTCAAATTCGAACTTTGATCAAGGATACTCAGTTCGAAAACGCAATGACTCCAACTGAGAAGAATGCCTGGCAGGCATTCAAATCAGTTGTCACTGATTTTCTTGGCAAGCGTAGAAGTCCAGAATACGAGTCCGTTGTCGAAAACTTGATGGAAGCTTTCAAAGCTCATGGGTCGCGCATGTCCATAAAAATGCACTTTTTGTGGTCCCACTTGGACTATTTTCCTGAAAATTGCGGGGATTATAGTGAGGAACAGGGTGAACGATTTCACCAAGATATCAAAATAATGGAAGAGAGGTACCAGGGAAACTGGGATATCAATATGCTGGCGGACTATTGCTGGTGTTTGAAGCAAGACGTGCCCGAAGAAAAACAGACGGAAAGCCAAAAAAACTTCATTCATTCCTCAATAAACTTTTTTCCATATACGTACATTGTATGAATAAAAGTATTTATTCACACAATGTTTTCATTTTTCACGAGTGTTCTTATAATATTACTCGTATCTACAGTGTTTAAGCTAAAAAAATCAATAGAGAAAAAACCTGACCTGAATGAGGAAAACCAATGTCATTTTCGAATTCTGCATGGTCGAATTATATAATATGAGTTGAAAAAACCCTCACAGCAGACAAAAAAAATTCATATGCATACCAGTGTAATCTAAATTTTGGGGGAATGCAGTTTGAAGGTTACGTTCCCCCCCCCCCCCTTTTAAACACATCAGATTTTTGAAAGATTCCAAATAAAAAAATAAAATAAAAAATGATCGTATTTTCGCTGAGTATATATTTCTAAAGGCGACATAATTTCGGAGTAGTACATGAGTACAATTTAAGTACATTACTGAGTACATTTTAATTTTGGTTTATTACAATTATGTTTACGATTCTGGATTAATTCACATTTCATTTAGTATCGTTAATTACAATTCAATTTAAAGTACATTACTACATTATATATTAAATTATTATCATTAATTACAGTATCATTAAAGTACATTACATCAATTACATTATTAAGTACATTAGTCACTTACAATTCTTACAGTGTTTTTATATTTATAATGGTTATTAGTTCAACACGAAGTACAGCACATGGGCACATACGGTATGTATTTATATACAACATAATATTTTATAATATGTTATAATGTTATAAATTTGAATCAGAGGGACAGGAGGTTTCACATTTTCAGATGTTTGATTTATGCTGTGATTAGCAGAATTCGACCTCTTGCCTAAGCATTTATGAATATCTTGCGAGGCGTAAACGCACTTAAAAAAAATAATAAAAAAAATAATACATGCAAACGTATTTGCGCGATTTTGAACGAACAGGTACGGAGGCATAAAGTTTCGTACCATTTCGTAGACTGACAAGAGTAAAAAATGAATATTTCATAAAAATTGATATAGAGTAGTGGTCAAGATAAGATATGGACGTATAGATGAATATGGTTGAATAATAATATTTATACTACATAACACCACAACATATAAATAATGACGTATAGAGTGTAAAGGTTTTTTATTATTATTAAAGAATTTACCATACATTGAACATGAAAGATATCCACATACCAAATGGGTGATTCAGTATTCACGGTATGGAAAACGTGAAGAGAATTAAGTTATTTTATGACGTCATAGTTACTTACTTCATAAGTACAGTATAACCTGTATAAGTCATTATTAGAAAAGATGAATTAGAGAAATACAGTAATGAATAAAGAAGTACAAATCGAAATTCTATCCAAAACTCGCTCAGGCGATTTTGGTTTTCTCATGTAAAAAATGAATATTGATTATTCATTGTTCATTTTTTACACTGCTCTCCCCCTAAAATGATATTAATTAATACACTACAATTAATACAATACAATACAATCAATACAATACAATTTATGAATTCAAGTTAGATGATGACGAATTTTTCTTTACAATACAAATTTTATACAGAACAAGTGAGTTCGGGTGATTGATTTACGATGCACAGTAATTAGAAAATCAAATCTAATTTTAGACAACCTTTTAATTTAAACAATCAGTGATAGTTTTAAATTTTCAAGAAAAATGTTAATTCTGTTTAATTTTTAACAAAAATTTATTTTTCTGTGGGAAAAATTACATACATAATGAATAGTAGGTAAAAGGGAAAAATATAAATTTTAAAGTTCAGGAATTTTTCAAAGTTACCATGATCGTACAATCTATAAACTAATTTTATTGACTATTGTAGGTAAAAATTGAATTACGTAGTGGATGATGTATAGACCTGTGGTTTAGTGTGTATTTGTGTGTACTAGGTACAGAGTGTAGTGGTGGTGATATGTCCAAATGGGAAAAGGGATTTATCGTTGAAGTTTACGTAAATGCGCATACGTATATATACGTGTACGTAGAACATGAGTATTGAGTATGTGGATTATGAGAGTGATTGGTTCATCCCGTGAAGAACTAGATCATTAGTGGTCATTGGTGGATTAGGATTATGTCCATATATATATTTATATATACACTTTCAGGAACAGATTAGCTTTGGTTAGAATAACTTAAAAATGCATGAGCAAAAAATTTATATAGTAAGCAAAAATGATTAAGATTAAATAGCATAGTTAGCACTTACACGCAATGAAATAGTCAGTGGTGGGCACCGTTAACCAAAAGTTAACTTGATAACGATAATCCGTTAACCCCAATTTTTAACTCCGATAACGATAATCCGATAATTTTACTACAAAGTTAACGGAAGTTAACGATAATCCGTTAACGATAACTATTTCTTTACTAACATTTAAAAAAATCAAGGAAAAAAGCTTTAAAACCCATAGAAAATGTTTATTTATGCAAAATCCAACAATAAATAGGTATTTAACTGTATTTTTATCAAGTTTTGCAACTTTTTTGCTTATAACTTTTTTTTATTTTTAATAAAAATGTACTGATTACATGTTTTGAAACCCTTGTAACCACTAACCATTAACTAAATTTTAATTTACAGAGAATTATTATGGCGGGAACTGAAAGGTAAAATTAAATTTTAGGCACATTTATTAAAGACTATGACACAATGTGCTGGTTGCCCTTCAGAAAGACCAACTTCTCAAAGTTAGGCCCAACTGCCAGTCTTGACCTCTTGGGCCTCAGGATGTCCTTGCCGAGAGAGAAGAGCCGTTCCACTGCGGCAGAGGACGGAATTGGCAGACTGAAGTTATGGCGGTTTGAATTCATTCGCGGAGCGGTGATCTTCCCTGAATGACTCCTCGCAGTTAACGTGTTAACGGACTTTAACAGACTAAATATCGAGTTATGGGAAGTTAACTGGTCCGATAACGATAAATGGAAATTAACTTCCGTTAATAGTCCATTAAAAAAAGTTAACTTCGTTAATTAACTGTTATCGGATTAACGCTTTAGTGCCCAACACTGGAAATAGTTTATTGTGATATCCAATGATTTTTTGCATATGGTTTGTGTATACTATATAGTGTGCATACGTGTGTGTGTGTGTGTGTGTGTGTGTGTGTGTGTAAGGATTCGGGAAGTTTTCGAATTAACAAAGTTATATAATAATTTAAATTGAAAGTAGGGTTATAGATTCTTTAAAGTTTAAGTGAAATATTATTAAAATCTAATTACAGGTAGTATTAATGATGTATGCGTATGAGTTTTAATGAATTCGAATATGTGTCAAAAGTAATAAAATTCAATTAGGATTATCGATTTTACGTAATTAAATAAGTTGCACGTATATTAAGGTAATAAAAAAACGCACTTAGAAGAACTTACAATTAATGAAAGTAAATCTCACGGTATTAAAATTGAATTTCGACACACAATTAAATTCGACTTCTAACATTAATAGCGTCAAACTGACTATAATTTTTGTTTGTTACCTTACAAATGGTACAATAATACAACTTAAGGACAATTACTCACGATTAATTGAACAAAGAAATGAAAAATACAAATTAAAAATAGAAATTAATTATGCATTTTAATGAGCTAAACATATAATATTCTTAAAAATAAGAGTAAATCGAGCCATAGATGAATTTCGGCCAAGAATAAAAAAAAAGTTATTGGAATGGAAGGAAAGCATTTCGAACAATTTTTTTTATAATTTCAGGTAGATTTTACATTAAAAATTATTTTTTATAATAAAAAAAATATTAAAAAGGTTTAATAATTTTTGCATGTTAAGTAGAAAAATCATACTCTTTCGTTAAATGTTGATAGAATTTGAATTATTTGATATTTTAGTCTGAAAACTTGTTTGCATATAGATAAATACATGTTTTATTATGTAGAAGTTTTATTAAAATTAAATGACAACAAAATGAAAAAACACCGTACAGAGCAGGATTAGGTACATGATCGATTAATTATTACACTATTACTGTCATCATATAATCACAATAATTATATAAATCGTTGCAAACAATTGTAAAAACGGTTTTGGTTGCAAATAATAAAATATGTCATTTTACCTATATATTTATATATGCAACAATGGCATGAAAAAAGAAGACAACTCGGTCAATTTCCTTCCTACAAAAAAAAAAGGAGGTTTAACTGAAGACACAAACCGGTCACTTCAGGTTGAATTTAATTTTCTCTTATACAACAAAAAGAAAGGTTGAATTAAATTCTCTTAAATTAAATTCTCTTAAATTACATTCTCTTAAATTACATTCTCTTAAAGTAAATTCTCTTAAAGTAAATTCTCTTAAACAACAAAAAAAGAGTTGAATTCAATTGACTGCATTGAAATGACTTGGGACTTCAAAACTGACTTGGGACTTCAAAACTGACTTGGACTTCAAAACTGACTTGGGACTTCAAAATTGAGACTTGAAACTAACTTCAAAACTGAGACATGAAACTAACTTCAAAACTGAGACTTGAAACTAACTTCAAAACAGACTTCAAAACTGACTTCAAAACTGACTGAAACTTCGAAACTACTTGAAACTTACTTCGAAACTGACTGAAACTTGAAACTGACTGAGACTTGAAAACTGACTGACTGACTTGAACTGACTTGCAACTGAAACTGATTTTCAACTGACTTGCAACTGAAACTTCTGACTTGAACTCTATCAAGTATCTTGAAACTGAAACTGATTTGCAACTGACTTGCAACTGAAACTTCTGACTTGAACTCTATCAAGTATCTTGAAACTGATTTGCAACTGACTTGCAACTGAAACTTCTGACTTGAACTCTATCAAGTATCTTGAAACTGAAACTGTCTGACTTGAACTCTATCAAGTATCTTGAAACTGAACCGACTGAAATTGACTGCACTTGAACTCTATCAAGTGGAGTCTATTATTCTCTGGGTTTCTTAATTTGCAAGTCAATTTAATTCAATAATTTGAAAAAAATTGTAAACAAAAATAAAAAATGTAAACAACATTTCACTCGAATGTACGCGAAGGTACAGTAATATTATGTTTGATACATAAAATAAAATTATTCTATACTAACTATAATAGTGAAAATAATTCTCTGAAAATAACAGTGACATTAATTCTGTGACAATAACTTCTGTGACAATTAACTTCTGTGATATTTAACTCTGTGACAATAACTCTGTGACAATAACTCTGTGAAAATCAACTTCTGCGAAAATTAACTGTTTCAATAAAAAAAAATGTATCACTGGTGTCTGAAATGTTCACTGTTTCTTGTAAATTCTGGCTTGATACTCTTTATTAACTGTTAATAATACTGACTTTTCAAATGTTTAGAGATTACTTTTAAAAAAAAATGTACTTAAGATTCCTACAGTGAAATCCTTGACGTGTCCTGAAGACGTGTCCTGCTGGCTACTTCTTCTAGCTGAGACGAGACGTGGATAACTTGAAGTCGTTACATGCCTGCTCAAGGGTGGATGTGACGAACTAGAAGTCGTGACACGCCGGCCAAATAGTGGGTCTTATTATCTTGGTAGTAGGGTCGCTACAAGTTTTATCCTGATGCAGGGTAATTTCTATCCTGGCCTAAGGGTGGCCACTTGTTAAAATCCTCTTGTTAAAATCCTGGTTAAAGGGTCGCCAGACTTGTTAATATCCTGGCTACAGGGTCGCCACTCTGTTGACCCCTCCGTCTATTGCCCTGGGGTGGTTCGGAGTCGACCGGGGTTCTCGTTTGGAGGCAGCAACGGATATTTTCTCGCGATACTTTTCTTCTATAATATTCCAATTTCTTTCTTTCGCTATAGGGTCGACAGTTGTTAATTCTTCTCTTTCTATAATACTCTGATACTTTCTCTTGGTTCGCCGATTTTCTTTTTATAACTTATCGACTTTATTGACTGAGTTCTCGGACGAAGCACGGCTCGAAGGAAAAGATAAAAAAAACTTTCTTTCACTGTAATTTACTTCTAAAAATGTACAGGTAGTGCTCTGAATTTACAGGGGTAGAGGTTCGACCTCTTTCGACCATGGCTCAGGCCGGAATCTAAAAAAAATTAAGGATGCAAGGGGCCCCTGCCCCCTCCTCGCAGCGAGGCTGCTAACAAGGGAGTGCAGTCTAAGAAGCAGAAGAAGTGACTTTTACACTTACATGCTTTATACATATAATCTAAATTTTGGGGGAATGCAGTTTAAGGTTAAGTTCCCCCCTTTTAAACACATGATCAGATTTTTGAAAGATTCCAAATAAAAAAAATAAAATAAATAAAAATAAAAAATTATCATATTTTCGCCGAGTATGTCTTTCTAAAGGCGACATAATTTCGGAGTAGTACATGAGTACAATTTAAGTACATTACTGAGTACATTTTAATTTTGGTTTATTACAATTATTACGATTCTGAATTAATTCACATTTCACTTAGTATCGTTAATTACAATTCAATTTAAAGTACATTATTACATTATATATTAAATTATTATCATTAATTACAGTTTCATTAAAGTACATTACATCCATTACATTATTAAGTAGATTAGTCACTTACAATTCGTGCAGTGTTTTTATATTTATAATGGTTATTAGTTCAACACGAAGTACAGTACCTGGGCACATACGGTATGTATTTATATACAACATAATATTTTATAATATGTTATAAATTTGAATCAGAGGAACAAGAGGTTTCACGTTTTCAGATGTTCGATTTATGCTGTGATTAGCGGAATTCGACCACTTGCTTAAACATTTATGAATATCTTGCGAGGGGTGAACGCACTTAAAAAATAATTAAAAAAATAATACATGCAAACGTATTTGCGCGATTTTGAACGAACAGGTACGGAGGCATAAAGTTTCGTACTATTTCGTAGACTGACAAGAGTAAAAAATGAATATTTCATAAAAATTGATATAGAGTAGTGGTCAAGATAAGATATGGACGTATAGATGAATATGGTTGAATAATAATATTTATACTACATAACACCACAACATATAAATAATGACGTATAGAGTGTAAAGGTTTTTTATTATTATTAAAGAATTTACCATACATTGAACATGAAAGATATCCACATACCAAATGGGTGATTCAGTATTCACGGTATGGAAAACGTGAAGAGAATTAAGTTATTTTATGACGTCATAGTTACTTACTTCATAAGTACAGTATAACCTGTATAAGTCATTATTAGAAAAGATGAATTAGAGAAATACAGTAATGAATAAAGAAGTACAAATCGAAATTCTATCCAAAACTCGCTCAGGCGATTTTGGTTTTCTCATGTAAAAAATGAATATTGATTATTCATTGTTCATTTTTTACACTGCTCTCCCCCTAAAATGATATTAATTAATACACTACAATTAATACAATACAATACAATCAATACAATACAATTTATGAATTCAAGTTAGATGATGACGAATTTTTCTTTACAATACAAATTTTATACAGAACAAGTGAGTTCGGGTGATTGATTTACGATGCACAGTAATTAGAAAATCAAATCTAATTTTAGACAACCTTTTAATTTAAACAATCAGTGATAGTTTTAAATTTTCAAGAAAAATGTTAATTCTGTTTAATTTTTAACAAAAATTTATTTTTCTGTGGGAAAAATTACATACATAATGAATAGTAGGTAAAAGGGAAAAATATAAATTTTAAAGTTCAGGAATTTTTCAAAGTTACCATGATCGTACAATCTATAAACTAATTTTATTGACTATTGTAGGTAAAAATTGAATTACGTAGTGGATGATGTATAGACCTGTGGTTTAGTGTGTATTTGTGTGTACTAGGTACAGAGTGTAGTGGATGGTGATATGTCCAAATGGGGAAAAGGGATTTATCGTTGAAGTTTACGTAAATGCGCATACGTATATATACGTGTACGTAGAACATGAGTATTGAGTATGTGGATTATGAGAGTGATTGGTTCATCCCGTGAAGAACTAGATCATTAGTGGTCATTGGTGGATTAGGATTATGTCCATATATATATTTATATATACACTTTCAGGAACAGATTAGCTTTGGTTAGAATAACTTAATAAATGCATGAGCAAAAAATTTATATATAGTAAGCAAAAATGATTAAGATTAAATAGCATAGTTAGCACTTACACGCAATGAAATAGTCAGTGGTGGGCACCGTTAACCAAAAAGTTAACTTCGATAACGATAATCCGTTAACCCCAATTTTTAACTCCGATAACGATAATCCGATAATTTTACTACAAAGTTAACGGAAGTTAACGATAATCCGTTAACGATAACTATTTCTTTACTAACATTTAAAAAAATCAAGGAAAAAAGCTTTAAAACCCATAGAAAATGTTTATTTATGCAAAATCCAACAATAAATAGGTATTTAACTGTATTTTTATCAAGTTTTGCAACTTTTTTGCTTCATAACTTTTTTTTATTTTTAAAAAATGTACTGATTACATGTTTTGAAACCCTTGTAACCACTAACCATTAACTAAATTTTAATTTAGCAGAGAATTATTATGGCGGGAACTGAAAGGTAAAATTAAATTTTAGGCACATTTATTAAAGACTATGACACAATGTGCTGGTTGCCCTTCAGAAAGACCAACTTCTCAAAGTTAGGCCCAACTGCCAGTCTTGACCTCTTGGGCCTCAGGATGTCCTTGCCGAGAGAGAAGAGCCGTTCCACTGCGGCAGAGGACGGAATTGGCAGACTGAAGTTATGGCGGTTTGAATTCATTCGCGGAGCGGTGATCTTCCCTGAATGACTCCTCGCAGTTAACGTGTTAACGGACTTTAACAGACTAAATATCGAGTTATGGGAAGTTAACTGGTCCGATAACGATAAATGGAAATTAACTTCCGTTAATAGTCCATTAAAAAAAGTTAACTTCGTTAATTAACTGTTATCGGATTAACGCTTTAGTGCCCAACACTGGAAATAGTTTATTGTGATATCCAATGATTTTTTGCATATGGTTTGTGTATACTATATAGTGTGCATACGTGTGTGTGTGTGTGTGTGTGTGTGTGTGTGTGTGTGTGTAAGGATTCGGGAAGTTTTCGAATTAACAAAGTTATATAATAATTTAAATTGAAAGTAGGGTTATAGATTCTTTAAAGTTTAAGTGAAATATTATTAAAATCTAATTACAGGTAGTATTAATGATGTATGCGTATGAGTTTTAATGAATTCGAATATGTGTCAAAAGTAATAAAATTCAATTAGGATTATCGATTTTACGTAATTAAATAAGTTGCACGTATATTAAGGTAATAAAAAAAACGCACTTAGAAGAACTTACAATTAATGAAAGTAAATCTCACGGTATTAAAATTGAATTTCGACACACAATTAAATTCGACTTCTAACATTAATAGCGTCAAACTGACTATAATTTTTGTTTGTTACCTTACAAATGGTACAATAATACAACTTAAGGACAATTACTCACGATTAATTGAACAAAGAAATGAAAAATACAAATTAAAAATAGAAATTAATTATGCATTTTAATGAGCTAAACATATAATATTCTTAAAAATAAGAGTAAATCGAGCCATAGATGAATTTCGGCCAAGAATAAAAAAAAAGTTATTGGAATGGAAGGAAAGCATTTCGAACAATTTTTTTTATAATTTCAGGTAGATTTTACATTAAAAATTATTTTTATATAATAAAAAAAATATTAAAAAGGTTTAATAATTTTTGCATGTTAAGTAGAAAAATCATACTCTTTCGTTAAATGTTGATAGAATTTGAATTATTTGATATTTTAGTCTGAAAACTTGTTTGCATATAGATAAATACATGTTTTATTATGTAGAAGTTTTATTAAAATTAAATGACAACAAAATGAAAAAACACCGTACAGAGCAGGATTAGGTACATGATCGATTAATTATTACACTATTACTGTCATCATATAATCACAATAATTATATAAATCGTTGCAAACAATTGTAAAAAACGGTTTTGGTTGCAAATAATAAAATATGTCATTTTACCTATATATTTATATATGCAACAATGGCATGAAAAAAGAAGACAACTCGGTCAATTTCCTTCCTACAAAAAAAAAGGAGGTTTAACTGAAGACACAAACCGGTCACTTCAGGTTGAATTTAATTTTCTCTTATACAACAAAAAGAAAGGTTGAATTAAATTCTCTTAAATTAAATTCTCTTAAATTACATTCTCTTAAATTACATTCTCTTAAAGTAAATTCTCTTAAAGTAAATTCTCTTAAACAACAAAAAAAGAGTTGAATTCAATTGACTGCATTGAAATGACTTGGGACTTCAAAACTGACTTGGGACTTCAAAACTGACTTGGACTTCAAAACTGACTTGGGACTTCAAAATTGAGACTTGAAACTAACTTCAAAACTGAGACATGAAACTAACTTCAAAACTGAGACTTGAAACTAACTTCAAAACAGACTTCAAAACTGACTTCAAAACTGACTGAAACTTCGAAACTACTTGAAACTTACTTCGAAACTGACTGAAACTTGAAACTGACTGAGACTTGAAAACTGACTGACTGACTTGAACTGACTTGCAACTGAAACTGATTTTCAACTGACTTGCAACTGAAACTTCTGACTTGAACTCTATCAAGTATCTTGAAACTGAAACTGATTTGCAACTGACTTGCAACTGAAACTTCTGACTTGAACTCTATCAAGTATCTTGAAACTGATTTGCAACTGACTTGCAACTGAAACTTCTGACTTGAACTCTATCAAGTATCTTGAAACTGAAATGTCTGACTTGAACTCTATCAAGTATCTTGAAACTGAACCGACTGAAATTGACTGCACTTGAACTCTATCAAGTGGAGTCTATTATTCTCTGGGTTTGGTTGTCCCTCTTGGGCGCAGCCAACTAACTGAAATTAATTGAAATGGACTGTGCTAAACTGCTATCAGTTGAGTCTACTGAAACTGACTTGCACTTGAACTGCTATCAAGTGGAAACTATTAATCTCTGGGGTTTGGTTGTCTCTCTTGGATACAACCAACTGAAACTCTGAAAACTGATTTGCAAATTATTTGCAACTAAAACTGACTTAGAACTGATTTGCAACGGATTTGCAACTAAATCTGACTCGAAACTACTTCAAGTATCTCTATAAATCTCTCGGGTTTGGTTGTCCCTCTTGGATGCAACCAACTGAAACTGGAAACTGAAACTGGAACTTGAAACTGCTTGAAGTATCTCTATAACTCTATAAACTCTCTATAAACTCTCTCTTTCTTAATTTGCAAGTCAATTTAATTCAATAATTTGAAAAAAATTGTAAACAAAAATAAAAAATGTAAACAACATTTCACTCGAATGTACGCGAAGGTACAGTAATATTATGTTTGATACATAAAATAAAATTATTCTATACTAACTATAATAGTGAAAATAACTCTCTGAAAATAACAGTGACATTAATTCTGTGACAATAACTTCTGTGACAATTAACTTCTGTGATATTTAACTCTGTGACAATAACTCTGTGAAAATCAACTTCTGCGAAAATTAACTGTTTCAATAAAAAAAAATGTATCACTGGTGTCTGAAATGTTCACTGTTTCTTGTAAATTCTGGCTTGATACTCTTTATTAACTGTTAATAATACTGACTTTTCAAATGTTTAGAGATTACTTTTAAAAAAAAATGTACTTAAGATTCCTACAGTGAAATCCTTGACGTGTCCTGAAGACGTGTCCTGCTGGCTACTTCTTCTAGCTGAGACGAGACGTGGATAACTTGAAGTCGTTACATGCCTGCTCAAGGGTGGATGTGACGAACTAGAAGTCGTGACACGCCGGCCAAATAGTGGGTCTTATTATCTTGGTAGTAGGGTCGCTACAAGTTTTATCCTGATGCAGGGTAATTTCTATCCTGGCCTAAGGGTGGCCACTTGTTAAAATCCTCTTGTTAAAATCCTGGTTAAAGGGTCGCCAGACTTGTTAATATCCTGGCTACAGGGTCGCCACTCTGTTGACCCCTCCGTCTATTGCCCTGGGGTGGTTCGGAGTCGACCGGGGTTCTCGTTTGGAGGCAGCAACGGATATTTTCTCGCGATACTTTTCTTCTATAATATTCCAATTTCTTTCTTTCGCTATAGGGTCGACAGTTGTTAATTCTTCTCTTTCTATAATACTCTGATACTTTCTCTTGGTTCGCCGATTTTCTTTTTATAACTTATCGACTTTATTGACTGAGTTCTCGGACGAAGCACGGCTCGAAGGAAAAGATAAAAAAACTTTCTTTCACTGTAATTTACTTCTAAAAATGTACAGGTAGTGCTCTGAATTTACAGGGGTAGAGGTTCGACCTCTTTCGACCATGGCTCAGGCCGGAATCTAAAAAAATTAAGGATGCAAGGGGCCCCTGCCCCCTCCTCGCAGCGAGGCTGCTTACAAGGGAGTGCAGTCTAAGAAGCAGAAGAAGTGACTTTTACACTTACATGCTTTATACATATAATCTAAATTTTGGGGGAATGCAGTTTAAGGTTAAGTTCCCCCCTTTTAAACACATGATCAGATTTTTGAAAGATTCCAAATAAAAATTTAAAAAAAAAATAAAAATAAAAAATTATCATATTTTCGCCGAGTATGCCTTTCTAAAGGCGACATAATTTCGGAGTAGTACATGAGTACAATTTAAGTACATTACTGAGTACATTTTAATTTTGGTTTATTACAATTATTACGATTCTGAATTAATTCACATTTCACTTAGTATCGTTAATTACAATTCAATTTAAAGTACATTATTACATTATATATTAAATTATTATCATTAATTACAGTTTCATTAAAGTACATTACATCCATTACATTATTAAGTACATTAGTCACTTACAATTCTTACAGTGTTTTTATATTTATAATGGTTATTAGTTCAACACGAAGTACAGTACCTGGGCACATACGGTATGTATTTATATACAACATAATATTTTATAATATGTTATAAATTTGAATCAGAGGAACAAGAGGTTTCACGTTTTCAGATGTTCGATTTATGCTGTGATTAGCGGAATTCGACCACTTGCTTAAACATTTATGAATATCTTGCGAGGGGTGAACGCACTTAAAAAATAATTAAAAAAATAATACATGCAAACGTATTTGCGCGATTTTGAACGAACAGGTACGGGGGCATAAAGTTTCGTACCATTTCGTAGACTGACAAGAGTAAAAAATGAATATTTAATAAAAATTGATATAGGTTAATGGTCAAGATAAGATATGGACGCATAGATGAATATGGTTGAATAATAATATTTATACTACATAACACCACAACATATAAATAATGACGTATAGAGTGTAAAGGTTTTTTTTATTATTATTAAAGAATTTGCCATACATTGAACATGAAAGATATCCACATGCCAAATGGGTGATTCAGTATTCACGGTATGGAAAACGTGAAGAGAATTAAGTTACTTTATGACGTCATAGTTATTTACTTCATACATACAGTATAACCTGTATAAGTCATTATTAGAAAAGATGAATTAGAGCAATACAACAATGAATAAAGAAGTACAAATCGAAATTCCATCCAAAACTCGCTCAGGCGATTTTGGTTTTCTCATGTAAAAAATGAATATTGATTATTCATTATATATATATATATATATATATATATATATATATATATATATATATATATATATATAAGCTGAAATCGGACAATATTTGTTTGTGTATATGCTCATTCCGGGAAATATTTAAAAAAAATTGCTCCTGTTGATTGTTTAAGCGTAGTATTTTTACCACGGGCTTCTGCTAGTTTATAATAATTATAATAATACGCAGTTTCTGTCCTGTTTTTCCGGCGTTTTTCTCGGAAACCACTCAACCTCGGGTACTCATCCTTACACCGTTGGAAAGGTCTCTTTTCTGGAAGGATTCTTTGGATATTTATTTTTTGTTCGCACACGCGTGCGCGCATGCGCATCTTTTAAACGAAGCCAGATACATAAAAAGTTCATAGAAAAAATAATGTTCCTTTTGGTCTGTTTAGGCGGAATATAGTGAAAAATCCTTACTGCGTGAGTGCGCGCATGCGCAACTTTTAAATGAAAGTAGATAGAGAAAAAGTTCATAGAAGAAAAAATGTTAGGTTAATAATTCACTGGGGAACACAACTTTTGGTGACTTAGATGTTAGACCTGTTTCTGGGTATATTGAGGTCGTTGATTCTAAAAATGACATTAGTTTTTCTCCATCAGCTCTGCTTATCAAAATATGATATATATCTATATATATTTCTATATAATGTATATATTATATAATTGCTGACTGGCAATCACTGTTGTTGTCAAGTGAATACAAAAGTATGATGAATGTCAGCAAAAATAGTGTATTAACATCAAACAAGCATAAGGTACGAAAAATATTTATTAAATTCAAACAAGCTTGAGACACGAAGGGCAAAAAAAGTTCTTTCATTGAGACATCTCACATAAACCGCGTTTCTGAGATTTCTTGCGATGAGATGTGCCAGGACATTCGCGTTGGATGCTCCAGCAGTAATCTGCCATCATGTGAGTATCCCATCGTCCGCGGTACCGTTCTTCCATGGTCCTTCTTGGTGAAATCGTTCACCCTGTTCCTCGCTTAGATCACCGAGGTTATCTGGGAAACGATCCAAATGACTGTGGAGGTAATGCAGTTTGATGCTCATTTTACAGCCAAGTTTACAAAAGAAGAGAGCATATTCTCCACTAGTTCACCGTAGTTATCGGCCTTATAGTTCCCAAGGAAATTCTTCACAACCATACTAAACGATGACCACGCACGTGCCTCAATGTTGTCCATTGAATCTTGGAAACGCGGGTCTTTCATGAGTTCCCGTATTTGCGGTCCATCGAAAATACCTGCCTTCAGCTTTCCATGCTCAGCGCAGGAAATTTCTACATATGTAGCCAAAACACGTCCCATCTCTGTTCAAAGCCTTTATAAATTGTTTCATCAAACCTAGTTTGATGTGCAGTGGTGGCAATATGATCCTTTCTCTGTCAACCAAAGCTTCTTTGATGATATTTTTTTCTCCAACCCCATGTTTTCTCTCAGAGGCCACTGTCTTCTCACCCTGTGTTCATCTTTAGCTCTACTGTCCCAGAGACATATAAAGCACGGGTACTTGGTGTACCCGCTCTGCTGGCCCAGGAGAAAATTCACCATCTTCAGATCCACACAGATCACCCATTGTTGGTCTCGGTATGATATCTTTT
The DNA here is from genome assembly GCA_023014485.1 of Bathynomus jamesi. Taxonomy (NCBI): domain Eukaryota; kingdom Metazoa; phylum Arthropoda; class Malacostraca; order Isopoda; family Cirolanidae; genus Bathynomus; species Bathynomus jamesi. Next base: position 767,396 of record JAJOZX010000337.1, read on the forward strand.
CTAGGACTAGGGCGACTGTCCCGTGCTCTTCTCTCATACCGACTGAGTGACCAATTGGGATTGATCTGTATCTGTTGCCGTTGTGTAGAAGAACACATTTTAGGCTCCGTTTGGAGCTATCTATGAATAACCGCCATTCACTTGGTGTGTATTCCGATATGCCCATTTTCATCAGCAATCCGCGCACATTGTTGCAGAAAACTAAATCGTTCTCTTTTGAGAAGAAGGGCAGTAAATCCTTTTCTCTGTCGCGATATAACGTGATTATGGTTCCCGGCAGCAGTAAATTTTTTTCTCCCAGCCTGGAAGCTAACAATTCAGACGATTTCTTCGAAAGACTTAAGTCCCTTATGAGGTCGTTTAATTCGTGTTGACTAAAACCTTCTGCAACTGATGACGGTCCTTCGAAATCACTGTCATTTTGCCCACATATGCTTTCTTTGTCAGTAGCAGATTCATCATCTTCTTGAGGGAGCTCTGGAAGATGGCTGAATGATGGACAGGTATCTCATCTGAATGTGAAACAGGCCGTCTAGCTGAGTCTATGTCAGGATACGTCCATTTACTCCGGTTACGTCCATTGATGCCCTTTATATTCACCAAACAAAAGTAACAGTCATCACTGTGGTTTCTCTGTTCTCTCCATACCATTGGTATACCAAATTTCAGGCACCTCCTCTTTCCGTTGGTCCATTGCCGCAGATGCTCCGTACACGTTTTACACACAACATGAGGAGCCCATGGCTTATCTTGGTCCCCTAGTTGTACTTTGAAATAGGCAAAATAAGCTTTTTTCACAAAATCAGTAATAGTTTTTCTCTGTTCAATGAACGTGTACTCTCCGCAGATAAAACAAAACACATCTGGATGATTTAAACACTTTCTTCGTGATGAAGCCATGTCAACACCTGTAACAGGAAAGAATTCACGTTAGTACATGTACAATACACATGCAAAACAGCAACATCAGCAAAATCATAGCTACAATTTAATTATACAGATGCATTTAGATTTACGAGCAACTCATAATACCGTTCCAGACGGGTAATAAAGTAGGTAATTACGTATGCAATATCTCAAAAACTAGAGCTGCTAGAACAAAATGGATGATATTTTCTGAATCAGTGGCATGAAAATAGTCAGAATAAAGTCTAAAATCTCAGGCACCAAGAAAAAAAGATTTTTTTGTTCCCCAGTGTAATAAATAAAACAAAAAAAACAATAAAACATATACTCAGTAAGTCAAGTGCATTTTTGTAGAAGAACAAGATAATTACTAACCTAAAGTAAGCTAACCAACCTAATATAAGAGCTATGGCAATTGTCAGAAAATTTGGGAAGCCGGATCTATTTATTACGTTTACTTGCAATACAAGTTGGGCTGAAATCGCTGAAAGTATTGAAGCTTATCAAAGACCAGAACATATGCCAGATATTGTTGCAAAAATTTTTCACGTGAAACTAAAAGAGCTGCTTCATGATAAACTTAGGTTATGTTAGGTCATATCAGTAATTTTCTTGTTCTTCTACAAAAATGCACTTGGCTTCGCGAGTATATGTTTTATTGTTGAATCATGAAACAGCATTTTTAGTTTCATGTAAAAGACTCTTGCAACAATGTCTGGCCTATGTTCTGGTCTTTGATATGGTTCAATAATTTCAGCGATTTTATTCCCTCTTGAATTGCAAGTAAATGTAAAAAATAGATCCGGTTTCCCAAATTTTCTTCCAATTGCCATAGCGTGTTGATAATTCTGCTGCATTGCTCTCGGGCTGCTTCATAAGTCATAACGATACTAATTTGACCGCAGATGTTTTGCATTTATATTTCTAAGGCTGTTTTTACACATGAACATCTTTATGTAGCTTTTTCTAGAGTGAGAAGTTTTGATTCTGTTCAAGTCTTTGGTGAAGGAATAATTAGAAGTCCTGTATTTAAAGAAGTAATATTGCAATAAAGATACTAAATTGCCCGCAAATGTTTTGCGCGGCTCTGCTAGTTTATATATAAGACCTTACTAGAAGAATATATTAATGACTAAACAATTGCATGTATTTCAGGTGCGTTAGCTGCTCTCGCTGTTGGTTATTTGCACGTAAATTGGATGTTAATTGGAGAACTGACTTTGGCTGTGATATCTTTCTTGGACGCACTTTTACTCTTATTCATGGGACTCACGCCGAACATTTGGGTTGGATACATAAATTATATTGTATTCGTGAGTTTAGTATCAAGCACTCATCACTATTGCCAGGTAATTGAAAACGTGTGCATAAATATATAATGAATAAAATAACAAACGCTCGAACTAACATTCTTTATTCACCATACGTTTCGGAAGTCTCAACTCCCATCTTCACTGAACATAGCTTAAAAGAATACAAGCTATACAATATACAATACAATATAATACATTATATATATATATATATATATATATATATATATATATATATATATATATATATATATATATGGATGAAGATATTTGCTTTGGTGACAAAAGCATTCGTTTCTTGAGTGATGAGTTTCAAGTGCCATCAAAAGATTCTGTGCAAGGATTTAGAGAATATATTCAAAATAAAGGAAAAGATATACCGCCTA
>JAJOZX010000337.1:775000-952500 GCA_023014485.1 Bathynomus jamesi
CAACTCGAGGTAAACTACTACGCTGAGAGGTATAACTAGCCGCTTGTCGAACTCTAATCTGACTGAGATATTTCCACTCTGCCGTGAACTTATGTATGTGCTTATATTCCCACAGAAATCGAGTGAGAGGTGAAACAGGTACAGATTCGAAGTCTGGACGAATTCATTCTGCGTTACAGAGGTTCCTAACCCATCGCAACCACCGACGCATGCGCTAGGTTGTTATATGCTCTGGAGCAAAATGAAAACTCGTCATCTGTAGAATAACTCGTTTCCAATGTACCACCTAAAGCTACCCCTTTGACATACAGAGTTAAATTTTTATGGCCGAAATTTTCGAATTTAAATGTGGATTTTTTGTATTTTCCATTCACAGAAGCGTGCTTCCGAATTCCAATTGCTATCTTTTTAAACAGAATCCCAAGAGCGACATTTTTTATCTGCTTGGATGTTAAACCTGAAGGGACTGTAAACACCTTAATCTGGACTCCATTAATTGGGTATTTCACTGTGGCACGTAATAAGTTTTTCCCAAGTTCCATCTGCTTAGCAGAACTTAATTTCACACGGCGCACGCAGAGATGTCTCAATAATATGAATCACCACAAGCTTCGCACCTTCTTCTTGGTCAGCACCTAGATTTAAACAAATTTCAGGGCTCGTACGTGTGAGATTTATTGTCATATTGACACCATTCACAAGCAACTTCTCCTGGAACTTGAAATCTGTGTGCGGGCGTCCATAGCAGTCGTAAATCTTTTTAGAATTTTTAAAGTTATTCTTTATACTACTTTCATCTTTAGCTGATAATAACCTTCGGCAGTTAAAAACGTATCCTTCGCTTCGTTTGAAAAGTTTAGGACATTTTTCTGTTATAAATACACGTCACACTGGCTGAATATGGTATGTAGAAAGTTTGTCTCTGTGTATACGACGTAGTCGTTTTCGCAATCCAATCCATCAGAATGTGCTATTCGTAGTTTAGCGTACATATGCACACAGCTTGGGTCAAAAAAGTGAGGGCCTGAGCTCTGGATCGCAAACTCAAAAGGAGTACTTGGCGAGCTAATTTCTTGTGTACGTTTTGAATCACTCTTCAGCAAGGAGACATCCGTACGCAGTATAGTTGAAATAATGGACCCAATCTCACTCCCGCGCTAATATCTCACCCCTCGGTAGAGTGAGAACGGCCTTTGGGTCATTCTGTCGCAGTACGACGGAAGTGAAGCTTCACTGTTAAGTTCCCGTCACCGAATGGAAACCTTTTCCCCTCAATCGTTCTTATATATATTGAGATACTGGTTAGTAGGTTAGTTGCGACTTTCACATAATGAGGCTTGTCGTATATAATGTTCAAGTTCTTTCCTCTATGATTGGGAATGTGGGCGATGCGCAGCAGCCGCGCCTGGGTATCCCCAACAAACTGATGTCCGGGGAAGTGTCTCCAGAGGGCAATTTCTCCAATTTTAGCTAGTACAATAAACTCGTCAAGTCATGTTGTGACTCGTGAAAAGTATCTCTTTGGAAGGCTAAAATACATCTGCCCTCAGGTATAATTTTGAATAGTGCTTTGTCTTTAATATTTCTGTTAGCCTTCGATTTTGAAGTATTAAAATACATTAGGTACTTTCCTGTTACCCCGGACCCCAGACGTTTTGCCAGAATCGTAAGCCACTTGCCAGATTACCAAATTTCATTGCCAAATTATTTTTTTTAAATGTTAAGTAACTAACCAAACCTAACCTAACCTAATCAGGGGTTGGGTTAGGTTAGGTTAGGTTAGTTACTTAACATTTAAAAACAATGAAATTTGGCAATCTGGCAAGTGGCGTACGAATCTGGCAAAAAGTCTGGGGTCCAGGATAACGGGAAAGTAGCATATTTTATACCAAATTTTATAAATATTTAGGAAAAATAAATGTACTTTGATATTCTATATGTTATTTTATTAAGTACCTATTTATATCCTTATATTAGTGTACTGCAACTCAATACCTGGCGTCCTGGCGTCGGAATATAGTAGGTTTTGCAAACATTATCGTAGAAGCCGTACATGCACTGAGAACCGCTATAGTCGGCATTGATTTATCTTCGTCACCGTCGGTTTCATACGATATACCAGTGATATCCATACTATAATTTCTAAAAATCGGCCTACGATATTTGTTGACTGGGTAGAAACTATTCAGTAGACTTTTGAAAAAATAGGCCTTGTGGCCCTGACACGCGGAGGATAAGACTAAAATATATTTTATCATTCTAAAATAGAAAATAGGTTGATTGAGTTGTCACTACATACATATCATTTTTGAAATGTAGCGAATCTGATGAGTTGAGCGCACAGTTGATAAAGTTTTTGTATTATATATTTTAATGCATTATTTTAAACGTTACAGAAATGTCACACATGTCCATATAGGGTTAAATTTAATAATACACAAAATCATTTTTAAAGATACACAAAAAAATTTAATAATGCACATTTTGTGTATTAATACACGCTAAAATAGCCTATGAAAGAGAGAAAGAACCTAAAGGAACTGACAACCAATTTCTCTAGAATCCCACGACTCAAGACCGGAGGGCTGTCACACCCCAAGTATAAAGTTCACAACACCCAGAAGAAATGTGCATAACCTTTATACCCCCTCCGAGAGAGAGAGAGAGAGAGAGAGAGAGAGAGTTACAAAGACAAGAAGTACCTCAAAAGGCCTTCCGGCCCATACCGAGGAGGTACCAATGGCAATGGGTGCCAGGGAAAAATTCCTACACCCTCAAATAGTGTGCAAGATTCGGCCTAACCTTTTCTTGAACTGATCCACAGAAGAACTGTTCACAACTTCTGAAGGTAGCCTGTTCCACGTGTCACAGATCTTATAAGTAAAGTAATTCCCACACACTCTAGTGCTAAACCGTTTCAAATCCAACTTCCAACCATTGTTGCGAGTTGAGTTATCATTTAAACTAAACATGTTCTAAAATTGACATCGTTGAACCCATGTAAGAGCTTGAAAACCTCGATGAGTTGACCGCGCAGCCTCCGAGTTTTCAGCGAAAACAAATTCATGGCGCGTAAGTGTCGATTATAGCCCGTATGCCTAACGAAAGGGATTAACTTAGTGGCCCTCGTCTGGACTCGCTCCAGCCTGTCAATATCTTTCCTAAGGGTCGGCGACCAGAATTGCACAGCGTACTCCAGATGCGACCGAACAAGGAAATTGTACAGAGAGAACACAATCTCCTTGTTCCAAAATCGAAATTGCCTCCTGATATAACCCAACAGCTTCTGGGCTTTCTTTTCCACCTCTACGCACTGCTTGGTAAACTTAAGGTCGCTGTTAATTAGCACATCCAAGTCCTTTTCTAAATCAGTGGCCTCGATATTACTCCCCAACATGGAGTAGTCCGACTTGGGATTGGCGTAGCCAATGTGCATGACCTTGCATTTACCCAAGTTGAACGGCATTTGCCATTTTTCGGACCACTCTCCTATCCTACGTAAGTCCGCACGCAGTTGCTCAATCGCTTCGAGCGTCCTAACATTGCCCCCAAGCTGGGTGTCATCAGCGAATTTGGCGATCCTACTGACGATCGATATCATTTATATAAATGATAAACAACAGTGGCCCCCAAAACGGAACCCTGAGGAACCCCGCTAGTGACTGAGGCCCAACCAGAGGTAGCCCCTTTATCCGCTATTATACCCTCCAATAATTTACCTACGACCGAAGTGAGACTAATGGGACGATAGTTCCTTGGACTTTCGTGATCCCCTTTCTTAAAGATAGGGGTCACGTTGGCTTCCCTCCAGTCACCAGGCACCTGGCCCGTCTCCAACGATTTGTTGAAGACTGTAGCCAGGTGAGGAGCCACCTGGTCGCGCACTCTCCGCAAGACTCGGATGGCCTTTCAATTTTATACGCGCAGTTTTCTCGGCTTACTTGAAGCCCATTTTAATTTTCGACTTTTACTGTTAATTTACCCTCGGCTTACAAGAGAGGCCTATTGCAAGATAGCATAGAAACAACACACTCTCTCGTACCCTATTTATGGGGTATTTGGCTGTGGCCCTAAATAAATTTTTCCCAATTTCAATCTGCTCAGCCGAGCTTAACTTCACCCTTCGTACGCGAAGATACGTCTCCATAATGTGAATCATTACGGTTTCCGCAGCCTCTTCATTGGCTTCATCCAGGTTCAGCCATATCTCTGGGGGCGTGCGGGTAATTTTAATTTTCACATCTACCCCATTCACAAGCAGTTTCTACTTGAACGACAAATCAATATGGAAGCGCCCATAACAGTCATAAATTTTCTTTCTAGATTTATTAAATTTGTTTTTTTATGATGCTTTCCGTTTAAGGAACATAATAACACTCAGCCGTCAAATAGGTTTCTTTCACGTCGTTTGAAAAGTTGAGCACATTTTCCAAATAGGCCCTGTAATGATAATAGCCGGCTCCTGACGAAATATTTGTCTGGTTTAGATGCACATCGCGCTGACTGATTATCGAATGTAAAAAATTCGCTTCTGGGTATATATCATAATTGCTTCCGCAATCATTTCCACCTGAATGTGCTATTCTCAGTGTGGCATACATAAAATTATTGGTTGGGTCGTAAATGTATGAGGCTGCGCTCAGTATAACGAACTCTATAGGAGCGCTTGATGAACCAACCGTGTGATTAACGGTTAACGGATTAACTGTGGTAAAGTTAGATTCGGCAATAGATGTTTGTGTAGGGGGGGAAATCAAAGAGAGCAAGCTCTGATTTGCAACATTCTGTGCTGTATGTGTATATGAAACCCGCCATGACGATGGAATAATAATGTTACCTCTCACGTCAAATGTTCATTCGTTTATAATAGGCAATTGTAACGGGTCTAGTTTATATCAATTAAAAATATGGTTAAACATTTGTCTCATGCGCTTTTTATTGTCTTTTACGTTTAACACCATGAGATGGTGTCCGTCTATTTTTCTTTTTCCGTACAATCCACTTTTTCTGCCGCGTTTTATTTCCTCTACCACGAATGTTTCTTTTCGTTTCTTTGACAATCTCACACCGTGTAGGGCGTAAATGTGTTTTTGAAAGCTTCTTTAGGCTTAGCGCCTGCCATTATATCTTCAACTGTATTAAGCTCTGATTGTAAGGCCTTCCGTTCAAGATATTTGGCACCACTCTTCAGTAACGGGACAGCCGTACGCACTACAGATGAAAAATGGAGCCAATGCCACTTCCACAGAGATATCTTACACCGCGGTAGACTGTAAAAGGCCTTTGCGTCATTCTGTCGCAGCACGCCGGAAGTGAAGCTTCACGGTTAAGCTTCCATAACCGAATGGATAGTTTTGACTTTCAACCGTTCTTATATGAAACGTTATACTGCTTAGTAGGTTAGGGGTGACTTTCACATAATGAAGCTTATCATACGTAATACTCAAGCTTTTACCACTATGATTGGATATGTGCGCGACACGAAACAATTGTACCTGACTGTCCCCAACAAATTGGTGTCCCATAATGTCGCTGTAAATATAACACATAGGCAGGGGAGGCCTCTATTGTTGAAATTCTCCAATTTTAGCTGGTACAATAAACTGAGCAGATCACAGAATAGCTCGTGAAAAGTGTCTCTTTGGAAGGCTAGGCCATATCTGCCCTCATGTATGATTTTGAACAGTTCTTTGTCTTCAGTATTTCCACTAGCTTCTAATTTTAACAGCAAAGTATGTGCTGTTGTATCTTTGTTTATGATTTCATAAACTAAATCAGACGTAAGGTTTGAGCTTTTCAGACTCCATTTTAAGTCCAACAATATCCTCCGCAGTGTCATAATGCCCTGAACCTAGTATTATTTCTATAGTGTAGTACTGTACGCCCCCGTTTCGGGTCGAACGCATGGTATCATCTAAAGTTACATCTGCTTTTTCACATTCATCACCTCTTCTAAGAATCATAAAAACGGTTTCTTTCTTCTCAATACTTAAAAGTTTGCTAGTCAATTAAAATTCGTACAATCCAACCTCGTATGACTCACGCTCCAATTCGATAGGCCTATGCAGTTCTGTTATAAAGTTGGACAGGGTGTTGTTAATTGGTGTATCCAACAACGCAGAGGCTGGCAGTGTAACGTAGAAGTGGTCGGGCGACATGGTGTATATTATTTAAGTTTCATTATTGCAGCAGTTTTTATTGGAGTTGAAGCTTTTAGGGTACCCTAACCATTTCACCGGATACATTTTCCTCTTCCCTGCGCTTTTGCTTCCTAAAATTTTCTCAATTTTAAACATCTTTTTTCCTAAATTGAGTGTTACCTTCTGCAGCTCCTTGACTTAAAAGCCGGCCTCAGTTTCTTCGCTATTCAAATCTTCAACGTTAAACATCATGAATTCGCCTTTAGGCTTCATAGCTCTAACTTCAAAAATTTCCTGAGTCCATCTTTGCTCAAATCCTTTCGTGAATTTATTCCGTAATCGTGACAGTCTTACATAATCATTAATTTTGAAATGTTCTGGCAATGGTGATGCTCTGCTGGTATCTTTTTTCACCTCAGTTTCTGTATGCGTCCGTCTTTTTAAAACCTCGCTTGGTGATGTGCCAATCGTGGTACCAATCGTGGTGGTGTGAACGGTTGTAAGATGATGCCAACTGCTCCAGAATGTTTATGTATCTGTGCGCATTTGTATACGTAAAATAACGGTGTATGTTTTTGTGGCTTCAGCAACTGTTTCAGGCGATTTATTTATAAGAGGTATTAACCATAAGTATCTGGAGAAGATGTCATTTATAAATAGAATGTACTGTAATCGTCATTGTACGATGAGTACCTTTTCATGTTGGCCAAATCAGCCTGCCAATAGAATCAATCGATGCGGCCTTTGTCTTAGCAGTTTTGAACCATCTTCTCACAGGCTTATAAAGTATATGGGTGTCCTGCTCAGGATAAGATTGTGCGATGGTAGTTGGTCTCTTCTTCTTCTTCAGAGTTGTTACCCCCGTAGGCGAAGGTGTGCTCTGTTGTGGTATACGTATTTTTTGTTCAAGGTCTTTTACCCTGTTTTGTTGTCAATCAGTGTTTTTGGTATGCTTATTTATTGTAACCTCTATCTAATCCGATTCCATCCTGTTTGAGATGGTCTGTCCCACTTTATTCGAGCCCTGTATCTTTGTCCCTTCACCAATAACCTCACCAGTATAGGACCCAATGTATAACGGGGTCCTCACTCAATAGATTACAAAGGATTAATCCTTCATTCCTCAATGTATAAGGGAGACTATTATTTAATACATGTTCGAGATATTGCGGACTCACCCCATTGTTCTTTATTTGTTCGTCTCTAGTCTCGCCATGATCAGCATCGCCCCTATGTTTGATAACTACGGGGACCTCAGTAGTATAGCCGCAAAAGGTTAGAGTGCAGGAATGTTGCAATGTCGCAAGAGATAATTATCAATGTTGCAAAGGGGGTGGGGGTATTCAACAACTCAATGCTGCAAAGGGGGGTGGGGGTATGCCACAACTCAATGTTGCAAAGGGGGTGGGGGTATGCAACAACTCAATGCTGCAAAGGGGGGTGGGGGTATGCCACAACTCAATGTTGCAAAGGGGGTGGGGGGATGCTGCAGGTGCAACAAGGGATCATAAAATGTGGAGGCGGCGTTATCCCCCAAGAGAAAGACAGGAGAAGGAGAGAAAGGAAGAGAGGTGTCCACCTGGCAGGAGCCAAGTGCACACTAAGACTTCAGCCGAGTGGCCGTTGTCTTATAGACTCCTAATCAGCCAGTTGGCTTAGAAGGAGCCAAGGGGGAGCGGGGAGGTTGAGGGGAAGGGGTCTTCAGGGGGAGAAGGAAGGATGACCTCCCTCCAAAGGGGTTGCCTTAGCGTAAGAGAGAAAGGATAGACGGAGGAGGACTTTTGGGGGACAAGATGGGATGTCCTAACCCCCCAAAGGGAAACTAAGCTAAGTCAACCAAAGAAAGGAAGGAGAAAGTTCTTTATTCGGCCGAAGTTCGCATCAAACTACCAGCTCCAAGCCAAGCGGGTCTTATATAGATGATGGTTGAGTTGCCAGATACCATTTTTTATTTTAATTGTACAGGTATACATTATTAGGGTGAGTTGCTAGATACCATTTTAATTCGTTACGAAAGCAAACGTACTTTCTGTTTTAAGCGAAATAATCACCAATATTAACAATAAAAACTGTTTATTAATAAATAAATAGAATTTGTCTTCTACTGCAAAAAAATAATATAATACGTACAATCGTCAAAATAAATAGTTCAGGCGAAATACACACACACACACACACACACACACACACACACACACACACCTCTGTATATATTATGTGAATGAAAATCAGAAAAATGGCAAAAGTATATTAATAAAGCAAACGTACTTTCTCTTTTAAGCGAAATAATCACCAATATTAACAATAAAAACTGTTTAGTAATAAATAAATAGAATTTGTCTTCTACTGCATAAAAAATAATATAATACGTACAACAGTAAAATTTATTTCCACGTTATGTTAGACGAGAAGGAAATTGAACCAGGAACGCCAAAGAATCACACCTGTTTACCCCGAGGCCTTTTTGAAAGCTATGATCGGGCGAAAGGAATTTGGGTCAACTTGCTCTCTCTCAAAGACACGCTGCGCTTTCTATGCGTTTGTCTTCCTTGTAAATAAAAAAAAATGTTTTTATTAACTGCGTTGATTATTTCTCTTTACTTGCAAATTTGTATGGCATCATCTTCTTAGTTTATTGAAATGAATGAATAAAAAATGGAAAGGTATATTATTATTATTATACATTTTTAAAAATTAACACACACACGTAGTAGAGCTGCAAAAGGTTAGAGTGCAGGAATGTTGCAATGTTGTAAGAGATAATGATCAATGTTGCAAAGGGGTATGGTTTGCAAAGGGGGTGGGGGTATGCAACAACTCGATGTTGCAAAGGGGGTGGGGGGTGCTGCAGGTGCAATAAGGGGTCATCTTGCATCTTCTTGCAACAATTTTGGAAAGAGCTTCTGTGTTGTCGGACACAATGTGGAAGGTGTACACTGCGTACACGAGATAAGTGTACACATGGTGTGAATGAACTCTGAAGCTGTGTTTTGTCAGTACACTTTTGCATCTTCTTGTAACAAAATTGTAATGAGTTTCTGTGTTGTCGGACACAATGAGAGAGGTGTACATGATGGAGATACAAGGAAAAGACTTACCTCAATAAGTATTGCAATCCGTACCGAGGATGTATCAGTGGTTACGGTTCCATGGAAAAAATTCTTACATCGCAAGGTTCGGCCTATCCATTTTCTTGAACTGATCCACAGAGCAGATGTTCACATCTTCTGAAGGCCGCATGTTCCACGCGCCACAGATCTTATAGACAATGTAGGTCCTGTATATGAGCCTGAATTATCTCGATGAAATTATGATCTGAAATAGTGAGCAATCATTCCCTGACGAGATGTATTTCTGAACACAAAAAGCCTTGGAATAATTATTTTCATTTTATACAATATATCTTTGGGTAAGTTCCTAAAATATCTGTTTAAAACCGGTAACACTGTACTTCTTTTGTTGAAGCCTGTCCAAAACGTATAGCTAATTAAAAATGTATGCGTAAATTCATCGATATATATATAAGAATAAACCGTTTGAAAAGGAAATGATTATAAAATTGTATTTGATGTTGTAGCTAACGAATGCTTCTTTGTGCGTTTTTAAGCATGATCGTATTTGCGGAGGAATCCGCGAATCATTGATTAGCAGATAAATGGATACCCTAAGTATTTAAAAGTTTGTGCATGTAACATTTTGCACCCATATTATTACTACATAGAAAAATCTACATTGTTTTTGTGCATATCACACTTTGTAGCCACACTATTCCCGGATCAATAATCACTAATGTAATCAAGAGGAGCAAATTATTTGGCAACCATACTAAACACAGCTTTCCCAAGATTCCTGACTTGTGGGTTTTTACTTCTCGCATAGATGTGTGAATAAATAACCACCCCGCCAGTGCTGAAGCTTAGTTCGGATTCCACGTTAAACTGTAGGTCTAAGGCAGAGTGAAAAGCTTAACCATTGTTACAATTCGGCGAGGAGTTAGTTATTATTATTATTACTAAAGAGAAAAATCTACATTATTTTTGTGCATATCACATTTTGCAGCCACACTATTCCCGGATCAATAATCACTAATGTAATCGAGAGGATTTTATAATAAAGAAATTGTAAATATATCCATTCCTTCATTTATTTAAAAAAAAAAAAAAGAATGAACAAAACTCTCTCTCTGTATATATGTTAACCCCCTTTTATGGCCCTGAGTCGGTTCGGATTCGACGGGGGGTTCTGGTTAGGAGGCAAGCAACGGATATTTCTTCTATGATACTTTTCTTCTATAACTTTCTAATTCTTTTCTCTCGCTTTATGGGGTCGACACTCTGTTAATTCTTCTCTTTCTATAATACTCTGATACTTTCTCTTGGTACTAAAATTATCGACTTTACTAAGTTCTTCTGAAGAGAGCACGGCTCGAAGGGGAAAATAAAAAGTTTCTCTTAATGTAATTTTCTTCTTAAAAATTTACAGGTAGTGGTCTGAATTTTACAGGGGTAGAGGTTCGACCTCTTTCGACCATGACTCAGGCCGGAATCTAAAAAAGGTTAAGGAGGCAAGGGGCCTCTGCCCCCTCCCCGCAGCGAAGCTGCTAACAAGGGAGTCTTTGCAGTGACCAAAGCAGAGAGCCGTAATGAAGTTCTCTAATGAAGTCCTATAATGAAGAAGTTCAATGAAGAAGTGCTCTAATTTTACAAATACATGTATAATATAAACTTAAATGTTTGGGGGGGAAGACAGTCGAAGGTTAATTTTCCCCCTTTTAAACACATGATCAGATGGTTTGAAAAATTTCAACTAAAAATAATAAAAAAAATTAAAATAAAAACTAATCGTATATTTTTGCCGAATCTTCATTTCTGAAGGCGATATCATTTCGTAATAGTACACATAAGTACAAATTAAGTACACGACTGAGTACGTATTAATTTTGGTTCATTACAATTACGATTACAATTATGGATTACTTCATATTCACTTATTGTTTAATTACACTTCTATTAAAGTACATTCTTACATTATAAATTAAATCATTACATTTAATTACAGTTTCATTGAAGTACATTACAAGTTATTATTAATTACAGTTTCATTAAAGTACATTACGTTACATTAAATTAAAGTATTACAGTTAATTACAATTAAACAGTTACTTTAACTTTGTTTTGTTTTTTACAGTGTTTCATATTAATAGACAATTTAGATGTTAGAAATATAATACAAAGTACATGGCACATACGAGATAATTTATTTACGAAATAATATGCTATAATATGTTATGAATTTGAAATCAGAGCGAACGGAGATATTTTATCTTTGAGGCGCTCGAATCTGTTGTAGTGAGCGGAATTCGATCTTACTAAGCATTTATTCGAGTTCATCTCGGGAGGTCATATAATTAAAAATAAAAATGAAAAAAATAATACGAGAACGTATTTATGCGTTTTCGAACGAACGAGAAAAAATGAATATTTAATAAAATTTATATAGGATAATGATCAAGGGGAATTAATGACGGGAAAACGTGACGTATGGATGAATATGGTTGAATAATAATGTTTATACTACATAACACCACAACCTTACTAAAGAATTTACCATACATTGAATACGGAAGATGTCCAAATACTAAGAACGTGATTCAGTGTACAAAGTATGGGAAACGTAAAGAGAATAAAGTTATTTTATGACGTCATAGTGTATAAGTCATTATTAGAAAAGATGAATTAGAGAAATACAGTAATGAATAAAGAAATATAAATCGAAATTCTATCCAAAACTCGCTTAGGCGATTTTGGTTTCTTATGTAAAAATGAACATTCAAACATAAAACTATAACATAAGTACTGCATGAAGACAATGAATCCATATAATGATGGTGTAGGAATTGTTCATTGTTCACTTTTTACATATATATATATATATATATACACATATATATATATATACACACGAGATAGGTGTACGCCTGGTGTGAATGAATTCTGTATTTTAAATGAGTCTATAGTTTCATTGGTACGTTTTATTTCCCACTAACTGTGTACACGAGATAAGTGTGCGTATGGTGTAAATGAACTCTGAAGCTGTTCATTACATACAAGGACAAGAACTACCACAATAAGTAATGCATCCGGTGCAATTTTTGCCCGCCCGTGCTGCAGTCTAGTTCGGTTTCCACGTTAAACTGTGGGTCTAAGGCGGAGTGAAAAGCTTAACCATTGTTACAATTCGGCGAGGAGTTAGTTATTATTATTATTACTACATAGAAAAAACTACATAGAAAAATCTACATTGATATGCACAAAGACAATTTGTGCATATCACATTTTGCAGCCACACTATTCCCGGATCAATATTCACTAATGTAATCGAGAGGAAGGACAAGAACTACCACAATAAGTAATGCATCCCGTACAATTTCTGCCAGCCCGTGCTGCAGTTTAGTTCGGTTTGCACGTTAAACTGTGGGTCTAAGGCGGAGTGAAAAGCTTGACCTTTGCAATTCGGCGAAAAGGAATTAATTATTATTAGTACTATTGTAATTTGTACCACCCTATATAATATATATATATATATATATATATAGTGTGTGTGTGTGTGCGTGCAAATATTTCCATTCCTTTATTTATATTTAAAAGAAAAAAAGAATAAGCAAAATTTTGTGTGTGTGTGTGTGTGTGTGTCTTAATTTTTAAAAATGTAAAATAATAATAATAATAATAATATATCCTTCCATTTTTTTATTCATTCATTTCAATAACTAAGAAGATGATGCCATACAAATTAAACGTAAAGACATATAAACAACGCTTTTAATAAAATATAATTTTATATACACTTCAGTAGCAGGGACCAAATTGAAGGAGTCGAGCGAAGGATTTGCCGAGACAGAGGCTGGAAGTGGGTCAAAAGAAACTTTTGCGGTTAAGCTCTCGGTCGGGCCTGAGGCTTTTTCTACAATCTTTCTTCCAGAGTCTCCTCCGTCTCGTTTTTTGACAGACTATATTCCATATGACAATAAACGTTGAAGTTATTTAAAGTTAGTTCTTTCGTTGTTTATTGTTTATATATATATATATATATATATATATATAAATAAAATATCTTTTTTTTTTACGCATTCTGATTTTTTACAGTGAATGTGCTTATTTCCAGATGAGAATAATGGAATTAGCTTGAAAGCAAATGAATAAAGGATTCCTCTTTAATAAAATGAACGAAAAACTTGCAAAGACACATCTTGTGTGTGTGTGTGTGTGTGTGTGTGTGTGTGTGTGTGTGTGTGTGTGTAGATTTGAGAATATGTTAATGGAACGATTTCTTTTGCGAAACCAATTGTTTAGTGAATTTTTTAATGTTAATATTGTTTTAATTGACTTTAAGGTGAAAATCCGTTTATATATATATATATATATATATATATATATATATATATATATATATAAGAAATGACAAAATTAAATAGACACAGTTAATATGATTCTTTCTATATTATATATATATATATATATATATATAAGGTAAGGAGAAAGTTGTTCAATTATGTGGTGTGTGTGTGTGTGTGTGTGTGTGTATTTCGTTTGAACTATTATTTTGACGATTGTACGTATTATATTATTTTCGTGCAGTAGAAGGCAAATTCTATTTATTTAATTAATAAACATTTTCTTTTTGTCAATTTCGATTTTCAAAAGAAAGTCTGTATGCTTTGGTAACGAATTAAAATAAATGGTGGTATCTAGCAACTCACCCTAATAATGTATACCTGTACAATTAAAATAAAAAATGGTATCTGGCAACTCAACCATCATCTATATAAGACCCGCTTGGCTTCGGAGCTGGTAGTTTGATGCGAACTTCGGCCGAATAAAGAACTCTCTCCTTCCCTTCTTAGGTTAAGACTTAGCTTACTTTCCATTTGGGGGGTTAGGACATCCCACCTTGTACCCCCAAAGTCCAACTCCGTCTATCCTTTCTCTCTTGGGCTAAGGCAACCCCTTTGGGGGGAGGTCATCCTTCCTTCTCCCCCCGAAGACCCCTTCCCCTCAACCTCCCCGCTCCCCCTTGGCTCCTTCTAAGCCAACGGGCTGATTAGGAGTCTACAAGACAACGGCCATTCGGCTGAAGTCTTAGTGTGTACTTGGCTCCTGCCAGGTGAACACCTCTCTTCCTTTTACTCCTTCTCCTGTCTTTCTCTCGGGGGATAACGCCGCCTCCACATTTCATGACCCCTTGTTGCACCTGCAGCATTCGCCACCCCGCTTTGCAACATTGAGTTGTTGCATACCCCCACCCCCTTTGCAGCATTGAGTTGTTGCATACCCCCACCCCCTTCTGCAACCCCTACTCCCCTTTGCAACCCCACCCTCTTTGCAACATTGACCATTCTCTCTTGCAACATTGCAACATTCCTGCACTCTAACCTTTTGCGGCTATACTGCTGACCTCCACAGGTCCTTTATATTTTTCGTACTCCTCAAGAAATTTCTAAAGAGCTTCTTGGTATAAAATTCTCTTCTCGTCAGGAGGCCTGTCTCTGTTTAGCAGGTTCACCAACTCACTTTCCATTCTTTTAAGCCTGTTTATACGGGGTTCTAGAACTGAGTCCTGATTCTTTGTATTTCGTTGTGAATCATACACTTTCTGCGGAACTACAACTACTTTTTTCATTATACACTAGAAAATAAGGCCCCAAAACTGAAAAGATGTTTTTTTAACGACGTAAGCGCGACTTCTGTGAGGGTTTCATTGATACATTGGATTTTATAACATTGAGGCAGATTTCACAGGTGCATTTTAAAAAGTCAGGATTAATATTTTTAACGGACAGATGTTGGAGAGTGCGCGATAGTCGGTGATAAATTTTTAGAAAGTCATGGTATTTCTTTAGCCTCTTCGTTATTCTGGAATATACACCGTTTCAGCCTCGTTTGGAAATATATTCGTTCTTAGAAGCACTCTAAACGTGTTTCGCGGGTGAAGGTCGCAAAGAAATATCCGTGACATTGACTTGTTACTTCTTCGTAAACTTCCCAAAACTCCTTAGTCTGATTCGGGAACATTTGATTTACCATTACCTCAATTTGCAATACATCTCGACACTGCGCGAATAAGACTAGACCTTGTGTGTTTAGTGATACATCATGCATATACCCTGTTCTTGAAAAATAGATTCTGAATGATGAAGAACACGCTTATGTTAAGATGGTGGGAGAATACTGTAAATGTTTCGGCAAACGTTTTATTCATTTCTAACATGAGATTGTCAATTACAATAACCCCTTATCCGGCTGACATCATAAACACCTTTGTGGAATAAAATAATGTCTTCGTAATCGTTGAAGGCGGCTCGGTATGTCGAATAACACTATATAACTTTATGTTCAGACTTTGAGAATAGTTCGTCTTTATCTTTAACGATTTTAGACATAAACACGGTTTTACCACATCCCGTAGGACAGGATATAATGCATGTAGAAGGACTCGCGAACTTGAATCTCCAACTCAGCACGCTCTTAAATGCCACCTTCACCAGGTATAATAAAATTTCAAGTAACTGTACTTACATTCGTTAACCTTATTTTCTTCTTTTTCAGAACCTTGAATGATGGCACCACTGAACCTCAACAGCTATGTGTGGTGGATGTTGACGATGATGATGACGTTGTAATTATTCAGGCACCAGACTACACTCTTTGCATCAGCGTACCAACCTCCAACCTCGCATCCGTTAGCGCTCCGGCTCCCTGAACAACATCTCCAATGCCACCCAATCCAAAAAAACAGAGGCACGAGGACGAAAACCGACGAACAGAAACACCCTCTACATCAGGTATGCTGCGTAAGCGTGTGAATTTTTCCACGAACACTCCTATTGTAACGTCCTCAGCAAGTTCTGAAAATGTAGCACAGCCTCAACCTTCCATATCTTACGCTACACCACCTGCAAGAGCACCAACCCCAAATAAAACTGATTCCACTTCCCTCTGTCCAATACCTCTTCCCGATGTACCCTCCACCTCATTAACAATGCATCAACCTGCAGACGGAAGCGTATCAATCGAGCTGGTGTGCAACGTTTCACCCCTGCGTTGGTGAGAAATCGCTACGCAGTCAGGGTCAATCCGCGAGCAGTTAAATACAAGGAGTTGAACACGGACTGCGCCGCATAGTTGAGCGTATCGTGGAGTTTGCCCTTCAAAGCAGTGTGGGGCGCGAGTCCAGGGTAAGTCTGGCTCACAGGTTCGGGTAAAATGATGGAGATAGAGATGACTTTTGGATAGTAACACACGATAGACGGCTGTCTGTAGAAGATATTGTTTATATTTTGAAGCGTATCGAGCAAGCCACTCAGAGCAGGACAGAGTTTAACTTGGAGAACTTCACGATCGATGTAGACCATGTTTACCGTGTTGTGGGACATACGGCAACATTTTATATACTTAACTTTAACAGCTACCAAATATACAGAAACCATACTAATCTCTACAGATCTACAGATCTACAGAAGCTAAGGCTAACAAAGACCCTAAGATCCACTCTAAGGTTAGCCCGAGAGAAAGGAAAGAGTAGGGGGTTAAGAGAAGAGAATAAGGGGTTAAGTAAGGAGCAACACCTATCATTCGTGGGTTAACATTCATTCAGAAAAAGAGAAAAAACGCTCACCATCATCATCCGCCGGCCACTGCCGACAAGACAGAAAAATAGTCGGAGAGAATAGGAGAGGGGTGAAAGATGAAAAGAAGTGAAATAAGAACGCTTACAAACCATGCAGTCTTAACTCACAGTCATACCATGCAAACTACAAACATGCAAGAAAAGAGAGTTACAGACATGCAAAGTAAAAAAGTAGGTAAAGTTAAACAAAAAGTGGGTTAGTTTACGCTACGAGCTACATCTACTTTCGTGTTAGTCTAATTTTTTTTTTTTCTTTAATAATAATTTTATTGCTGGCATCATAGGCTGACATGTCACAAGCTGGCATTCATCGTCAACAGACTCATCCTCGAGCACCACCACCAGAGCTCCTATTGCTAACTTTGTTTTTTTAAATTAAACAACGTTAATACTTTTAAAATGTCTGTCAAGACGGTTCTTAAACATATTAACGCTGGTAGAATGAACGACTGACGCGGGAAGATTATTCCATTTATCAATTACTTTAAACGTAAAGAAGTTTTTAGCGATATTAGTAATGAAACGTCTGCCACGCAACTTAAGTCCGTTATTGCGAGTATTACTATTATCGAAAGTGAACAATTTGTCAAAATTTACGTTATCGATGTTATTAACGATTTTGAAAACTTCAATAAGCTCCCCCCTTAATCTTCTAGTTTCGAGTGAATACAAGTCTAACTCTTTAATCCTATCTTCATAAGGCTTATTGCGCAATGACGGAATAAGTTTCGTGGCACGACGCTGAACCCTTTCTAACCTATCAATATCCTCACGCAAGTACGGGCACCAAAACTGAACGGCATATTCTAAGTGAGGCCTGACTAGGGACTTGTAAAGGGGCAATATAATATCCTTCGAATTAAATTCGAAATTACGCGCTATGAAGCCTAACATCCTATTAGCTTTTGCGCAAGACTCCAGGCACTGGTTCCTAACCTTTAAATCCTTAGATACGCGTACGCCTAAATCTACTTCCTCGTCAACGCTCGCTAACTCCCTATAATCCATCGTGTACGTGTAATTATTGTTGCGAGAACCTATATGCAAAACTTTACATTTGTCTACGTTAAATTGCATCTGCCACTTATCTGTCCACTCCATAATCCTATTTACATCGTCTTGTATCCTATTTCTATCGTCCTCGTTAACAACCTTACCGCCTATTTTAGTATCGTCCGCGAATTTTGACACGTTACTAGTCAATCCTACATCTATGTCGTTAATGTAAATTACGAATAGCAATGGGCCTAACACTGAACCCTGTGGGACACCTCTACCTACATCTAACCACCCAGATTCACTACCATTAACTACGACCCTCTGCCTCCTAGCACGAAGCCATTCTTCTAACCAATTAGCTACATGACCGCGTATACCGTGCGCTTTAACCTTCGCAATTAGTCTCCTATGCGGAACTGTATCGAACGCCTTTTTAAAATCTAAATAAATAACGTCAGCTGCTCTATGCCTATCGTATTCGCGCACTATTTCGTTATAAAATTCTAAGAAATTAGTTAAACAAGACCTATGGCGTCGAAACCCATGCTGACTACTATTAATCAAATCTCTACTTTCTAAGTGATCGATGATACGATCCCTAACTACGGATTCCAAAAGTTTACCGACAATTGACGTTAAGCTAATGGGCCTATAATTGCTAGCTACTGCGCGGTCGCCTTTTTTAGAAATAGGCGTGACGTTAGCTAATTTGACGTCTTCAGGAATAATCCCCGTTTCGAGTGACTGATTAAAAATCTTCGTTAAGGGGCCTACGATAACTTCTTTCAAATCTTTCAAATGTCTGGGATAAAAAGCGTGAGGGCCTGGAGCCTTGCTAACTTTTACCCTATCGATATAATGCGCAATCTCAGCCTCGTAAACAGTCATTTCATCCAAAACAGTCTCGCTACTAAATGGAACGATATCGTCCACGTCGGGGACATTATTTACGTCTTCTACGGTAAAAACTGTCGCAAAAAAGTTATTGAAAATACCCGCCATCACCTGAGCGTCAGAAGCCAAAGCGCCATTAACATCCACCAGAGGGCCTATGTTATCTTTTACCGGCTTACGATTATTAACGTATTCAAAAAACTTTTTTGGATTATGTTTACTATCCGCAGCTATAAGTATCTCTAAATTACGCTTGGCATTCCTAACTGATCTTTTAACCTGACGTCTAAGCTCGATATATCTATTAAAGTTAGCTGCCGTGCCATTGCGCTTACTAAGTCTATACGCTCTATTACGCTCGTTTATAAACTCTCCTATTTCCCTAGTCCACCACTTCGGCCTACCACGATTTCTAGCGCGCTTGGGCCTACGAGGAATAAACTCCCTTTCAATATTCCTAAAACTTTCTTTAAACGCCACCCAACGCAAATTTGTGTCATTACCCATAAATAAGTTATCCCAGTCCACTACTCTCATCCTATCAGCAAAACTATCAAAATTAGCCCTACGAAAATCAGGGACTTCTATTACGTTACTATCCTGGTGTTTTCTATCAATAACTTAAACCTAAGAATTTGATGATCACTACATCCTAAACTCTCGCCTACTTCTAAACCTTCGACTATATTCTCGCCGTTCGTCATCACCAAATCTAAAATATTGTCACCGCGCGTTGGTTCGGTAACTATCTGTCGTAAAAAGTTATCGTCCATAAACTCAACCAATCTCAAACCCTCCTCATTACCAGTAAAATTCTCGTAATTAACATTAGGGCAGTTAAAGTCTCCGACAATTATACTATTCCGATTGTCAATAAAATTACCAAGAAGTGAGTAAAATCTAGTATCTGTATCGAGGGGTTGAACGGGAGGTCTATAAACAACAACAAAATTAAAACTAATACTACGCGCCCTAACTTCAACACATATCGCATTAATTGCTGCCGGAAAATCTAACTTAACCTCGATAGCCCTAAGGGAATTACGAATGTACAGCAAAACGCCTCCACCAAACCTATGTAACCTATCATTAGTAAAGAGTTTAAAACCCGGTATATCAAGTTCCCCCAACAAGTCCCGAGTCACGGTATTTAACCAAGTTTCAGTGATAGCAACTATATCATAGTTGCCGGAATAAATTATCGCCTTAAATTCATTTAATTTATTTCTAATACTACGCGCGTTACAATAAAAGACGTTTAAGTTATTTTTTACCACGGGCCCGCGTTTTAAACTATTTATCACGTCGGGCCCGCGTTTCCCGGACCCACAACGTTTAAAGAAGGCTTCGACCTATACAGCTTTCGCACGTTTTCGTCTATTAACCTACCTAGCCTAGCATTACCTATTTCATTAAAATGCACCCCATCTTTTATAAAAAGGCTAGGATCACTGAATTCGGACCACAGCTTTACGAAGGGTACATTTTCCTCAGCACAAATCTCTTCTAATTTGTTATTCAAAAATATTGTTTTTGACGTAATTCTAAGACCCAACCCGTGCCTAGGGGTAATACCTAGAACTAAAGACCTATCTGACCTCGCCTTCAGGGACCTAATTAACCCCCTATATCTCTCCAAAAGGTCAGGCACTCTCGTATCGGGCCTATACGAGTCGTTGCCTCCTACCATCGTCACCAACATTGAGTGACGGGAGACAACGTCAATCCTATCGACTTCGTCTCTAACTCTCTCAACCCTGGCCCCTGGGAGACAGACCCTCCTCCTCTTGGTTGGATGCCGTTTAACGAACTCTTTGTCCATGTGGCGCACTAAAGAGTCCCCGATTAAAATAGTTTCCCCCTCATTCACGTCCCTTTCCAAATGGGCGAAAGGGTTCGAAACCTCGATAGGGGGGGGATTCCTATCACCTAACGTACGCGGCCTAGCTCCACCCTTAACCTCTCTAAATCCCTCGCTATCTACTACTCTCGGACTAACCTTAACCTCTTCCTCAACTCTATCTAACCTTCCCGACAAGCTACCTAAACTTGTGGTTGTGGCTTTGTAGCAATAATCTTGACTCACATGTTAAATACAGTTGCCAAAAATAATTGGATGCCTATGGTTGTGCTGCTCGCGCAGAAACTACCCACAGATTGTGGGCTTGAATTTAACCCTTTACTGCCCAAAATATTTTGCAGGGTTAAGTTACGAATGCGTGTATTTGAAAGGTTGTAAATTTGTCCTTTTGGGTAGTAAAGGGTTAACTGTGATATGGGTCTTGAAGAGTTGAGAAAAGTAGATCAGGAAATGGGAGTGCGTATAGTTGTATTTTGTCTGGATGAACGTGGTAGGACTGTATGTTTTAAATATAAAAACCCTTACGCGTGTTACGATAAAAGTCGTAAGTACGGCAGACAGCATAAGATTGCTACATGATTTGCGACTAATGTAAAAGCTCCAAATGCAAAAGCCGTGTAGTTGAAGACGAGAGGAGAGATTGTAATAATATGTAGACGCATAATACTTGTTTTGATTTCCATAAATCAAATGGGACGTGTAAGAAAATAAGAATTTCCAAGTGTGGTATGCTTCATACGATGGACAGCTGGCGAAAATTCGAACATAAGTGCGATGAAATTCACTGTACTATATGTCATCAGAAATATAAGGCGGATGGTGTAAAGCACGTATGTTATATGAAAGATGCCAAACCTAAAAATAAACTTTGTGTAACCGTGTATTATGATATAGAGACTTACACAAACCCAGAGATAAAGGAGGTTACTCTTTAGCCAGACTATCTGTGACGAGTGCATGGTAAATGTCGTAAATGTGGCAAACGAACAAACATTTTTAAGACGACTGTAAGAGACGCCCGTGGGACTCTTTGTAAACTATATTGTCAAGCTGTTGGATCAATTAAAAAAAATTGGCTGGGTACATTTTCGCGCATAACGCCTCAAAATTTGACACACAGTTTCTTTATAAGGAGCTGCTTGACCATGAGTTCTCAGAAATATTCACGGGTGACCCTTTGAAAGGAGTAATAAATTTATATAAATGCAAATAAGGAATAATGTTCAGTTTAAAGACACTCTGTTATTCACGCCTTGTAAATTAGCTAAGTTACCCAAAGTAATAGGCGTGGATGACGAAGTTTCAAGAGGCATTTCCCTCCTGACACTTTCCTCACCGGCGACACTTTAAATTAATTAGGACCCCCCCACCCCTCCAAACATTACTTTAACTATGACAGTATGAGTGTTATTGAGCTAAAAGATTTTGAGAGGTAGTACAATAGTTTTAATGACTCTAATCCTTACAATATATCAGATGAATGCGAGCCTATCTGAAGCTTCCTTCTCAACCTTCAAATACTATGGGAACTTCTGGGTATCTCTACTAGATTTTCCTGAGTACCGATCCCACCATCAATGGTGGAGATCAAACCTAAGAAGCGGAATGTTCTCCTTGATGTTGATACTCTGATGCGGGGAGCTCTAGAAACCTCCATCACTCCTGACTATGGTGCAATTGCCAACCGAATTCAAGAGCAGGAAAGTTACTAGCTGTACAGCTGTAATTGGCAAAGAAGAATGTGCATACAGTTGTGTCATATATGCATTTAGATTTTAGACATTATTTACTCTAGCTGTAATTATGTAATTGTAATGTGATACTTATAATTCAAGTCATAATAAATAAAGTACACTGAGAATTAGAAACTACTTTTCCACTGCATTCAAAGTGGGGTGAATGAGTTATGAATACAAATATTTAGGGTGAATGATATCGGAAAATGGTGAGAGGCACTGCAGTCTAGGAGAGTCGGAGCTATATAACCAAGGAGAACACTTCTCGAGTGTTCTCTTTGACACGCTCAACTTTTTCAATAAATTTTGCTTGATCTTTCCTTTATAGCACTCGTGTTTTACTGTATATATATATATATATATATATATATATATATATATAAGCAACTCAAAGTATATTAAACTATGTATTACATTCCGATTAAAATATTCTAACAGAGAACTAACCCTTCGTGCGGGTAGCAAAAGTATCCCGCCCTACAACTTTAGAATGAGACATGAATGTAAAAATTAACCAACTAGTTAAGTTAATTGAATGCCCGGTTAGGTCAACTGTACGCCCTTGACAACTGGTTAGGTTAGGTCGTAATATTTTCGTTACTTTTAACGAAAATATCAGAACTTAACCTAACCAATTGTCAAGGCCGTATATTTGACCTAACCTGGCATTCAATTAACTTAACCGGGTATTGTTACTAACTGAAAAGAAGAAATTGTGGGTGCTATAAATAAAAAGATCGATTTCGCTTTTTTCTACTCTTACTTCGAGTAATTACCTCGTCTCGGAATGTTACTTTCAAGTAAAATGTCTGATTCTTTCGCGTGGTAATGCATATTATTTATATTTAGAAATATGGTAGTCAAATATTTACGGTGAATGGAAACACCGAAGTTCATTTCTTTGATTTAATTATTTCAGTCAGATTTCACAAATGATAATGAACAAATTCATATAAAAAAAAAAATTATGAAGGTTAGGTTTGAGTTATTGATTAATTTGATATTTTTTTTTTTTTTTAGAAATTTGGAAGAAGTGAACTGTAAATATTTCTTAAGCTAAGATTTAGGGGTAAAACCTTAAAACTATGGATAACAATAGCAATAACTTAATTTAACGACTAAATTAAAGCAAGTTAAAAGTATAACGAAGTTATAAATTTACTGTTCTTAAATTTACAACTGCAGCAGAGGTTTAATAACTGCTAAGAGGATGTAGCGTCAATAAACAATTGATCACAGAGCCTGCGTTGATAAGAATGGAGGAACAGCCGTTCTCAGGTCTTATCGGGAGGAGCTTAACAGTAAGCGACTATAATAGTACATTACATTAAGAACTGGACTGAAATATATTTAAATTACAATCACGATTGGAAAATTTTGATTGGGGGAAAACTTCCCGGGGTAAACCAGTAAGAGTTGAAATAGTTTCTGTGGAGTCAGGGTTTACTTTTGATATTTAGCATAATTGTACAGCTTGGAGGCACCGTAATTGTGGGCATTACGGTAAAGCTAAGTTCCTTACAAAAGAATTTGGTTGGAAAGGGAACACCCCCATCTTCATATTATAAATCATTTAAAGTAATAAATTAGAGGTGTAAGCGCGAAGTTCAACCCTTACAACGTGAGTCAGTGGCCAGACGGTACTACTGTTAAGGAATTTATTCACTTTTCCAGGAGATTTGGTAATAGTCAAGATAATAATAATACTACTGAGAGGCTTCAGTAGTATACCCGCAAAAATGTCGAGTGCAAATGCAATTGCATGCAATATGATCAACAGTAACTCCATCTTTTATTAGTTTCTATCGAATCTGTGAGGAGAGCACGTCGAGTCGGGTCAATCACTGAGGCGGTTGTGAGCCGGGCGGGGCGGGGATTGATTCAGTTAGTGAGTCGTGCGGGGTAGAACATGTATTGCGCCTGTTGCTGTGAGATGATGAATTCATGTACGGTAATGTTCCAACCTGAAAACTTCGACACGCCGAGGGCGCATAAATGACTGTATAAAACTGGATCCTGTTATACCGGGTAAATACTTAGAGAAATTTACTATCTGCGATGCAAGAAGCAATACAGGTTTCAAAGTTTTATCATACGCGTTGCCGGGGATACGTACCAATGACTTTTTAATTTGTTCAAGAATAATGGGGTTCACCATATTTCTTTCACGAGCAACAGCTATGTGCAAGTAAAACATTAAAAGAAGGCAAAAACTTATTAACACTGAAGGGATCTATGAGAGAAAAATGTGTGCGCATACTGTTCCACTTTGGGGATAAGCAATATCCATCACTAAAATCTATTAAAAATCCACATAAACCTTTAGGTATAATTTCACTGGAGACCTCATCGTGATATACATGAATGTAGTGATAGAAATATTTTAAACTGTCTGTAACCACAAGATTCACGTTTAGTGACACATGTGTGTACTTGGTGAAGTGTAACATGACGTAATAGGTCTTGCCGTGCCATTTGTCAATGAGCTTCACAATCCACAGTCACTGTTCCTCTTCAGCGAATGATGACTCCTTCACTCCACATTGGACGTACTCTTTGACATATTTTAAACTCACAACATATTTCATCACGTCCTTTGCATTGCGGAAGTTTGTAATACTCTTATCAGAAAATCTATAACGTATGTGAGCATCCTGCTCGCACAGTTTCACTCGATTTAGATTGGACTTAACTGTCTCAAATGACGGCTGATTAGAAATTCTTTGAGTGTTCACCACACCTGCAGACTTTGCCGAGTACTACTTAAAGAATGTAGAGCAAGCAATATCAGCGGCAGCAATCGTTATTTATTCGGCAACGTGAGAAATCTTCAACAGGCAAGAGATACGTCCGAACACAAAAGTCTGTTGCGGCCAACTGAACATGGCAGCGAGAAAGTATGTCCTTCCAAAGGGGCTAGTAGGCGGAGTCACGTGACGCTCGTTTTATTAACGCGCACCATACAAGGGTAGGGTGTGACAATTTTAGTAAAGTCAACAATTCAAAAACGACTAATGCTCAAATGATGTCATATTATCTAGCACAGTGGTATTCAAACTTTTTCCTTGGCGTACCCCTTTAGTTTGTTTTTTTATTATGGCGTACCTCCTCCCCCTCAGTTTCCAAAATAAAAATGTTATTATACAATTTACACAAAATATGAAGCTATCAAACGATCTTTATTTACGACCACCTAATTATTAGATGAATATATATATATATATATATATATATATCATAGCATTTTAATTATACAATTTACATTTTACACAACTCAAGCAATTTACACAAATTTTAACTCAGGCAAATATTAGAATCTAATACAGTTAATTAGAAATCGCCTGAGCTTTTAAAATATATATTTTAAATACAGTACTTACAAGTAATTAATGCGATGGGTGGGACTGTTTGTCACTAGCAAGTTGTTCTATTCGCGGACGAACATTTGTGAGTTATTATGAGGCAAGCTTCTGTTTGTAGGCAGTTTCTTTCTTTCGACTTGATAGTTGTCAGTGCCGAAAATCCCTTTTCACATAAATAGGTGGATGGGAATGGAAGTAGTTTGTTGCTCCGCATTAGACACAGCAAGGTTCGAAAACGGATTCGTTATCCATTCACTTTGTGGGGAATCTCTATTAATACATGGAAAGTAATGCAAAAATGATTCACGAAGGCTCACTAAATGCTGCTTTATAATATTCATAACTGAGTCACTGACAAGAAACTCGTTTTCGTGACAGAATTCGCTGAATATTTGGAAAGGTGTGGTATTATTGTCTTCTATGCACTTTATCCAGTGTAAAACTTTCCCGAAAAATCCCTTGACTTTTTCTTGTGCCTGCAATATATTTTTGTCATACCCCTGAAGTTGAAGATTAAGTTCGTTTAATTTGGTGAATATATCTGCCAAATAACTCAGTTTACAAAGCCACTCCTCATTTTCTATAAATTTTAATAAGTCTGAATTTCGGCTGTTAAGTAAACCTCTTACTTCATTCCTAAGTTCAAAAAGTCGTGTTAATACCTTTCCTCGTGAGAGCCAGCGCATTTCAGTGTGCAAAAGCAACTGAGTATGATTTTTGCCCATCTCCTCATAAAGAATTTTAAAGAGGTGAGAATTCACTGCTCGAGATTTGATATAATTTACTATTTTTACAGCATCGTACGATTCGTACCAATTTGTACCAATATCGGGTAATTTAATAATAATTTAAATAAAATATTAAAATATAAAATAATTAATATTAAATAATTTAATAATAACTTGTACCAATGTTGAGTTAAATTTATAATTAAATATTAATATTATAAATAAATGATTATAATATATATTTTAAAAAAAATTTAAATGATAGATGATAATTATAATTGTATAAATTCATTTTATAATTGATTAACCAACTTGCTTGTTTTTGCAGCAGAGCTTACGTACCCTCAGGAAACCCCTCGCGTACCCCGGTTTGACTACCACTGATCTAGTAAACTTAGAAATATCTTTAGTGTTGTTTAAAAAAGCCATTTACCTACGTATATTTGACCATAAAGGTTTGAAATATAACGTAAATATGACTGTAGCAGCGTATATCAATGTGCCATTGATATGTGTGGTCAACTTTGGTTATTTTTTGTGTGCAGTATGGTTTCTAAGTTTCACATAGTCACAAATGCTGGAGTTTTGATTGTGAATGCATGTGTTTTCTCTCCTTTTTGACAATTTTGATTACTTCGTAATGTAAATATTGTGTAATTCAAATTATCCGAAATGTTATGCATGACCCAAACTTTCTGTATATTTTGATATGATAGATATATGAAATTGTCATTACTTTGAATAATTAAGTCTTGTACCGATAGCAACACAACCTTTTATCTGAGCTTATAGGAAGATATTAAGAATTTCAATTAACTTAATTTTATGTAATCAGTAGGCCTATCCAAATTTCAATGACATTTCTTTTGTTCACAGGTCCACAGGATGAGTCAGAAATAAATCAGAACCCGAAGCAAATCAAGTTGTCACCTAAGTCATTTGATGGGGACTGGGAGGGAACTTCCCCCTGTTGAGCTGCCCACAGCCAGAGATCTGCTGAGGTATGGTTTGTTGAGGAGAGAGATGAGTGAGGAAGACAGGAGGAATTACCCATTTAATGACCTGATTAACAACGGCATTGTTCCAGGGCTACTGGCTTAGTGGAAAAAGGCCAACGCTCTATTCACAGGACCTGTAATCAACACTGAGGTCAGGATCAGAGCTAAAGT
This sequence comes from Bathynomus jamesi, assembly GCA_023014485.1. Classification (NCBI taxonomy): domain Eukaryota; kingdom Metazoa; phylum Arthropoda; class Malacostraca; order Isopoda; family Cirolanidae; genus Bathynomus; species Bathynomus jamesi. The sequence continues at coordinate 802,576 of JAJOZX010000337.1, forward strand.
GAAGGCACTGTGGGATGAGGCAGTGAAGGTGTCCATTGGCAATGTGAAGTTAGAGGTCAAAGATAGGTTCATGATGAAACTGGACAAATTGGTGGACATCCTGACCTGTCACTCTGTGATCAGGAGCTGCAGTGAGCTTGGGTGCAACCCTGTCTGCAACAGTAAGGTTCACATTGACTGCAGCTGCAGGAGCGAGCAGAAGATACCAGTGCAGGAGCTTGCCTTCATTAAAGGTTAGAGAGAAAAGGTTGGCAGTGTGGGGGCACACCAGATGGGTCTAGCAGCTGATCACCCTGAGACCAGGAGACAGGAAGCAGTGCTGCAGAGAAGGAAGGCCGAGGAGAGGAGGAGGAGGAGGAAGGCAGAGGAGTCAGCCAAGAAAGAAGAGGAGTTGAGGGAGGAGTCACTCCTGGAGATGGAGTTGGAGGAGACTGGAGATATTATGGAGGAGGCAGGGAGGAAAGAGGAGGGCGAAGACTTCATACCAGAGGTTGCAACAACTTCTTTCTTGCCTGTGGCTAAGAAGAAGAAATACAACACTGAAGATATCACCAACATAGCTCTGGCTAGCTTGAGACATCACACTGGGCTGAGAGAGAGTGGAGATTACCACTGCTGCCTGGATTGATGCTGGTCTTATCACAGAGTTTGACACAGCACTGGTGATTGACCACAACAAGGTAAGGAAGGCTCAGGAGAGATTGACTAAGGAGCTGGTCAAGAAGTTTGATGAAGAGATTAGGGAAAATGACATCACCTGTATCTTCTTTGATGGGAAAAGAGATGACACCAAAGTGATGATGGAAGCTGAGGACAGTGACAGGCAGTTTCCTGGCCTCATTAAGGAAGAACACTACAGTGTGCAATGAACCAGGTGGGAAATATTTGTGGCGTTTTGTACCAGAGGAAGCTGCAGAGGAGAGAAGTCATGCTGAGGTCATTGCTGATCATCTGGTGAACTGGGTAAGAGAGAGAGGAGCAGACCAGACCGTTTTGGCTATAGGAGGTGACAGTATTAATGTGAATATTGGCTGGGAGGGAGGAGTAATGCATTATGTGGAGGCCAAGCTAAGCAGGAAGTTGGTGTGGATTGTCTGTGACTTGCACACTGGGGAGCTGAGTCTCAGACACCTGTTGACTGCACTGGATGACAAGATATTGAGCAACAACAAGTGGGCCCCTAGGGAAGATGTTAGACACTGCCACTGAGATGGAGATCAACCCAAACTTCACGAGGATCACTGTTGGTCCTCCTCTACCCCATCTCAGTCAGGAGGTAGTCAAGGACCTCAGCACAGACCAATCATATGGCTACAGAATCATCACTGCCATCAGATCGGGAGAGGTACCTCAGAGTCTAGCTCTCCTGGAGATTGGGCCAGTCTGTCACAGTAGGTGGGTCACCACGGCTCTAAGGTTCTGCAGATTGTGGATTTCCAAACATGGGCTGAAGGGTAGGAACCTGAAGAATCTGAGGATAATTGTGGAATTCATAGTAGGAGTCTACATGCCAAACTGGTTCAACATCAAGTTAAATCACAGCTGGGTGGAGGGTCCCAGGCATGTACTGTACCAGCTGGAGCTGCTCAGAATTCAGAAGAAGGAGGTGATAGGAATAGTAATGCCTACAGTGAAGAGATCAGCCTGGTATGCACACTCTGAGGCTGTGCTCCAGGCCATGCTGTGCAGTGAGGTGGGGGAGGAGAGGAGGGAGGCAGTGAAGAGGATACTGGAAATCAGAGGTGAAGGAGATGAGGACACACAGATAGGAGACTGCAGTGTCAGACTCAGGAAGATTCTTGACATCAACCCAGATGCCACCAAACTCTCGGAGCTTATTGACTGGAATTTTGGCGCGACTGAGCCTCCTCTGACCTGCTCCCTCGCCACTGCTGCAAACAAGGAGTTTCTGGATAGACCAATGGAAGTTCCTGTATGGCCATCGCACACACAGTCAGTAGAGAGGTGTGTAAGGATGACAACTGAAGCAGCATAACATGTTTACTCACAAGAGAGGAGGGAGGCGTACATCAGTGGCCAGGTGGCCAGTAGAGAGCTCATGTCCAGGAACAAGAGCAAGGCAGACATGGCATCCTTGACAAAGTTCAAGAAACCTATCTATATTTCTAAGTTTTAATATTGAAATACAATCAAAATGTCTTTAATTGTATGTATGTAAAATGTAGTTATATATGGCATCCTTGGCAAGGTTCAAGAAACCTATCTATATTTCTAAGTTTTAATATTGAAATGCAATCAAACTGTCTTTAATTGTATGTAAAATGTAGTTATATACAATAAAAAAAATACTTGCAAAAATTGCTGATTTTTCGTAAACTTCACCTTCAAATATAAAAGCTAGGAATGGTCAAATCTGGATTTTAAAGCCATATTTCTGCTCCCTAAAATTGACACACCCTAATACAAGGGGATCATCTTCGATTTATTTTACACACACACACACACACACACACGCACGCACACAAAGGGGAAAATGAAACGTTTAACTGAAATATCAATTCATTTAAACCACACGTAATAAATACATAAACTAAACTGTTGTCAACAAGTTAATAAACTATATATATATATATATATATATATATATATATATATATCTGGGATGAATTTCACAATTAAACACGTGAAATGAATGAATGATACAAACCCATAAGGAAAAAGAAAAATGATTCTAAGGCCTTTCGTATATTCAGAAGTACACCTCATCAGGGAATGACGACGATGTGTACTTCTGAATACACGAAAGGCCTTGGAATCATCTTTGTTTTCCTTGTGGGTTTGCATATATATATATATATATATATATATATATATATATATATAACAATATTTATGCCGCACGGTATCGTTTCCTCTAAGTGTTACGACACACCTTTGTCTCGCTAAGTTCCTTCACACCACCCAATTTCTGTGCACGGAATTTATGAGTTCCTACAACCAGGTAGGGTGGTTGGTGACCCTCATTTCCATCATCTTCTAAACTCACTTGGTCTGAGCGAATTAAAGTTAACAGTCCGGCGGTTTGCCTGTTTAAGAGGGATGCCTTTAGCCTTCACGATGTATTTGAATTCATCCCCAACCCTCACACGTATTCCCTAAGTTTTTGGTCTAGTGCAGACAAAAGAATCGGCGTAGGCGCTGTCTCCATACTCATCTCTTAATCTCGTCAGTCAACTTTCCGAGGAATTCGCCAATAGGCGGCATATATTTGCCTTCTTCCTCCGTGAATATCACGCTATCTGTAACTGCGTACAGAACCTACCGACCAAGAGATTGCATCAGACTCCCAAGCTTGATACGGGCGTAAGCTGTTGTGAAGCTTGCTACAGGTATGTTTGTGACACGTGACGTATCAGTTGACATCTCTGTTCTGTTGTACCTTATTATGTAAGTGTTACCACATTCATGATTTCCATGACTTCTTTAGCGACTGCGTTGGCGTAGTGCACACTTTGTTATAACTTTGAGGTAGATGGAAGTTTCTCTTATCAGTATTCTGTGCAAATTTCCCGCAAAGTTTATTAAAGCACAACTCTGCACTAAAGCGCTTGTTAGGGTTTTGCACAATCTAGCTCCGTTCAAGCTGTATACCTTCACGATCATGGTAACGCTGAATATATGCTGGTTTTTCGTCTTCGGTCTCAACACCACGAGGGTATCCTGATGACTCAACTTTATCTTTCAAGAAAGTGTTAATGTAGGGGGTGAAGAGTTTGGGGAGTTTCTGGAATGTCCACACTTCATAAATCTTCAGTATTCTGTAGCCTTGACGAATGACTAGGGCTAGCTCAGGACTTATATAAACGCCTCTGATCTTCCTCTGATTGAATGTATGGTTACAATCCCCATTGTTCTCCTCTGCCCACTTCATACACAGAGGAAACGTAAGCTTATGGTCTATGACAACAGGTAAGACAGGCATCCATAATTCTGTGAGGAGAAGTACATCAACAAAGGAAAGTCCAAAATAGTTAGCGTTAAAACTAACTGAGAAGTTCTCGATGGTAGGTAGTGCGGGGCCCCACCAAATTTTCAGGTGCTCCTACTGGGTATGGGTTGTTCTTCATAACGTAGAGATATAAAGAATAGAAATAATATTAATAGAGTTTCACGCCCTCCGTAGTTGGAAAGCATAACTTGAAGGGGTTTGTGTGTCCACCAAACAGACTATCTCAACATTTTAGAGGTTTCACTACCATTGAACGCTTGATGTCCCTTATTTCTTCGCGAAACTGGTCATCACCATCCATCTGCATATCATATTCATGTTCCCACATCACCTTATGAGTGAACTGGGTGCTTATAAGTTGGTCTCGGGTACGGGTCCATGCAAGACTATCAGCGGGGCTTCTCCCATGGATATCTCCTGTGAATCCACACTCAGCACGTGGACATCCATGCCACCAACAACCATTAAAAGATTGTACCGTCTTCACACCAGTGTGAGAGTTCTCACTTAGCCCGTCTACCCAAAAAACGGGGCCGTTAATCTTAAGTGCCAATTCACCCGTGTTGCGAGCATATTTTATGAACACTCCTGTCTGCTGATGTAGGTATGTGAGCCAGTAAATAGCCTTATACCCATAACTACGCGGAACGTTACGGGAGATGACAACCAGGCATAAAGTTATTCCTGAATACAGTGAAGCACAATGACGCGATCGTGGTTGCGGCTTGCAGTGGATCACAATTGAATCAGGTTATGAACATCCTTCTGAAGCCCTGGAAACACACTTTAAGCACACGCACATCATTCACACAATAACGCTCGCATTCATCTGATATATTGTAAGGATTAGAGTCATTAAAACTATTGTACTACCTCTCAAAATCTTTTAGCTCACTAACACTCATACTGTCATAGTTAAAGTAATGTTTGGGGGGGGGGGGGGGGGTCTTAAGTAATTTAAAGTGTCGCCGGTGAGGAAAGTGTCAGGAGGGAAATGCCTCTTGAAACTTCGTCATCCACGCCTATTACTTTGAGTAACTTAGCTAATTTACAAGGCGTGAATAACAGAGTGTCTTTAAACTGAACATTATTCCTTATTTGCATTTATATACATTTATTACTCCTTTCAAAGGGTCACCCGTGAATATTTCTGAGAACTCATGGTCAAGCAGCTCCTTATAAAGAAACTGTGTGTCAAATTTTGAGGCGTTATGCGCGAAAATGTACCCAGCCAATTTTTTTTAATTGATCCAACAGCTTGACAATATAGTTTACAAAGAGTCCCACGGGCGTCTCTTACAGTCGTCTTATAAATGTTTGTTCGTTTTCCACATTTACGGCATTTACCACACTCAACGTCCATGCACTCGTCACAGATAGTCTAGCTAAAGAGTAACCTCCTTTATCTCTGGGTTTGTGTAAGTCTCTATATCATAATACACGGTTACACAAAGTTTATTTTTAGGTTTGGCATCTTTCATATAACATACGTACTTTACACCATCCGCCTTATATTTCTCATGACATACAGTACAGTGAATTTCATCGCACTTATGTTCGAATTTTCGCCAGCTGTCCATCGTATGAAGCATACCACACTTGGAAATTCTTATTTTCTTACACGTCCCATTTGATTTATGGAAATAAAAAAAAGTATTATGCGTCTACATACATTACAATCTCTCCTCTCGTCTTCAACTACACGGCTTTTGCATTTGGAGCTTTTACATTAGTCGCAAATCATGTGGCAATCTTATGATGTCTGCCGTACTTACGACTTTTATCGTAACACGCGTAAGGGTTTTTATATTTAAAACATACAGTCCTACCACGTTCATCCAGACCAAATACAACTATACGCACTCTCATTTCCTGATCTACTTTCCTCAACTCTTCAGGACCCATATCACAGTTAAATTCAAGCCCACAATCTGTGGGTAGTTTCTGCGCGAGCAGCACAACCATAGGCATCCAATTTTATTTTGGCAACTGTATTTAACATGTGAGTCAAGATTATTGCTATAAAGCCACAACCACGATCGAGATTAGTATGGTTTCTGTATATTTGGTAGCTGTTAAAGTTAAGTGTATAAGGCGTTGCCGTATGTCCCACAACACGGTAAACATGGTATATATCGATCGTGAAGTTCAAGTTAAACTCTGTCCTGCTCTCTGGGTGGCTTGCTCGATACGCTTCAACATATGAACAATATCTTCTACAGACAGCCGTCTGTAGTGTGTTACTATCCAAAAGTCATCTCTATCTCCATCATTTTACCCGAACCTGTGAGCCAGACTTACCCTGGACTCGCGCCCCACACTGCTTTGAAGGGCAAACTCCACGATACGCTCAACTATGCGGCGCAGTCCGTGTTCAACTCCGTTGTATTTAACGGCTCGCGGATTGACCCTGACTGCGTAGCGATTTCTCACCAACGCAGGGGTGAAACGTTGCACACCAGCTCGATTGATACGCTTCCGTCTGCAGGTTGATGCATTGTTGATAAGGTGGAGGGTACATCGGGAGGAGGTATTGGACAGAGGGAAGTGGAATCAGTTTTATTTGGGGTTGGTGCTCTTGCAGGTGGTGTAGCGTAAGATATGGAAGGTTGAGGCTGTGCTACATTTTCAGAACTTGCTGAGGACGTTACACTAGGAGTGTACGTGGAAAATTTCACACGCTTACGCAACATACCTGACGTAGAGGGTGTTTCTGTTCGTCGGTTTTCGTCCTCGTGCCTCCGTTTTTTTTGGATTGGGTGGCATTGGAGATGTTGTTCAGGGAGCCGGAGCGCTAACGGATGCGAGGTTGGAGATTGGTACGCTGATGCAAAGAGTGTAGCCTGGTGCCTCAATAATTACAACGTCATCATCATCGTCAACATCTACCACACATAGCTGTTGAGGTTCAGTGGTGCCATCATTCAAGGTTCTGAAAAAGAAGAAGAAAATAAGTTAACGAATGTAAGCACAGCTACTTGAAATTTTATTATACCTGGTGAAGGTGGCATTTAAGAGCGTGCTGAGTTGGAGATTCAAGTTCGCGAGTCCTTCTACATGCATTATATCCGGTCCTACGGGATGTGGTAAAACCGTGTTTATGCCTAAAATCATTAAAGATAAAGACGCACCGTTCTCAAAGTCTGAACATAAAGTTATATGGTGTTATTCGACATACCGAGCCGCCTTCAACGATTTCGAAGACATTATTTTATTCCACAAAGGTGTTTATGATGTCAGCCCGATAAGGGGTTATTGTAATTGACAATCTCATGTTAGAAATGAATAAAAAGTTTGCCGAAACATTTACAGTATTCTCCCATCATCTTAACATAAGCGTGTTCTTCATCTTTCAGAATCTATTTTTCAAGAACAGGTATATGCATGATGTATCACTAAACACACAAGGTCTAGTCTTATTCGCGCAGTGCCGAGATGTATCGCAAATTGAGTATTGGTCAATCAAGTGTTCCCGAATCAGAGTAAGGAGTTTTGGGAAATTTATGAAGAAGTTACAAGTCAACGTCACGGGTATTTGTTTGCGACCTTCACCCGCGAAACACGTTTAGAGTGCTTCTAAGAACGAATATATTTTCAAACGAGGCTGAAACGGTATATATTCCAGAATGACGAAGAGGCTAAAGAAATACCATGACTTTCTAAAAATTTATCACCGGCTATCGCGCACTCTCCAACATCTGTTCGTTAAAAATATTAATCCTGACTTTTTAAAATGCACCTGTGAAATCTGCCTCAATGTTATAAAATCCAATGTATCAATGAAACCCTCACAGAAGTCGCGCTTACGTCGTTAAAAGGACATAATACGAAGTCTCGCTCGTCAAAGACAAACTGTGGGAAAGAAAAAGCGAATTATTGTACAAAGAAGAGGTTCATGCCTCTCCATCTTCTTTTCAGTTTTGGGGCCTTATTTTCTAGTGTATAATAAAGAAAGTAGTTGTAGTTCCGCAGAACGTGTATGATTCACAACGAAATACAAAGAATCAGGACTCAGTTCTAGAACCCCGTATAAACAGGCTTAAAAGAATGGAAAGTGAGTTGGTGAACCTGCTAAACAGAGACAGGCCTCCTGTCGAGAAGAGAATTTTATACCAAGAAGCTCTTTAGAAATTTCTTCAGGAGTACGAAAAATATAAAGGACCTGTGGAGGTCCCCATAGTTATTAAACATAGGGGCGATGCTGATCATGACGAGACTAGAGACGAAGAAACAAAGAACAATGGGGTGAGTCCGCAACATCTCGAACATGTATTAAATAATAGTCTCCCTTATACATTGAGGAATGAAGGATTAATCCTTTATAATCTATTGAGTGAGGACCCCGTTATACATTGGGTCCTATACTGGTGAGGTTATTGGTGAAGGGACAAAGATACAGGGCTCGAATAAAGTGGGACAGACCATCTCAAACAGGATGGAATCGGATTAGATAGAGGTTACAATAAATAAGCATACCAAAAACACTGATTGACAACAAAACAGGGTAAAAGACCTTGAACAAAAAATACGTATACCACAACAGAGCACACCTTCGCCTACGGGGGTAACAACTCTGAAGAAGAAGAAGAAGAGACCAACTACCATCGCACAATCTTACCCGCGCGCTTCTAAAATACTCAAATGGCTAACGTATTAAGAAAACGGCTATTACGATATTTCTAATGCACTTCTTACGGTAGGGGTAATAGACTGTACAGAGGTGTCTATACTGAGGGTTTAGAGAAAAAAGATGTTGAGAAATCTATGCCTGAGCAGGACACCCATATACTTTATAGGCCTGTGAGAAGATGGTTTAAAACTGCTAAGACAAAGGCCGCATCGATTGATTCTATTTGGCAGGCTGATTTGGCCAACATGAAAAGGTACTCATCGTACAATGACGATTACAGGTACATTCTATTTATAAATGACATCTTCTCCAGATACTTATGGTTAATACCTCTTATAAATAAATCGCCTGAAACAGTTGCTGAAGCCACAAAAGCATTGATGCTTAAAGAAAACAGGATCCCAGGTTATTTCTGTACAGATTCAGGAAAGAAATTTATAGGCCGAGCTTTTCAGAACATGATGGCAGAGTTTAACATCAGTTATTACACATCCAATTCTGTGCATAAGGCATCTTTAGCCGAAAGAGTATAGCGTACCATAAAGGAACGCATACACCGTTATTTTACGTATACAAATGCGCACAGATACATAAACATTCTGGAGCAGTTGGCATCATCTTACAACCGTTCACACCACCACGATTGGTACCACGATTGACACATCACCAAGCGAGGTTTTAAAAAGACGGACGCATACAGAAACTGAGGTGAAAAAAGATACCAGCAGAGCATCACCATTGCCAGAACATTTCAAAATTAATGATTATGTAAGACTGTCACGATTACGGAATAAATTCACAAAAGGATTTGAGCAAAGATGGACTCAGGAAATTTTTGAAGTTAGAGCTATGAAGCCTAAAGGCGAATTCATGATGTTTAATTGGAGATTTGAATAGCGAAGAAATTGAGGGCGGCTTTTAAGTCAAGGAGCTGCAGAAGGTAACATTTAATTTAGGAAAAAAGATGTTTAAAATTGAGAAAATTTTAGGAAGCAAAAGCGCAGGGAAGAGGAAAATGTATCCGGTGAAATGGCTAGGGTACCCTAAAAGTTTCAACTCCAATAAAAACTGCTGCAATAATGAAACTTAAATAATATACACCATGTCGCCCGACCACTTCTACGTTACACTGCCAGCCTCTGCGTCGTTGGATACACCCGTTAACAACACCCTGTCCAACTTTATAACAGAACTGCATAGGCCTATCGAATTGGAGCGGGAGTCATACGAGGTTGGATTGTACGAATTTTAATTGACTAGCAAACTTTTAAGTATTGAGAAGAAAGAAACCGTTTTTATGATTCTTAGAAGAGGTGATGAATGTGAAAAAGCAGATGTAACTTTAGATGATACCATGCGTTCGACCTGAAACGGGGTCGTACAGTACTACACTATAGAAATAACACTAGGTTCAGGGCATTATGACACTGCGGAGGATATTGTTGGACTTAAAATGGAGTCTGAAAAGCTCAAACCTTACGTCTGATTTAGTTTATGAAATCATAAACAAAGATACAACGGCATATACTTTGCTGTTAAAATTAGAAGCTAGTGGAAATACTGAAGACAAAGAACTGTTCAAAATCTTACCTGAGGGCAGATATAGCCTAGCCTTCCAAAGAGACACTTTTCACGAGCTATTCTGTGATCTGCTCAGTTTATTGTACCAGCTAAAATTGGAGAATTTCAACAATAGAGGCCTCCCCTGCCTGTGTTATATTTACAGCGACATTATGTAACACCAATTTGTTGGGGACAGTCAAGTACGATTGTTACGTGTCGCGCACATATCCAGTCATAGGAGTAAATGCTTGAGTATTACGTATGATAAGCTTCATTATGTGAATGTCACCCCTAACCTACTAAGCAGTATCACGTTTCATATAAGAACGGTTGAAAGTCAAAACTATCCATTCGGTTATGGAAGCTTAACCGTGAAGCTTCACTTCCGGCGTGCTGCGACAGAATGACGCAAAGGCCTTTTACAGTCTACCGCGGTGTAAGATATCACTGTGGAAGTGGCATTGGCTCCATTTTTCATCTGTAGTGCGTACGGCTGTCCCGTTACTGAAGAGTGGTGCCAAATATCTTGAACGGAAGGCCTTACAATCAGAGCTTAATACAGTTGAAGATATAATGGCAGGCGCTAAGCCTAAAGAAGCTTTCAAAAACACATTTACGCCCTACACGGTGTGAGATTGTCAAAGAAACGAAAAGAAACATGCGTGGTAGAGGAAATAAAACGCGGCAGAAGAAGTGGATTGTACGGAAAAAGAAAAATAGACGGACACCAACTCATGGTGTTAAACGTAAAAGACAATAAAAAGCGCATGAGACCAATGGTTAACCATATTTTTAATTGATATAAACTAGACCCGTTACAATTGCCTATTATAAACGAATGAACATTTGACGTGAGAGGTAACATTATTATTCCATCGTCATGGCGCGTTTCATATACACATACAGCACAGAATGTTGCAAATCAGAGCTTGCTCTCTTTGATTTTCCCCCCTACACAAACATCTATTGCCGAATCTAACTTTACCACAGTTAATCCGTTAACCGTTAATCACACGCTCCTATAGAGTTCGTTATACTGAGCGCAGCCTCATACTTTTACGACCCAACCAATATTTTTATGTATGCTACACTGAGAATAGCACATTCAGATGGAAAAGATTGCGGAAGCGATTATGATATATACCCAGAAGCGAATTTTTTACATTCGATAATCAGTCAGCTCGATCTGCATCTAAACCAGACAAATATTTCGTCAGGAGCCGGCTATTATCATTACAGGGCCTACTTGGAAAATGTGCTCAATTTTTCAAAAGACGCGAAAGAAACCTATTTGACGGCTGAATGTTATTATGTTCCTAAAACGGAAAGCATCATAAAAAAAACAAATTTAATAAATCTAGAAAGAAAATTTATGACTGTTATGCGCGCTTCCATATTGATTTGTCGTTCAAGTAGAAACTGCTTGTGAATGGGGTAGATGTGAAAATTAAAATTACCCGCACGCCCCCAGAGATATGGCTGAACCTGGATGAAGCCAATGAAGAGGCTGCGGAAACCGTAATGATTCACATTATGGAGACGTATCTTCGCGTACGAAGGGTGAAGTTAAGCTCGGCTGAGCAGATTGAAATTGGGAAAAATTTATTTAGGGCCACAGCCAAATACCCCATAAATAGGGTACGAGGGAGTGTTGTTTGTATGCTATCTCGCAATAGGCCTCTCTTGTAAGCCGAGGGTAAATTAACAGTAAAAGTCGAAAATTAAAATGGGCTTCAAGTAAGCCGAGAAAACTGTGCGTATAAAATTGAAAGGCCATCCGAGTGGATAGGCAGTCATTCTGAACAAACGAACCTGCGCGCGCAATAAGTGCAACCAAAAAAGGAGTTGTACCACAAAATTACGAGTAAAGATGTACTGTAATTAATTTTAAAATGTATCAGCCAATGAATTATGGACGTTTGAATCTGTGATTAATTTAAAATGTATTGACAATTAAAGCTGTGTTAAAATTTTATAGTGAATAAAAAATGTGCTGCAGCTATCTAATTTTAAATATGCGGGAATAGCTTATAAGTATTAAAATCTCACACTTCATTTTACCATGTAATGATAATAACAGAATTTATTTTAGTCTTCTTATCCTATTCATCTAATACGAAATAAAAATTTAAAATATGCCACTTCCATCCATTCATTGACAGAATACGGAACTGCATCAGCGTTCAACGTGTATTTCTACTATCCCTGATGCAATGCGGTAGCAGTTTTGAGATTGAAAATCATCACTTAAAACAGTCAACTCCGCGTTCTCACTCCCTTCCCTCACTTCATGGATTTGTCCACTCAAATCGATTACATCAACATCCGCTTCCCTAAAATGTTACAATAATATCTGTTCGAACACACAATTGTATATAAAAAAACATCATCACTATAACAACTCATTAAGATTCATTCTCATCCGTTCAGATGATGTGTGGTACATTTTCCTTGAAAACGGTAGGCTGAAGAAATAGTACTTTTTAAAAATAAAAAATAAAAAACTTACACGGGAGTAGCTAGGCGAACATCAACCACCGCTTGAGAAAAGTTTTCCTCATATTGCGACAGCTTATCATTTGTGCTTAAATGAGAGAGAGAGAGAGAGAGAGAGAGCACATTTCACATAAAAGAAATAAATCGCCCATTACCACAGAATTCTTTCCTAAAAACTGTGCTCTTTCAAATTTATTTCAAATAAATAGGTCTGTAATTTAATTTTCGCCTGCACAATAAGCTGAAAGCGTTTGAAATTAAAACAGATTTTGCAATTCAGCTTCATTCGCAGAAAAAAAACTACAGAACGGATTGTCACACAACTTGAGACCTACAGTTTAACTCCGAATCAGCACAGCAACATTGTTTAAAAGAAAAATAAATTTCAGGGGCTATATATTTAATTGGTGACGGATCTCTCTCAAACCTGCCAAAATAAAACATGTTCCTCTATAAAAAAAATGCAGTATAAAGAGATACTCACAAACGTAGAATAAAATTAATTAAATAGAGAAAAATACAAGTAAAAACACATTTACATATAACTCAAAAAACCACTGCAGAATAAAAATTAGTTCTATATATATAAAAATGCACGTGAATACACATTTGCACACGCACACACACACACACACACACACACACACACATATAAGGGGTTCCAAAAAACCTTAGCGCCCCCATTTGCAGCTTACATGTTTACTTATATCGAAATAGTTTTTAGTGATTATAAAAATCTATAAAATTCTTTATTTATTGCAGGTATTAAAATTACTCTAGCTGATAAAGTGATAATATAATGGCTTCTCAATTAATTGGTGATTCGGAGAGGCAACGTGTGATAGATCGCATACGAGCAATAACATTTCGGGAAGCTCGTGATACTGCAGCCACCTTTATAACACGTTCATGGGTTGCCAAAAAGTTGCGAAGAAGTGAGGACTTCGTCAAAAGAAATTGGAATAAAACTTTGGATGAATGTGAAATGGATACAACCAAATCTGGGCGCCCAAATTTGCCACTCTCTCAGGAAACAAAGGACATCATTGAAAGCGGTACGCGTAAGAGGAAAAACAGCTGTGCTAAACTTTCTAGAGAGATCGAAGTGTTGAGAGGAAAGATCGTTAGTGGTGATATCATTCGACTGTACCGTCATAGGCAAGGTTTAAAGCCTTGGCATGAACTTCCAAAGCCAAGAAAAACTCAACTTAACATCGATGACAGAATGTGGTTTGCCCATTATCTTGAAGATTGGGATGTGGATAATTTCATGCATTTAGCTGTCTCTGATGAATTTTTTGTTTACATAACACGTCGGCCTAACTACTAAAATGATCGAGTGTGGGCCACAACACCAGATGAAATCGATGACATTGAACATTATCGCGATTTATTAAAAAGTCCAGACTGTGTTGGTGTGTTTGTTTTGTTCACTGCAAAGAAGCTCATGTGGGTGCTGAAGCGAAATGGTCAGAGTTGGGATGGGCAGTATTTTCGTGATATTATTCTATCCCAGAATGTCATTCCTTTTCTAAGAAACCCAAACAATGTTATGGATGTCGATCAGGTCACACTTCTGCACGATAAGGCCCCCTGCTTTAAGGCATTAGCCACTCAACAGTTGTTGCGGAACCATGAGATCGATTTCTTTGGAAATAAAGAATGGCCAGGAAATTTTCCTTACCTGAACGTCTGTGAACACATTGGATCAGTTATAAAGGACAAGGTTGAATGTCTCTTGTTTCAAGAACCTGCAGCAAATCGATTTTTGAAGGATACAATGACGCAACACATTGAAACTGTTTTAGCAAATTTGCGTAACGATCAAGATCTATTCACGTCACTTTTGGCAAGCTACCCAAAGCGAATTCAGGCTGTCTTGGAAGCCAATGGCGGGAACACCAAGTTTTAATTGTTTCTCATTAAATGCAGAATTAAATTCTCTTTTGTAAAGTATGTTTAGTTTTACTGTAACTCTAATGGTTTAGGCCATGGGCGGGGGGGCTAAGGTTTATTGGAGCCCCGTATATATATATATATATGTTAACCCCTCCGTCTATGGCCTTGGTCGGTTCGAAGTTGACGGGGTTCTGGTTAGGTGGCAGCAACGGATTTGTTGCTCTGGAGTAGCCGGTACCGTATAGGGAATCGCAGTAGTTTTCTTCCATACTACTCTCCTATTTCTTCTTGTAGTGGATCGGAGGATTATGTGGAGCTTATTAACTTCTCTGAAGGTTCCTCGATTCTTCTCGGATCGGGAAATTGTCTTTCTCTATTTAAGACTAAGTTCTTTAAAGAGAGCATTGCTCGAAGGAGAAGACAAAGATTTTTTTTTTTTTACTGTAGTTTTACTGCTAAAATGTTACAAGTAATACTCAGCCTCTAAGATAGATCAGTCTAAATCAGAATAACCAGAAAAACAATTTGAAAATTTACATGGGTTTATATACCCAAATTTTGTGGACATCATTATTATTTAAAGTTGACTTGTTTAGTTTTTATTCTCTATAGGCTGAATTATTTTGCACAATATTTGAGGATGATAAGGTAAATATTTTAGCTGTGGCAACGTCTAAACAGACAAGCAAGATATTTGTTGAAGATGAAGCCATATTTTTATCTTAAACCGCATATTAACAGATCTGGTGTTATCATGATCTGCCGAGTTAACTAGAAATGGAAATTGAAATATGCATTTTATTATGAATTACACTTAAACATGCATATGAGCAAAAATTAAATGCTTAAGATTTAGAATTAAACGTTTAGGCAAGACATGACTTCATCTTTTATAACGAAGAGAGAATGTATACAGAAAATGAACATTGCAAAATTTAATCAAGTTTCATTATGAAGCTAAATCTAATAAAATGATTAAGTAATTTAAAAAAAAAACAATTCACCACTTATTTGGCAAAAATAGAAAGCAGCAAATCAAAAAATTAATCAAACTCGCGTTAGGCGATTTTGGTCTTTATGTAAAACAGAATATATGAACGTACATACATATGAGTATTATATAAATATAAATATATAAGAATAAAAGGATTATATAAATATACGAATTATATAAATGAATATAAGAATTATACGAATGAATCTAAGAATTATGTGAATGAATGTAAGAATTATATGAATGAATATAAGAATATATGAATATAGGAATTATTCATTGTTCATTTTTACATACATATACTCGTATGTATATATATATATATATAATATATATATGTATATATATATGTGTGTGTGTGTGTGTGTGTGTGTGTGTGTGTGTAAAAGTAGTTACTTACGCAGAAAAGTAGTTACTTACACGGGTATCGTCACAATTAGTGTCAGACATGTTGGTAAAGTTCAAGTTGTCAACACTGAAATACGTAGAGAATGATGCACGTGATTCCAGTCCAGACGTTTCATACCGTGAAATACGAGCACTGCCCACTTTCAGAATGAGTAGGATTGTACAACCTCCTACGCGACAACTAGGGTCATATGACGATAGAGCTCAATAGGATTACAGTGAAACCAGTGTGTGGTGTGTGTGTGTGTGTGTGTGTGTAGCTGCCACGGTCCTGGAGTCTTACCCTACCAGGACAAGAAACTACGTAACCTTGTCCAGGTGTAGCAGCTTAAACCGACTGGAATGTCTGCCTGGAAATCTGGAAGGAGGTTTATGTAACCTGCAGAGGGCAATAGGCATCCGGAAGGTACTAATTAGTAGTTTCGAACAGGCCAGGAAAGGCCTAGCAAGCCTCTGGTGGTTTTTGTTTTGCTCAAGTACAACGCAGAGAGCCTCGGAACGGATGGACCACGGTTACGACTTTGGCGCGAAAACGGACTTTCTTTTAGATTGCTACAATAAATGTCGGAACACTTAGAGATAAATGCGAAGAAATAGTAGAGTTCATGGAATCGAAATCTATACATATTATGGGAATCGCAGAAACCAGATGGAGAGGTGAAGGAACCAAGGTACTGCACAATGATCATAATACATATACAAGGGCAGAGAAGAGGATACCAGATCGGGTGTGGCAATTATACTGTCCCCCCGATTTTCTGAACATGTTGCTGAAGTGATAATAAAGAGTGAAAAATTGATGGGAGTGACCCTGAGCCTAGACGGAGAGAGACTATCTGTAATCCAGGCATATGCACCGCAGAGTGGAAGATCACAAGAGGAAAAGGAAGCTTTTTATGAAGATCTTCAGGGAATGATAGCTGGGCTGTCTTATGGACCAAGAATTTTGATGGGAGAACTAAATGGCCATGTGGGTGGAGATCGAAGCGAACCCAATATTTTATGATTATTAGGGCACCCTGGGTAACGAAGCCCGGGCTAGGGATCGAACCCGCCACCGTTTAACGCGCGACGCACATGTACACAGTGTCAACTGATGCCCGGAGGCACTGGCTGATATGCCAACTGGCTGATTAAGACAACTGGCTGATGCAGCCACCTGGCTGATTAGGGGCCCTATAAGAGAGCGGCGGCACGGCTCAAGACCTCATATGCGTCTGACAGCTGTCGGGCGAACACCTCTCTTCCTTTCTCTCTCTCTCTCTTAGGTTAGGTCTCCCTTTAGGGGGTTCAGCTTGGGGGATAACTCCGCCTCCGAGTTGCATAACCCTTTGGGGGGGGTCAGCTTGGGGGATGCCTCCAAATTGCAACATTCCCCCTCCCCCATTTTGGGGGTGCCGTGCAACAAAGGGAGCTTGCAAGAAATGGGGTGGGGGTTGGCACCAAGGGGGGGTGACACTCTTGCAACATTGATTAACATTTGCAATTGCATTTGCACTCTACTATTTTGCGCCGATGCTACTTAATCACAATACGAGATTTATTGTTAATCATTTATTTTGTACAAAATGTTTATATTATGCATATTATTATTTTGTTTACACGTTTATATATAATATGTATATATTTATTTAAATATACTGCATGTATATATCATCATGTGTGTGTATATATATATATATATATATATATATATATATATATGCATAGAAACGACGTAAGTATAGAGGAGCGTTCTGCACACGAGGAAGAGAAAAAACAAACAAATGAAAAATGAGGTAACCGCCCGGGAATCGAACCCAGGATCTTCCGATTGCCGGTCAGATATGCTATCCACTACACCACGGGCCTCGATCAGTCAGAAGTCGTAATTCTCCTACATAGGGCAGAAACCAATGCCTTGAGAGGGCACCCTCGCAAATCGTGAATATGTACATTTAACTGCAATGACCACGCAGTATTTTAATGTATAGAAACGACGTAAGTATAGAGGAGCGTTCTGCACACGAGGAAGAGAAATAACGAACAAATGAAAAATGAGGTAACCGCCCGGGAATCGAACCCAGGATCTTCCGATTGCCGGTCAGATATGCTATCCACTACACCACGGGCCTCGATCAGTCGGATAGCATATCTGACCGGCAATCGGAAGATCCTGGGTTCGATTCCCGGGCGGTTACCTCATTTTTCATTTGTTCGTTATTTCTCTTCCTCGTGTGCAGAACGCTCCTCTATACTTACGTCGTTTCTATACATTAATATACTGCGTGGTCATTGCAGTTAAATGTACATATTCACGATTTGCGAGGGTGCCCTCTCAAGGCATTGGTTTCTGCCCTATGTAGGAGAATTACGACTTCTGACTGATCGAGGCCCGTGGTGTAGTGGATAGCATATCTGACCGGCAATCGGAAGATCCTGGGTTCGATTCCCGGGCGGTTACCTCATTTTTCATTTGTTCGTTTTTTCTCTTCCTCGTGTGCAGAACGCTCCTCTATACTTACGTCGTTTCTATACATTAATATACTGCGGGTCATTGCAGTATATATATATATATTATATATATATATATATATATATATGTATATATATATATATATATATATATATATATATATATATATATATATATATATGTTAACCCCCCGTCTATGGCCCGTGTTGGTTCGAAGTCGACGGGGGTTCTAGTTAGGTGGCAGCAACGGATGTGTGTCTTGAAGTAGTTTTCTTCTATATTACTCTCCGAGTTCTTCTATAGTGGCTCGGAGGACTCTGATAGACTTACTCAAAATGCTGAAGGTTCCGGATTCTTCTTATAGCGTATCCGGAAAGTTTAATGACTAAGTTCTTCTGAAGAGAGCAAGGCTCGAAGGATAAGGTAAAAACTAGCTTCAACTGTAATTTTACTGTTAAAATGTACAGGTAGTGCTCAGCCTCTGAATTAGCTTCTGAATGACAATGGAATAATTTTAGTGGGTTTATATACCCAAAAACTGCTAACATTATTATTATTAAATGCTAAAAGGCTGTATTATTTTTGCACAATATTTGAAAATAAGTAAATTTTTTAGCTGTGGTAAGGCTGGAACGAGTAAACAAAATATTTGAAGACGAAACCATATTTTTATCTTAAACTGCGACTTTTCAGATCTGATGTTATCATGATCTGCCAAGTTAACTAAAAGTGGAAATCGGACTATGCATCTTTACACTAAAATATGCATATGAGTGAAATTTTAAGGTTTAAGATGTACAATTTTAATGCTTAGGCAAGACATGATCTCATTGTTTATGACGAAAGAGAGTGTATACAAAATGTGAACATTGCAAAGCTTAGCAGGATTCCTTATTAAGCGAAATCTAAAAAAATGATTATGAGATTTTAAAAAACAACAGGTCACCAATTATTTAGCAAAGTAGAAAGCAAATCAAAAATTTTATCCAAACTCGCGTTGGGCGATTTTGGTCCTTATGTAAAAATGAATACACACACGTACATACATATGAGTATAGGCATTATATAAAGTTAAATATATAAGAATATACAGGATTATATAAATACATGAACCATATAACACATGAATTTTTAAAAATGGATACTTTTTCTTACAATGGATACAGAGACTATATAAATGAATACAAGAATTACATGAAGGATAAGATAATATAGGAATATGGGAATTATTTATGGTTCATTTTTACAGGGCTCTTCCCTCTAGAATGATATTAATATAATAACGTGACATCCTAACTAATGCTAACTAGATGATAACTATTGGTTTTATAATACAGATTTATATATACAACATAAGTCGGGTGGTTAAGTCTAGTTCACGTGGTCTGGGTACGCACTCTTGGTCGTGCATAAATAGTTTCATGTTCCGTGTCACTTGGTTTTCTTTGTTCCCAGAATGATCTTTTCACCACAAATATACCGAGGATAATAGCACACACAATAATGATACTAACGGCAGATGTTGAGAAAATGGTTACCGGTTGTAGTATTTGTAAGAGGTTGTTTTGGTTATCATCCGAAATTTTAAACCGGCTCAATTGATCATTCCATTCAGGGGCATGTAGTTCGGGTAGGATGGTTACAGGTTTTATGGAGAGATTTAAGATCTCTCTTGACGGGTTTAAATTTAATTTGCGACGCTAGGTTATAATGGGTTAAGGGTAACCTTATACGGGTTGTATATTTATATAAAGGTCTGCGTGCCCTTTCAAAAATTTACCTTCTGCAAGTTTTTCTATAACAACTCCGGTAGAAATTCTAATGCTAGGTCTACAAGAGTAAATAATTTGGAAAATTATAAGGGGGACAATTTTATTCATTTCTACGCCTTAAGTTATACGGAGCTAGGGGTAGTTGTGTGGATACTTGTGTGGATACTTGTGTTTGTGGGCGAAGGGGTCGGCCTCGTTTTGGTGGCAATGGGGGTCGACCGTTGAGCTCGGATTCTGAGTGGGTTCGTTTCTTATGTGAAGGTTCTAGTTCACGTGGGTGATGCATTTGCGGGCGGTATGTAGGGTCCGTGCGTCGATCATCAATCGGCGAGGGTGGTGACAGAGGAGATGGTGGAGTTGGAGGAGATGGTGGAGTTCCACTGAGTGATCCTCTCGAAGGGGTTTCTCCAGGGTCTGGGTCCGATGGGACGCTTGGCTCTGGGGCCTTCTTGTTCAGAGATTGCCTCGAGTACTGGTGGTATTACGAGGTACCAATCTTCGTCATGGGTAGCGGTTCCCGCGGTGACCACTTCAGTTTTTTATCCCTGCCCGATTTGTTAATATCTTGACCTTTTGAAGGATAGGCGGCTCGAACGCCTGGCAGCTGTTTTTTGGGAAGGTGTTGTTCGGAAGCTATCTTCAAATTGTCAGCGTGAATGATCTTTAGTTTGGAATGATCCCGGAGGTCGAGGATTTCATAACGATTTTTTCCGAGGTTTTTCATAATCCTATATGGGCCATCCCACTTTGGGTATAATTTGCGATGAGCACCTGGCGGTTTCACGCTCTTCAGATAACATCGCATACCGACGATTATAGTCCGTTGACGGGGATGACGACTATGTTGCTCTTGCTCCATCTGTTGGTTTCGTTGGTCGAGGGCATAGCGGATTATGTCAAAAATCTTGAAAGATCGTTCAGCTAGTTGCTGATTTGCTTCTGCCATTTCGGAAGATGTTAGGACTGCCGGGTCGGTTTGGTCGGGCAAATCAAAAGGTAGACGCTTGTCGTAGTGATAGAGAACGAAATGAGGGGTGTCCCCGATGGACACATTATAGCCATTGTTGATGGCTGTTTGTACCATGGGAAGGGAATCATCCCATGTACGGGAGGATGCATCGACAACGTGGCGCAGGGCTTGCAAGATCTTTCGATTGTGCCTTTCCACTAAGCCGTTTGCCTGCGGATGGTATGCCACAATGTGTGTATTTTTAATTTTACACATGTTACAGAGTGACTCGAACAGTTTGGAAGTGAAACTAAGGGCGTTATCCGAGATTAGGATGGAAGGAGTGGTATGATTTTGGATGACGCGTTCCACTAGGGCTCTTGCCACAGTTTCCGAGGTCTGGTCTGGAATGGCGGCTACTTCGCTGTAACGCGAGAAGTGGTCCGTAAACACAATGATGTACTGATTTCCCTTTGATGTTTTGGGAAATGGTCCCAGTATATCCATTCCAGTTCTTTGCCAGGGCCTTTGGCATACTGGATATTTATGCATCGGAGCTGTGGATGGTACGTTGCCCTTATGCTTTAAACACGACGGACATTCGGCGATGTATTCTTGTACCTTTTTGTTCATCTCGGGAAAGTGGTATCGCTCCAAAAGACTCTTGATGGTGCGATCCGGCCCCATGTGTCCATACAAAGGTGAGTCGTGACAAAGTCCAATGGCTATATCGACGAGATCCTTTGGTATCTCCACGAGGTCATTTCCATCTTCGTTCCTGAAATGTACGAGCCCATCTTTGAGGTTGTACTGTTCTTTTACCTTCGATGGTTCCTTTTGTTCCAGGCGCGCCCGAAGGTTCTGGGTGTGTTGGTCCTGTTGTTGGGAGTATTGCAGACACTCGTAGTCGAACACAGGGAGAATTCCTATTTTATTCACTCGGGCGTCGGGCTTAAGTCTCGACAATCCGTCTGGAATAACTTGCAGTTTTCCCGGTTTGTATACGATTTTCGCTGCAAAGTCCTGAATCAACAGAGCCCATCTACTCAATCGTCCTTCAAGTAGCTTGTCCTTGAAGAGGTACGTGAGTGGCTTATGATCAGTCTTGATGGTTACATCGTAGCCATAGACGATATTTCGGAATTTTTTCAAAGCCCAATATACCGCTAGGGCCTCTCGGTCCGTAGTGGAATAATTCCGTTGAGGTGCAGAGAGAAGTTGACTGGCATAAGCAATGGGTAATTCCACACCGTCTACGTCCTGTAACAGGACGGCTCCTAGTCCATAGGAGGAAGCATCTGTGGCTATGATGAAGGGTCTTGTGTAATCAGGATATTGTAAAATGGGATGACAGGTTAGTTTATTAATTAAAGTTTCAAAGGCATGTTGGTGATCGGATTCCCAGTTAAATTTCGAATTTTTCTGGAACAAATTAGTAATGGGTTTAGCAATATTCGAAAATTGGGGGATAAAGTTCCGATAGAATCCGACAAAACCAATAAATGCACGGGCGTCGTCGATGGTCTTGGGTACAGGGTACCTTTCCAGGGCTTCGAGTTTGGCTGGATCAGGTTTAATTCCTGTGGACGAGAGTAGGAATCCTAGGTATACCAGGGATTCTTGTAAAAAATTGCACTTTGCAAGCTTCAGTTTAAGGTGTGCTTTTCTCAAGTGTGATAGCACATTCTGAAGGCGTTGAAAGTGTGTTTTTATGTCCGAACTGTAGACGATAATATCGTCAAGATAAACGAGAGCTTCGACACCTAATAGGTCGGAAAGGACTATATTCATCAACCTAGAGAAATTAGCAGGCCCATTTCGGACTCCGAAAGGTAAAACCTGGAATTCGTAATGGCCTCGGTTAGTGGAGAAAGCAGTCAATGCCCGAGATTCGGGACTGACCTCCATTTGCCAATAACCCGATGCTAAATCGAGGGATGAAAAGAAGTTCGCTTTCCCTACGTTCAGAATTGTTTCCTGCATGTTTGGAATCGGGAAACGGTCTGGGATGGTAATGTTGTTCAGGCGTCTAAAATCTATACAAGGGCGAGATGTTCCGTCCTTTTTGGAGACGAGAATCATAGGAGCGGACCAGGGACTAGCTGAAGGCTGAATGACATCCTGCTCCAACATGTCCTTGATGTGTTCCTCAATAGTGACTAACTGGGAATGTGGAACCCGATAGGGAGGAATGAAAATGGGTTTGGAATTGGGTTCCAACTTGATTTCAAAAGGGACCAAATTAGTTCGGCCCAGAGGATCTCCTTTTAGGGCAATCACATCTCTATTTCTTATCAGGAAATCGAGAAGTGATTCCATTAGTTTGGGATCCTGTAAAGCTGGTGACTCCTGAAGGGAGTGCTCCAGACATTTCTTATATTCTTCTTTTAATATTGAAGGATTTAATTCTAAGGAACTGGAAACACGATTTATCATACTGATGGGGAAATCTGAATCTACTTCTACTGTGGAAACAGTTCCTATTTTCTGATTTGAAGTTAATTCTATAGGACTTTCTCCTTTGTTTAAACAAACAACAGGGATAGCTGAATTCTGACTCTGACTAAGGACTTGGGCAATAAGAACATCTCTTTTGAAATTACTTTTCTCTGTAATCAGAGTACGCTCTGACTCTAATAATTTTCCTTGACTGTTAACTACTTTTGCTAGGAAACAAATCTTCTCATAAGGTGCTACTGTTATATGCTCGGTAGGGCATATGAAAAATTGTGAATCTGATTCTGGTTCGGCGACTAAAATTTGCCTTATTGGCTGAACTGAAGCTGGCTGACTGGAAACTGGCTGACTGGAAACTGGCTGACTGGAAACTGGCTGACTGGAAACTGGCTGACTGGAAACTGACTGACTGAAAACTGGCTGTGTTGATCCAACTGGATTCAACAACTGGAACTGATTACCCTGGGGTCTGATTTCTGGAGCGGTTGTCCCTCTGGATGCAACCGGCTGACTTGATCTGCTATCAAGTAGAGGGGGTTTCCTATTTCTTTCGGAAATCTGAACTGAGCTAAGTCTATTAGCATTAAGTTGTCTGTCATTCTCGCGGAGATGGTGTGTCCTATTTCGACACTTTACTAACTTTCCGGCTGGGTAAATCTCCCATTGATTCCGGTTAAAAAAATCCATACCTAGTAGGATGTCTGTCTGAAAGGTGGCGACTGTGTCCACTATACAACATTTCGCGGGGTATACCGCGTTTCCAACTTCTAAATATAACTCAATTTCTCCATATGTGGGTATGGGTGTGCCCGTAACTCCTCTGAGTTGGCAGGATGGTGCCTTAAGTTCATATTTGTAATTTGTACTCTCTAGTAATCATCTACACATTGTTTCTTAATTAACGTCGCGTGTGCTCCTGTATCTAGGAGAGCAGTTAATCTTGGTTATCGGTGCTACAATTTATTATTAAATCTAGGAGGTCCGCACCTATTATCCTGATGGGGAGTTTGTGTGCGTATCTGGGCTCATTACTGTAATTTAGGAGGGAGGAGGTTGAACTGCGCCTCCAATGTAGGGTCTAAAAAAGGGCTCGAATGGTCTTCTATGGGAGGACCTGGGTCATATTCTACGGGAATATCATACGCTGGAGGGTGTTCTTGAAAACTGTTCTCTGGGGAAAATGATTCCTCCCGGGTACTTCTACGTACCGAACTAGTTGACCTTGCTGGTTGTATTGAGGTTTGTACATGGGGTAAGAGTGTGGTTGACCCTGTGGTCGTGATCTATTGGGTTGGTAGTTCGACTGAGGCTGGGAATGGACTGGTTTCTGGGGATTGGATGACTTTTGGGATACGTTTTGGGAACGTGGTTGGTTTGGTTTCTGAAAGTGGGGTCTATACCCTGCAGGGGCTTTATCAGCACACTTTTGGCGATCGCCACGGCGATGACCATGTTCGTGACAGTGGGAGCAATACGAGGGGTAATTACATTGACTTATCATGTGCCCAAAACTATCGCAGTTAAAACACTGTGGAGGAGGGCGTGTATTCTGGGTTTGGGGGGCTTGTTTCTGGGGTGTTCCCTGCATTAGCCTCGATTTATAGGTTGTTGTTGTTGTTGTTGGTGTTGGTGTGGCTGCTGCTGCTGAATATAATGTACAGGGGTTTCTCTACCCTTTCGGTAGTTTTGGTTTGCTAAATCGGGGTAATGTTCCGTGTTTTGTTTATGGCTACACTTACAGGTTTGTCAACATTTAAAAACTCCTGAAACTTTTTTTTAGGTGCTCCGGGTAGGTTTTGGTAAATGGTTGTGGCTACTATTAGATTTCTTTGTTTCGAAGTGAAAGTTATGCCACATGCATTTTCTGCGGCCCGGAGGGCTTCTCCTACAAGTTTATGTGTACGTGTAATAAAATTGTTTAAATCTTCGTGTTCCTCTTTCTTCCATTTAGCTTGGAAGACTGCTTCTAATGTGGCTAAGGGTTGTGCAAGGGTTATTTCTTTAAAAAATTCTAATAAGTTTTGTTTAAAATCGTCCCATGTTGTAGCTTCGCTAATTGATGGGACGTAAGTGACTGTGTCATGAGCATTCCCTTCTTTCGGGTCAATAAATCTTTTTGCTTCTCTAATTTTTATATCATCATCGGTAATATTTTCGCGTAAGAAATGTTGCTCTAAAGATTCAACCCAAGGTCTTACGCGTGGTTCAACAAAACGATTATCTATGGTCCCCTTAAAAATTAAAACAGTATGAGGAAGGTTTACTAGTCTGCCTAAGTTAATGTATGCTGGGGCGGGGGTTTGAGACTGAGACATACTGGCTTGTGTGTTTGGGAGTATGTTTGAAGGGCGCGGGGTAGGTGGAAAAATGGGTGTAGGTAAATTTTCGATGTCAGAAAGCGCACCGTCTGAATCGCTCATATGTGAAGGTACTTATTAATGTGTTCTAATTAGGTCTGCTTGACCGATCTTAATTTATGGAATGATCACTTAAGGGGTTTTCCTAACTACACTATCTAAAAAAAATAAATGCACAACAATTTGCCTAACTCGGGGAAAATTTGAAAAGATTGCAAACAAAAAATAAAAATGTAAACAAAATTTCACTCGAATGTACGTGAAGGTATGGTAATACTATGTTTGGTACATTAAATAAAATTATACTATACTAACTAGAATAGTAAAAATAACTGAAAATAACTGTGACAATACTGTTTTCAATAAAAAAAAATGTATCACTGGTGTCTGAAGTGTTCACTGTGTTTTGTGTTAATTCTGGCTCAATTAAATATTAATTGTTAATAATAATGACTTTTCAAATGTTTAGAAATTATTTTTAAAAAGTTTTGTACTTAACAAGATTCCTACGGCGAAATCCTTAGAGACGTGTCCTGAAGACGTGTCTTGCTGGCCACTTGTTCCTGGATGAAAACTAGGCGTGGAGAACTTGGAGTCGTGACGCACGGTTCAAGGGTGGATGTGACGAACTAGAAGTCGTGACACGCCGGTCAAGGGTGGATGTGACGAACTAGAAGTCGTGACACGCCGGTCAACTGGGTGGATGTGACGAACTAGAAGTCGTGACACGCCGGTCAACTGGGTGGATGTGACGAACTAGAAGTCGTGACACGCCGTTCAACTGGGTGTTGGTTCTGGTTCCAGGGTCTGGAAGACTGGAAGAATCCTGGAGTCGTGAAGATCCTGGTTAAAGGGTCGCCAGTTGTTAACCCCTCCGTCTATGGCCCGTGTTGGTTCGAAGTCGACGGGGGTTCTAGTTAGGTGGCAGCAACGGATGTGTGTCTTGAAGTAGTTTTCTTCTATATTACTCTCCGAGTTCTTCTATAGTGGCTCGGAGGACTCTGATAGACTTACTCAAAATGCTGAAGGTTCCGGATTCTTCTTATAGCGTATCCGGAAAGTTTAATGACTAAGTTCTTCTGAAGAGAGCAAGGCTCGAAGGATAAGGTAAAAACTAGCTTCAACTGTAATTTTACTGTTAAAATGTACAGGTAGTGCTCAGCCTCTGAATTAGCTTCTGAATGACAATGGAATAATTTTAGTGGGTTTATATACCCAAAAACTGCTAACATTATTATTATTAAATGCTAAAAAGGCTGTATTATTTTTGCACAATATTTGAAAATAAGTAAATTTTTTAGCTGTGGTAAGGCTGGAACGAGTAAACAAAATATTTGAAGACGAAACCATATTTTTATCTTAAACTGCGACTTTTCAGATCTGATGTTATCATGATCTGCCAAGTTAACTAAAAGTGGAAATCGGACTATGCATCTTTACACTAAAATATGCATATGAGTGAAATTTTAAGGTTTAAGATGTACAATTTTAATGCTTAGGCAAGACATGATCTCATTGTTTATAACGAAAGAGAGTGTATACAAAATGTGAACATTGCAAAGCTTAGCAGGATTCCTTATTAAGCGAAATCTAAAAAAATGATTATGAGATTTTAAAAAACAACAGGTCACCAATTATTTAGCAAAGTAGAAAGCAAATCAAAAATTTTATCCAAACTCGCGTTGGGCGATTTTGGTCCTTATGTAAAAATGAATACACACACGTACATACATATGAGTATAGGCATTATATAAAGTTAAATATATAAGAATATACAGGATTATATAAATACATGAACCATATAACACATGAATTTTTAAAAATGGATACTTTTTCTTACAATGGATACAGAGACTATATAAATGAATACAAGAATTACATGAAGGATAAGATAATATAGGAATATGGGAATTATTTATGGTTCATTTATATATATATATATATATATAAAATGTTTATTACTTTTATTCACGCAATGCATGGATAATAAGTGGACATTCCTCAAAATCTAAACATGCGATTCAATATCCTAATTTACGCTCAGCCATGCGACCTCTCACATTGTGACGATTTGCCAGTACCAAAACCATCAAAGACATGGACTTTAGATGATGATGAACCTGATGATGAATCTCCTAATGAACCTTTGGACAGACAAGATGACACTGAGACACAATTTCAACCACCTTCATCGGATGAACATCATTTAATTTCTCAGTCACAATTAAATGATCTTGTCAGAGAGTTGAATCTATCTAAAAATCAGGCTGACCTCTGAGGTTCTAGATTA
The DNA here is from genome assembly GCA_023014485.1 of Bathynomus jamesi. Classification (NCBI taxonomy): domain Eukaryota; kingdom Metazoa; phylum Arthropoda; class Malacostraca; order Isopoda; family Cirolanidae; genus Bathynomus; species Bathynomus jamesi. The sequence continues at coordinate 830,816 of JAJOZX010000337.1, forward strand.
AAAGGTTGGAATCTTTTACAAAAGACTGTAAAAACCTTATAATTTCGTAAGCGTCAGACACACTTCACATCGTTTTCCTCTAAGGAAAGTGATTTATTGTATTTTAATGATGTGAACATTCTCATGGAGGCACTTGGTCAAGAACACAATCCTAAGGAATGGAGGGTTTTTGTCGATTCATCAAAGTTGAGTGTGAAAGCTGTACTATTCCACAACGGTAATGTCTATCCTTCGGTTCCGATTACACATAAAGTTCATATGAAGGAATCATATGACGATATGCAGTTACTTTTGAAACATATTAACTATGATAAACACTCATAGCATATCTGTGGTGATTTCAAAGTGATTGCACTTCTCGGCTTACAGTTAGGATACACAAAGTTCTCTTGTTTCCTCTACGAGTGGGACAGGAAAGCGAACGGGAGTCATTATACACAGAAAGAGTGGCCACTACAACAAAATTTGGTTCCAGGACAGAAAACTGTTGCCCATCAACCCCTAGCAGATCCAGCAAAGGTATTCTTACCACCTCTCCATATCAAACTTGGTTTGATGAAAAATTTTGTAAAAGTCATGAATAAAGACGGACCTGGATTTCTATATCTAAAACAGAAGTTCCCTAGAATCAAAGAAGCAAAAATCAAAGAAGGCATTTTTGTGGGCCCACAGATGAGGGAAGTAATAAAAGACGCTACATTTGTTAAGTTTTTGAATGAGGTTGAAAGAATAGCATAGAAAGCTTTTAAAGAAGTGACTACGAATTCCTCGGCAGCTTCAAATCAGAAAATTATGTTTCTCTGGTGGCGCAAATGATTAGTGCTTACCAAACCATGGGGTGTAACGTCTCTTTGAAAATGCATTTCCTGCACTCCCACCTGGACTTCTTCCCATAAAACCTGGGTGCTGTCAGCGATGAGCATGGTGAAAGATTTCATGACGATATATCAACTATGGAAAAGCGGTACCAAGGAAGATATAGCCCCACTATGTTGGCCGACAACTGTTGGACACTTATAAGAGAAGCCCCTGGTACTAGTTATAGGCGAAAGTCGGCTGCAAAAACATTTTAGGTAAAGCACTCTTCTTTTTTGTACGATTTTTGGTACCAAAACAGTAAGAAAATCTGTCAATTTTCATTTCCATTTCATTCGGAATTGGTGGGTGATAGCAAATCTCTGTTTTCAAATTCGTAATCAGCGTAAAATAGTACATTGGAATCACATAAACTCATTCGAAGGAGAAAACAAGTTCTATTTTTTTATTCAAAGAATTATTTTTCATACTGTCAAAATTGCATATATTTGGTCATAACATATGTATAGTTATACTCGTGATACGTTGTTTCAAGTTTCAACTTTAAATTTCTTCCATTTATTTGTTGAAAATACACGTTATGTTCATCACTCACATTTATCATACTTTCAGTTTGTATAATGTCAGAAGCTTTACTCGTGGAGGACTTCATGCGAGTGACAATAGAACAACCTATTAAAATCCGGGTAGGTAGGTGCATACGGTAGATATGTTTTTAAACCTTCCCGTCAAGGCCGGATTTAGGACTACGGGGGCCCCTGGGCTTGGCAGTGATTTATAGAGACCCTGGGCAGGGCCGGGTTTAGGATGGAGGCCACTGGGCAGTGATTGACTGGTCACCTAATTACAATAGTTCTCACTTCTCCATGCCCTAAAATCTGGACTTCACAGCACGACTTTTTATTATCTAAAACACAAACACAAAAGTATATCACATAACAATTTTATTCCATAATATATGCCTGCGGATACAGAAGTGACTTACAACTGAACAAGAGCATGCCAGACAACTGAGAAAGAACATTACGCTTATTACAATGTACGTATGACAAAAGCAACAGCAACTACAATTTACATTCGAGTACAGCATACTGTCAATTTTTATAGACCAGATATTTTGTTAAAGACCCAGCACCTTGAGAGCCTTGCGTCCAGTAAAGTCATTGATGAGCTCGTCGAAGTGTACCTCACGCAAAATGTCATATTCTACACTCATTAGTTCCAAAAAGGTGAGCCGTTCCTGTGTCATGGTTGTGTGAAGACTATTCTTGATGTGTTTCATTTTCGAAAACGAACGCTCATCACTGCAGTTGGTAATCATCAGTTATTTCTACATTAGGAAATACATCTTTAACAAGTTTATCAAGAATCAACTTGTACAGATGTTCTATGCCGATATTATCGTCTTTCTCATCTTTGGACATCTTTGAGAATTCAGCAAACTTGATAAGCTCACTACCAAGGCATTGATCCAGATCGTCTTTGTAGATGTCGCTGCATTCTGAATCTCTTCAGGACTGAGCGTTTCCAGTTGACCCAAGAAATCAAACCGAGGAGAAATTAGTTCATAAGAAGAGAACCGTTGCATCAGAGAGCTGAGAAACTGATCGATAACCGGTACGTAATTTTTAATGTGAAACTTCTGCGAAGGAGAGAGCTAAATATAATGCCAATTATTCACATTTGTCGCTCATAGGGAATCTTTTCAGTTGCATGTACTGGTTCCGATTTTGTTGAAAATAAGATATTTAATGTAGGTTTTTACGCTAATTTAAGAAATGTAAGTGTTGTTCTGGAGAAATGAGCGGTTCAAAAGTTATGTTTGTTATTATAATTTTGTATTAGGTCAAAAACTATAACAATACAACTGAAAACTAATCCAAGAGTTATTGTATTCTTTAGTAATATTGGCTTATGTCACTAAGTATTTGTGTGAATAGATTTCGACCGTTTTTTTCTGTCCGGTTAAGTTAATTGAATGCCCGGTTAGGTCAACTAAATACCCGGTTAGGTTAACTGAATGCCCGGTTAGGTCAACTGAATGCCCGGTTAGTCAACTGTACGCCCTTGATGATTGGTTAGGTTAAGTCGTGATATTTTCGTTAAAACTAACGAAAATATCATAACTTAACCTAACCAATCGTCAAGGGGATACAATTGACATAACCGGGTATTCAATTAACCTAACTGGGCATTCAGTTAACCTAACCTAACGTAACTTTTGAACCGCTCATTTCTCCAAACGAAGACTTACATTTTTTAAATCAGCGTACAAATCTACATTAAATATCTTATTTTTAACAAAATCGGAAACAGTACATGAAACGGAAAAGATCCCTCATAGGTTATGAGATTTATTCTGTGAACTGAATTTTGTTTGTGCATACACTGGACCGCATGTTCCGCAAAAAATGATATATTGGATATACGTATATGGCAACATGTTACGTCACAGAAAGGCAGGGGTGTAAAAAGTACTAAAATATGTTACTCAAGTTCAAGTACAAGTACTTTATTAAAAAGTTACTCAAGTACAAGTAAAAGTATCCATCCTGAAATTTACTTAAGTTAGAGTAAAAAAGTATCTATTGAATAAAGTACTCAAGTATCGAAAGTAAAAAGTACTCAAAGTTCTCGCAAATCATAGGGCCTACCGGTACATTTATGTTGTGGGCCATGAGGTCTTTAAACAAAACGCTGTATGTAAATTATTTGAGAGGTCCCGCGTCTTAAGGTACCTATGCGCCAAAATTAAAATTCACCAGAAATCGCCTCCAAAGTTCAACAATATTCTCGCAATAGTATCTCTGTTATTAATTGAGCTAGAACGTTCATTTTTGGCTAAATTGGAGTTCTAAATATGCTAATGAAGATGTTGTGGAGTTTTTGGAATAGATTTTCATATTTTATATTTTATATATATTTTTTTTAAAAAATTTATTTTCTTATTATGCCGAACTTTGGGTGAACTTTTGGCTGGCGAAAGAGTGAAAAAGTAGTTCGCTTCATAAGGTTTTCAACCATACTTCTAGTGTCGTAAGGTCATTAATATAACCCAAACCACGCGATAGAGGAAGGGTGAAAATAGTGATATCCATCAAAAACACGTTTTCGCCTGTGGTGGCGCTTAGGTATCTTAAGACGCGCGACCCCTCATTTGCCAAACTACGTAAATTACCAGTGATGTGAGATTTGTCTTTTTTTTAGGTATCTACAACACATTTGTTTTATATAATTGATTACACTTAGGGTTTAAGCCAAGTCTTGCAGGCAACTATACATGAAGTTGTTACAAATGTCATGCCAGTAATGAATATTGCACAAATCGTATTGTTTATTTCAGAATAAACTATATAAGGAATTAAAAAAACAGGTATATGCATACAACTATTAAAACCAACTATATTATGCACAAAATTTCTTATTCAATTTTAGAAGCAAATGATTTTCGAAGTTCCCCCAGTCAAGCCTTGCACGAAGAGGGCTGAAATTCATTCCAGCACAACTGAACAGACGCTCGCAGGCAACAGTAACGAAATGATAAAATGAATTGTACTTGAGTAAAAGTACAAGTAATTCTCCCAAAAATTACTTACGTTAGAGTAAAAGTACTTGAAAATGTAAATACTTTTTAAAAAATAGATACTAGGATCAGTAGGATGGTATCTTAAGTAAGTATGGTACTTAAGTAAAATTACTTCGTTACCTTTGCACCCCTGCAGAAAGGTTAAGAAATACAAGAGATTTAATAAAGCTCAGCGGAACTTATTAACCAATTTTTATTTAGCAATTATTTATTTTATTCATCAATTAATCAATTTCTATAAACACCATAACAATGTGGCGACCCCCCATTGTTTTTAGAGGTGTCCTTGGGCAGTTGCCCAGTCTGACCTGACCTAAATCCGGTCTGCTTCCCGTACGGCTGTATATAATATATATATATATATATATATATTATATATATATATATACATACAGGGTGGGCCGAAAGTCTGGATCCATAGGAAAATATTTATTTTAATACATAAATTACAACAAATGGTAAATACTTAAAATGAATATCAACTTTAACTCGTAAATGCGTACGAGTTAATGTCGTACGCATTAACTCGTGAAAATAAGAGTTAAGAGTTCTTCTTTTCCATTCCCATCGCCAGTAACATAACGAACAAATATCGCCAGTTGAGGGTTATCTTTAATATCTTTGGATTCATCGAGGGCCAAACTGAATGCAACAGAATTCTTCAAATCACTCTGCAACGAGCATGTAATTTCAGCACTGATCTGGAAAATACGTCTCTCTGTAGTGTGGCGGGAAATAGAAATACTTCCTATTTGTTCTCGAAGCTCTGTGTTATCTGGAGCGAGAATTGCAGTAATATCGGCAATATTCTTCTTCACAAATTCTCCGCTACTGTAGGGAAGTTGAGCACGAGCAATATTCCATGCCATAACAAAACTAGCTTCAGTAGTTAAGTCAGCTGTCGTACACAATGATGAAAGTACAGTTTGTTGGACAACTAGGCTAGATTTCAACATTCAACTTTGCCAAGGATACCATGTCTGCCTTGCTCTTGTTCCTGGAAATGAGCCCCCAACTGGCCATCTGGCCACTGATGTACGCCTCCCTCCTCTCTTGTGAGTAAACATGTTGTGCTGCTTCAGTTGTCATCCTTACACACCTCTCTACTGACTGTGTGTGTGTGGTGTGTGTGTGGGCCTTGCTGGAACTTCTATTGGTCTATTTAGAAACTCTTTGATTGCAGCAGTGGTGAGGGAGCAGGTCAGATGAGGCTCAGTCACGCCAGAGTTCCAGTCAATAAGCTCCAAGTGGCATCTGGGTTGATGTCATGAGTCTTCCTGGGTCTGACACTGCAGTCTCCTACCTGTGTGTCCTCATCTCCTTCACCTCTGATTTCCAGTATCCTCTTCACTGCCTCCCTCCTCTCCTCCTCCACCTCACTGCAGAGCAGTGAGGTGCGGTCATACTATATATATATATATACACAGCCGTACGGGAAGGAGGGCCGGATTTAGGTCAGGTCAGACTGGGCAACTGCCCAGGGACACCACCTAAAAAAAATGGGGGCCGAAACATTGTTATGGTGTTTATGGAAATTGATTAATTGATGAATAACATAAATAATTGCTAAATAAAAAGTGCTTAATAAGTTCCGCTGAGCTTTATTAAATCTCTTGTATTTCTTAACCTTTCTGCAGGGGTGCAAAGGTAACGAAGTAATTTTACTCAAGTGCCATACTTACTTAAGATACCATCTTACTGATCCTAGTATCTATTTTTTAAAAAGTATTTACATTTTCAAGTACTTTTACTCTAACGTAAGTAATTTTTGGGAGAATTACTTGTACGTTTACTCAAGTACAATTCATTTTATCCATTTCGTTACTGTTGCCTGCGAGCGTCTGTTCAGTTGTGCTGGAATGAATTTCAGCCCTCTTCGTGCAAGGCTTGACTGGGGGAACTTCGAAAATCATTTGCTTCTAAAATTGAATAAGAAATTTTGTGCATAATATAGTTGGTTTTAATAGTTGTATGCATATACTTGTTTTTTTAATTCCTTATATAATTTATTCTGAAATAAACAATAAGATTTGTGCAATATTCATTACTGGCATGACATTTGTAACAACTTCATGTATAATTTGCCTGCATGACTTGGCTTAAACCCTAAGTGTAATCAATTATATAAAACAAATGTGTTGTAGATACCTAAAAGAAAGACAAATCTCACATCACTGGTAATTTACGTAGTTTGGCAAATGAGGGGTCGCGCGTCTTAAGATACCTAAGCGCCACCACAGGCGAAAACGTGTTTTTGATGGATATCACTATTTTCACCCTTCCTCTATCGCGTGGTTTGAGTTATATTAATGACCTTACGACACTAGAAGTATGGTTGAAAACCTTATGAAGCGAACTATTTTTTCATCTCTATCGCCAGCCAAAAGTTCACCCAAAATTCGGCATAATAAGAAAATATTTTTTTTTTTTAAATATATATAAAATATAAAATATGAAAATCTATTCCAAAAACTCCACAACATCTTCATTAGCATATTTAGAACTCTAATTTAACCAAAAAATGAACGTTCTAGCTCAATTAATAACAGATACTATTGCGAGAATATTGCTGAACTTTGGAGGCGATTTCTGGCGAATTTTAATTTTGGCGCCTAGGTTCCTTAAGAGGCGGGACCTCTCAAATCATTTACATACAGCGTTTTGTTTAAAGACCTCATGGCCCACAACATAAATGTACCGGTAGGCCCTATGGTTTGCGAGAACTGTGAGTACTTTTTACTTTCGATACTTGAGTACTTTATTCAATAGATACTTTTTTACTCTAACTTAAGTAAATTTCAGGATGGATACTTTTACTTGTACTTGAGTAACTTTTTAATAAAGTACTTGTACTTGAACTTGAGTAACATATTTTAGTACTTTTTACACCCCTGCCTTTCTGTGACGTAACATGTCGCCATATATATACAATATATCATTTTTTGTAGAACATGCGGTCTAGTGTCTGCACAAACAAAATTCGGTTCACAGAATAAATCTCATAACCTATGAGGGATCTTTTCCGTTTCATGTACTGTTTCCGATTTTGTTGAAAATAAGATATTTAATGTAGATTTGTACGCTGATTTAAAAAATGTAAGTCTTCGTTTGAAGAAATGAGCGGTTCAAAAGTTAGGTTAGGTTAGGTTAACTGAATGCCCGGTTAGGTAACTGAATGCCCAGTTAAGTTAATTGAATACCCGGTTAGGTCAAATGTATGCCGTTGACGATTGGTTAGATTAAGTTATGATATTTTCGTTAGTTTTAACGAAAATATCACGACTTAACCTAACCAATTATCAAGGGCGTACAGTTGACCTAACCGGGCATTCAGTTCACCTAACCGGGTATTTAGTTGACCTAACCGGGCATTCATTTAACTTAACCGGACAGAAAATAACGGTCGAAATCTATTCACACAAATACTTAGTGACATAAGCCAATATGACTAAAGAATACAATAACTCTTGGATTAGTTTTCAGTTGTATTGTTATAGTTTTTGACCTAATACAAAATTATAATAACAAACATAACTTTTGAACCGCTCATTTCTCCAGAACAACACTTACATTTCTTAAATTAGCGTAAAAACCGACATTAAATATCTTATTTTCAACAAAATCGGAACCAGTACATGCAACGGAAAAGATCCCCTATGAGCGACAAATGTGAATAATTGGCATTATATTTAGCTCTCTCCTTAGCAGAAGTTTCACGTTAAAAATTACGTACCGGTTATCGATCAGTTTCTCAGCTCTCTGATGCAACGGTTCTCTTCTTATGAACTAATTTCTCCTCGGTTTGATTTCTTGGGTCAACTGGAAACGCTCAGTCCTGAAGAGATTCAGAATGCAACGACATCTACAAAGACGATCTGGATCAATGCCTTGGTAGTGAGCTTATCAAGTTTGCTGAATTCTCAAAGATGTCCAAAGATGAGAAAGATGATAATATCGGCATAGAACATCTGTACAAGTTGATTCTTGATAAACTTGTTAAAGATGTATTTCCTAATGTAGAAATAACTGATGGTTACCAACTGCAGTGATGAGCGTTCGTTTTCGAAAATGAAACACATCAAGAATAGTTTACGCACAACCATGACACAGGAACGGCTCACCTTTTTGGAACTAATGAGTGTAGAATATGATATTTTGCGTGAGGTACACTTCGACGAGCTCATCAATGACTTTACTGGACGCAAGGCTCACAAGGTGCCGGGTCTTTAACAAAATATCTGGTCTATAAAAATTGACAGTATGCTGTACTCTAATGTAAATTGTAGTTGCTGTTGCTTTTGTCATACGTACATTGTAATAAGCGTAATGTTCTTTCTCAGTTGTCTGGCATGCTCTTGTTCAGTTGTAAGTCACTTCTGTATCCGCAGTGAGAACTATTGTAATTAGGTGGCCAGTCAATCACTGCCCAGTGGCCTCCATCCTAAACCCGGCCCTGCCCAGGGTCTCTACAAATCACTGCCAAGCCCAGGGGCCCCCGTAGTCCTAAATCCGGCCCTGACGGGAAGGTTTAAAAACATATCTACCGTATGCACCTACCTACCCGGATTTTAATAGGTTGTTCTATAGTCACTCGCATGAAGTCCTCCACGAGTAAAGCTTCTGACATTATACAAATTGAAAGTATGATAAATGTGAGTGATGAACATGTAGTGAATACTCTTATTTTAGTTTCAAGATAAATGTTAATTTTACCGTCTTGAATTTCGGAATAGCTATAAATTCATTTTAAATTAGTTACCCATCATAATTCCATCCTTGGTACTGTCGCAGTTTCGCCTAACGGACTCAATACGGCTAGTGAGATAATCACTGGTTGGCACTTAACCAGCGGCAGTGCTTATGGCTACATCATCCAGGTTAACCTATACCGGATAGATGCGCTACGGTCCCAAGCCGTAGCTTGCCTAGGTCCAACGACGACGACGACGAAAACCAACAATTGGTGACCCCGGAGTTGGATTCCCCCCTTTTACCCGAACGACTAGGACTAGACTGTAACGTCGTTCGTGCCCATCACCCCCTTCACCCGAGCGACTAGGACCAGACTGTAACGTCGCTCGTGCCCTCTGCCCCTCACCCCTGCCCGTGCGCTCTGTGCCTGCGCTCGTCTCAACCTCCACTCCTTCGTTGGTAACTTGTCGTCTTGCTTGTACGTCAGCAAGCATAGGAGAAGATGCCTGACGACGCTGGTGCCATCTCCCACTTGAGCGTAAAGCTCCCCGTCTTCTGGCCGGGTGATCCATTTATTTGGTTCCACCAAGTGGAATCACAATTCAACTTGGGAAGGATCACCGCTAGCAGGACAAAATACGATCATGTTTTGTCCTCTCTACCAGCGAGCATCATCTCTGAAGTCCGTGACGTCATCGTGTCTACTTCCACGAGTGAGGACCCATACAACGATCTGAAGTCTGCCATCCTGTGCCGCACCACTGTCTCCGAGCGTGAGAAACTACATCAGTTAATCTCAAAAGAAGAACTTGGAGACCGTAAGCCCACTCAAATGCTGAGGGCTATGCAGTGCGCTCTAGGCGAACGCCTAGGACATCTTTAGACAGTTGTTCTTGCAGAAACTTCCTCCATCAGCTCAGCGTGTCTTGGCCACTATGGATCATGCTACTCCAGTTGATAAACTAGCAGAAACTGCCGACAAAGTAGTGGAGATTGACACAGCTCCGGTCAACAACGTGAACACACAATCGGAACTGGAGTTGAAAGTGGAAGAGTTAAGTCAACAACTCAACCACGTTTGTTCTCTGCTACAAAATCAACGGCAAAGAAGCCATTCTCGGTCAAGATTTACGAAGAGGCATCGTTCGAGTTCCGGGAAGATCTGCTTCTACCACTCTAAATTTGGAAAGAAGGCTAGGAAGTGCATCTCCCCTTGCAATTTTTCGTCGGAAAACCCCAGCAGCGAGTCCTAATGGCGTCTAGTACTCGCACTGCCAACCTGTTATTCATAAAGGACAGGAACTCTGGTGTCAATTTCTTGGTCGATACCGGAGCGTCAGTCAGTGTATTCCCTCAAAAATCTGGTCATACGCACTCGGAATCTCCGCCTCTATACGCTGCTAACGGTTCACGCATACCCACGTACGGTACTCAGTCGCGTGAACTAAACTTGGGCCTTCACCGATCCTTCAAGTGGATTTTCATCTGTGCTCAAGTGCAGCATCCCATAATCGGCGCTGACTTCCTCCAGCATTTCAAACTCCTGGTGGATCTTGACAAGCGACGCTTATGCGACCAGGCCACACTGCTTTCTGTTCTTGCCAAACAGGTTGCCCTTCCGGACGCCTCGAACTCTGCACTTTCCCTCGTTCCCCCTAATTCCATGTACCAGTGCCTTTTCCAGCGATATCCAGGAATTCTTCAACCGATGCAGATGGGTGATACCATTAAGCACACCATTACCCATCACATTACAACAAAAGGTCCCCCTGTGTTTGCAAAACCCAGACGTCTTGCCCCGGACAAACTGAAAGCTGCCAAATCGGAATTCCAGCTTATGATAGATCTTGGGATAATAAGACCTTCCAAAAGCAGTTGGTCCTCTCCCCTACACCTGGTCCAGAAGAAGTCAGGAGACTGGAGACCATGTGGGGATTACCGGTTTTTGAATTCGACAACCATCCCGGACCGATATCCGGAACCAAATGTCCAAGACTTTACTTCTCTTCTCCACGGAAAATCTATCTTCAGTAAAATAGACCTCGTTAAGGCTTTCCACCACATTCCCGTAGAGCCTTCGGATATTCCCAAGACTGCAGTTTGTACACCATTTGGGTTATTCGAATTTGTGAAGATGCCGTTCGGGCTACGGAATGCTACGCAAACCTTTCAGAGGTTTATAGATGAGGTCACCAGAGGCTTAGACTTTGTTTATGCCTACATCGATGATTTGCTTGTGGCCAGCTCAACGGAAGAGGAACATAAGGAACATCTTTCACTCCTCTTTCAACGCTTAGAACAATACGGTGTTACTATTAATGCATCTAAGTGTGTGTTTGCACAGCCAACCTTGGAATTTCTTGGTCACACGATTTCGCAGCACGGAATTACCCCCCTTCAGGACAAGTGTGAAGTGATAAAAAATTACCCTATGCCAAATAATCAGCGTGAGTTACGTCGGTTTCTAGGTTTGGTAAATTATTACCACAAGTTCATTAAAAACTGTGCCAGTGTTCTTGCTCCTCTACACGCTATGATCACACACAAACGCAAGGTAACGAAATTGGTATGGTGTAGCAATAGTTTACAGGCGTTCGACAATGCCAAAAATGCTATCAATAGTGCATTGTCTCTGTCATTTCCTATCAGTGATGCCCCCTAACTCTGACGGTCGATGCATCAGATGTTGCGATCGGTGGGGTTTGGAACAAACCATTAACGGTCAACAAGCACCCATCGCGTTTTACTCGAAAAAGCTGCAGCCAGCTCAAACGCGTTATAGTGCTTTCGGACGTGAACTTCTTGCTATTTACTTAAACGTGAAGCATTTTCAACATTTCCTTGAAGGCCGAGAGTTTTGTGTTTTTACCGACCACAAACCTTTGGTCACTGTCTTCAATAAAACAGCTGTAACCACTCTCCCAGAATCATCAGGCAACTCGATTATATCTCGCAATTTACCACAGATATCCGCCACATCAAGGTGTCTTGAACACTCCAGCGGATGCACTTTCAAGAATAGAGATTACTTCTGTTACCCTCAGCTCTACACTGTGGAATGCTATTGCACAGGATCAAGATAAGGATACGGAACTACAAGACCTGCTCAGAGAAGACTCCACTCACTCACTTTCCCTCAAGAAAATGAGTATGCCAGGATTGTCTGTGCCCCTCTATTGCGACGTATCAACAGCTGCTATTCGCCCTTATGTCCCTCCATGTCACAGAAAAGCAGTCTTCACGGATCTTCATAAGCCCTCCCATCCTGGTATCCGTGCTTCGCAACACCTGGTTACCTCTCGCTTTGTTTGGCCCTCGATGCGGAAGGATGTCAAACATTGGACCAAAACGTGCCTTGCCTGCCAGCGTGCCAAAGTCCAAAGGCACACCAGGTCCCCCTTTGACGCATTTCCGCCCCCATCCCAGCGATTTGAGGTAATTCATGTAGACATTGTTGGCCCTCTTCCAGTGATTCAAGGCCAACGTTATCTGCTCACCTGTCTCGACCGCTTTTCCAGATGGCCTGAAGCCATCCCACTTCCTGATATCCAAGCGGACACTGTTGCAAGAGCCTTTCTTCATGGATGGGTATCAAGATTTGAATTGCCGACAAAAGTCATCACTGACCAAGGTCGCCAATTTGAGTCTTCGCTTTGGAAGAAGTTTACCAGCTTGTTGGGTACAGTACATGCGCATACCTGTGCGTATCATCCGCAAGCTAACGGCCTCGTCGAACGCTTCCATCGCCAGCTGAAGTCATCCCTTATGTGTCACGAAGACTCCCATTGGATGGATAAGCTTCCATTCGTGTTGCTTGGTATTCGCTCTGCATTTAAGAGTGATCTGAAGACTACAGCGGCTGAACTAGTCTATGGAACAACACTGCGGCTACCAGGTGGCTACTTCACTGCAGGGGATAAGTCATGTGATCCTACGGAATTCGCTCAAACACTTTCCTCTCACATGCAGTCCCTTCAGCCTGTTCCCCCTCGATTGACTAGCCAACAGAACATCTTTGTTTCCCCAGCCCTCCAGTCTTGCACCCACGTTTTCGTTCGTGTACCTGTCCCAAAACGGCCTCTCCAATGTCCATATGACGGGCCCTATGAAGTTCTCCGACGTACGCGCAAATCATTTCTCATCCAGCGCGGTTCCAAGGTCGACAAGGTTTCTATCGATCGTCTTAAGCCTGCGTTTTTGGAATCAACCTTAAGCGAGGTACATGTAGCTACCAAAAAGGTCCAGGGGAAATCTGTGTCGTTCGGAACTCTTTGAACTTCCTCTCTGGTGGGGGAGTGTGTGTGAATACTCTTATTTTAGTTTCAAGATAAATGTTAATTTTACCGTCTTGAATTTCGGAATAGCTATAAATTCATTTTAAATTAGTTACCCATCATAATTCAATTGTAAACCACATTAATACTAATTTTATGTATACTGTATTATTTTATTGTATGTAAACATAATTAATTATATATCACAATTGTCAGTTAATTATTTATATTCAAATAATTATTTTAATCTAATACCATGTCCATTTTGCAAATAAATAATAGAAATCCAAGGGTTATATTTTCCATCCTTGGTACTGTCGCAGTTTCGCCTAACGGACTCAATACGGCTAGTGAGATAATCACTGGTTGGCACTTAACCAGCGGCAGTGCTTATGGCTACATCATCCAGGTTAACCTATACCGGATAGATGCGCTACGGTCCCAAGCCGTAGCTTGCCTAAGCCCAACGACGACGACGGCGAAAACCAACAAACATAACGTGTATTTTCAACAAATAAATGGAAGAAATTTAAAGTTGAAACTTGAAACAACGTATCACGAGTATAACTGTACATATGTTATGACAAAAAAGATGCAATTTTGACAGTACGAAAAATAATTCTCTGAACAAAAAAATAGAATTTGTTTCCTCCTTCGAATGAGTTTATGTGATTCCAATGTACCATTTTACGCTGATTACGAATTACGAATTTGAAAACAGACGTTTTCTATCACACACCAATTCCGAATGAAATGCAAATGAAAATTGACAGATTTTCTTACTGTTTTGGTACCAAAAATCGTACAAAAAAGAAGAGTGCTTTACCTAAAATGTTTTTGCAGCCGACTTTCGCTTATAACTAGTACCAGGGGCTTCTCTTATAAGTATCCAACAGTAGTCGGCCAACATAATGGGGCTATATCTTCCTTGGTACCGCTTTTCCATCGTTGATATATATCGTCATGAAATCTTTCACCATGCTCATCGCTGACAGCGCCTAGGTATTATGGGAAGAAGTCCAGGTGGGAGTGCAGGAAATGCATTTTCAAAGAGACGTTACACCCCATGGTTTGGTAAGCACTAATCATTTGCGCCACCAGAGAAACATAATTTTCTGATTTGAAGCTGTCGAGGAAATTCGTAGTCACTTCTTTAAAAGCTTTCTATGCTATTCTTTCAACCTCATTCAAAAACTTAACAAATGTAGCGTCTTTTATTACTTCCCTCATCTGTGGGCCCACAAAAATGCCTTCTTTGATTTTTGCTTCTTTGATTCTAGGGAACTTCTGTTTTAGATATAGAAATCCAGGTCCGTCTTTATTCATGGCTTTTACAAAATTTTTCATCAAACCAAGTTTGATATGGAGAGGTGGTAAGAATACCTTTGCTGGATCTGCTAGGGGTTGATGGGCAACAGTTTTCTGTCCTGGAACCAAATTTTGTTGTAGTGGCCACTCTTTCTGTGTATAATGACTCCCGTTCGCTTTCCTGTCCCACTCGTAGAGGAAACAAGAGAACTTTGTGTATCCTAACTGTAAGCCGAGGAGCAGTGCAATCACTTTCAAATCACCACAGATATGCCATGAGTGTTTATCATAGTTAATATGTTTCAAAAGTAACTGCATATTGTCATATGATTCCTTCATATGAACTTTATGTGCAATCGGAACCGAAGGATAGACATTACCGTTGTGCAATAGTACAGCTTTCACACTCAACTTTGATGAATCGACAAAAACCCTCCATTCCTTAGGATTGTGTTCTTGACCAAGTGCCTCCATGAGAATGTTCACATCATTATAATACAATAAATCACTTTCCTTAGAGGAAAACGATGTGAAGTGTGTCTGACGCTTACGAAATGATAAGGTTTTTACAGTCTTTTGTAAAAGATTCCAACCTTTTAATCTAGAACCTCAGAGGTCAGCCTGATTTTTAGATAGATTCAACTCTCTGACAAGATCATTTAATTGTGACTGAAAAATTAAATGATGTTCATCCGATGAAAGTGGTTGAAATTGTGTCTCAATGTCATTTTGTCTGTCCAAAGGTTCATTAGGAGATTCATCATCAGGTTCATCATCATCTAAAGTCCATGTCTTTGGTGGTTTTGGTACTGGCAAATCGTCACAATGTGAGAGGTCGCATGGCTGAGCGTAAATTAGGATATTGAATCGCATGTTTAGATTTTGAGGAATGTCCACTTATTATCCATGCATTGCGTGAATAAAAGTAATAAACATTATTTATATATATATATATATATATATAATATATATATATATATATAATATATATATACACATGATGATGTATACATGCAGTATATTTAAATAAATACAGGGTCCGCAAAAAAAAAGGAGCATGACGAAAATTGCTCTCACGCCCGCATTTTTTGCCGGACCCTTAAATGTTATATATCTAGCTAAAGATAAAAGAGCCCAGAGTTGGATAAAATAAATTTCATCAAAATCGGTCATAAAATAAAGATTTTATGGCCACAAACGTGCAATGACTAAAAAACGTGAATTTCCGCGTAAAAATTTAGTTTTTCTCATTACAAATTATTTTTTTCAGATGCCTAAATAATTTTAATCAATAAAAATGATAATATGCCCTTTTCTAAAGAAGATAAAATATTAATAAAACATTATAGACTTGATAAAAATTATGGCGCAATAAAATTATTACAAGAGTTTCCGAATAAATCATGGTCAATAGGAGGTTTGGACAAGCTGTTAAGAAAAATCGACGAAACTGAAAGTACTGAAAGGAAACAAGGAAGCGGGAGGCCAAGATCAGTTCGAACCGAAGAAAACATCAGAGATGTGGAACTAAGAATTTGTAGTCAAAAAGGCAGACCAGGGACTCACGTGACACCGTCCAGAATTGCTAATGTGTTGAGCATATCCGAAAGTAGCGTCAGAAACATTATTAAAAACGACCTTGAACTAAAACCTTATAAACGGATACACGGGCAGAAATTAACTGAAATTAACGAACAGAAAAGAGTTGTTTGTTCTGAACGCATGTTAATAAATACCACTCCCGAAAAAGTAGACCTCGGCTTTTTTACTGACGAAAAGAAGTTTACGATAGAACCACCGCGAAATTCCCAAAATGACTGTATTCAAGAGTTAATCGTAAAAATGAAATACCAGATGATAGACTTTATGCTCCCCGTAATCATTTTTCTGCCAGCGTAATGGTATGGGTCGGTGTGTCTAAACTAGGCAAGACATCTGTTTTTTTCGTTGAGCCAAACATCAAAGTAGACGCCCGCTATTACACTGAAACTTTGTTGGAACAAATGCTGCCCGAAATGAGACGATTGGCGAATAATGGTTACTTCTTATTCCAACAGGATGGCGCTCGGGCGCATACCGCTAAGTCAACTATTGAATTTTTTGAAAATAATGTTCCTGAATTGCTTTACCCAAAAGATTGGCCCCCTAATAGTCCAGATTTGAATCCCGTAGACTACGGAATATGGGAAATGTTGGCTGAGAAAGTGTACAAGCATAAGATCCGAAATGTCGAACATTTGAAAGAAGTTATCGTACAAAAATGGGAAGAAATTACCCAAGATCAAGTAGATAAAGCTATAGATCAATTTAGGCCCCGATTACGAAGGGTTGTAGAGGTTTCTGGCAAACATATCGAACAATTTTTATAGTCTTATAATTTCGTTTTCTTTGGAAATTGTAAAATTATATGACATGTAGTAAAACTTTTATATTTTTTTTAATTTTTGACGAATTGACATGAAATTTGGTACTAACTTAGTTTATTTGTTGCTTATTTGCCTAAAATAAATTATTTGTCATTATGTGTAAAAATAAATGTACAGTAAACATTTCTGCAAACATATCGAACAATTTTTATAGTCTTATAATTTCGTTTTCTTTGGAAATTGTAAAATTATATGACATGTTGTAGTAAAACTTTTATATTTTTTTTAATTTTTGACGAATTGACATGAAATTTGGTACTAACTTAGTTTATTTGTTGCTTATTTGCCTAAAATAAATTATTTGTCATTATGTGTAAAAATAAATGTACAGTAAACATTTCTGGCAAACATATCGAACAATTTTTATAGTCTTATAATTTCGTTTTCTTTGGAAATTGTAAAATTATATGACATGTTGTAGTAAAACTTTTATATTTTCTTTAATTTTTGACGTATTGACATGAAATTTGGTACTAACTTAGTTTATTTGTTGCGTATTTGCCTAAAATAAGTTATTTGTCATTATGTGTAAAAATAAATGTACAGTAAACATTTTCGTCATGCTCCTTTTTTTTTGCGGACCCGATATATACATATTATATATAAACGTGTAAACAAAATAATAATATGCATAATATAAACATTTTGTACAAAATAAATGATTAACAATAAATCTCGTATTATGATGTAAGTAGCATGGGCACAAAATAGTAGAGTGCAAATGCAATTGCAAATGTTAATCAATGTTGCAAGAGTGCCACTCCCCACCCCATTTGTTGAAACCCCCACCCCACTTTGTTGCAAGCTCCCTTTGTTGCACGGTACCCCCAAAATGGGGGAGGGGGAATGTTGCAACTTGGAGGCATACCCAAAGCTGACCCCCCAAAAGGGTTATACAACTTGGAGGCGGAGTTATCCCCCAAGCTGAACCCCCTAAAGGGAGACCTAACCTAAGAGAGAGAGAAAGGAAGAGAGGTGTTCGCCCGACAGCTGTCAGACGCATATGAGGTCTTGAGCTGTGCCGCCGCTCTCTTATAGGGCCCCTAATCAGCCAGGTGGCTGCATCAGCCAGTTGTCTTAATCAGCCAGTTGCCATATCAGCCAGTGCCTCCGGGCATCAGTTGACACTGTGTACATGTGCGTCGCGCGTTAAACGGTGGTGGGTTCGATCCCTATCCCGGGCTTTGTTACCCAGGGTGCCCTAATGATCAGAAAATATTGGGTTCGCGACCCGGCCCGGCCCTCGCTACCCAGGGTGCCCTAATGACACCGTAGGTCTAAGGAGGGGCGTAAAACAAGCCGTACGGAAAAATAAAAATAAATGAACAATTCGTACGGAAAAATAAATCCAGGGTACCCTAATGATACCCGTAGGTCTAAGGTGGGTGTAAATCAAATCGTAAGGAAAAAAGAACAACACCCTCGCCAGAAAAAGAAAATGGTAACCATGATGATAGCCATGACCTAATGATCAGAAATAAATTGGGTTGGAGACCCGGAGCGGTTGGTAACCATGGTGATAGCCATGGGCTCATGTACATCTATATGTGCGTCACGCGTTGCCACAGTGTACACACTGTTTACGTGCGCTAGAAGGAGCCGGGTTCGAGGCCCGGTCTTCGCTATTCAGTGTATCCTAATGACTCCGTAGGTCTAAGGTGGAGCGTAAAACAATTCGTACGAAAAATCGGGTTCGAGACCGGCACAGGTGCCAGCCAGAGAACAATTCGTAAGGGGTGCTGAAACTTCGAACAAATCGGAAAAATGCCAGACCCCGTTATAGCAATATTCGTCATTTCGTTTATCTCTCTCTCTCTCTCTCTCTCTCTCTCTCTCTCTCTCTCTCTCAAACCCTGATGGACGAAGCCAATCTTATCTTCCAGCAATTTGAATACATGCGATTAAAGACCAGCCGTTCTGACTATATATATATATATATATATATATATATATATATATATATATATATATATTGTGTTGTATTTGTGATCTTTCACTTTTAAAGATAAAATCGCAAGCATCTGTCGGCATTTCAGCCGTTCTCAGTTGTCATTATCTACTCAAATTGTCACAATATCAACCCATGTTGACACCGTTTCAGTTCGCGCTCGATATCGTTTACAGTTATTCACAACTCATTGTTTTTATCTATTCCTTCTGACCAAATATACACACACATGCTGTTTATTTATTAGCAAATCTCACAAGACTCAAGATAAGATTTGTATTTTATTTTGTAACTCACAGATACGGACCCATCCATTTCGCATGATATTGCGTTCATTGGTCAGTATATCAGAACTCATTGTTTTTATCTATTCCTTCTGACCAAATACACACACACACATGCTATTTATTTATTAGCAAATCTCACAAGACTCAAGATAAGATCTGTATTTTATTTTGTAACTCACAGATACGGACCCATCCATTTCGCACGATATTGCGTTCATTGGTCAGTATATCAGAATTCATCGTCTTTATCTATTGAACTTAATATATATATATATATATATATATATATATATATATATATATATTATATATATATATATATATATATATATACCGTACGCTTTATAAAATAGCAAACATCTGTTGGTTTATCGTGTGTTCTCGGCTTTCCATGATTTGTTTGTCACACACACACACATATTGATTATTTCTTCCCCGAAGATAACACCGTGTAACAAAAAAAAAAAATTTCTTTGTTTCTGGGCAACAACCTTTATTTTCTGATTCATTATGCTTCAAATCACTGGAAAAAAGCTGTCACTGATTTTAAACTTCGGGTTTATTGTCAGTACATCGATTTTGTTGAAATAAGAATATTATTATTTTTTAACCCTATATGGACATCTGCGACAGATCTGTAAACGCTTCAAAATTTACTATATATTTACCGAAACAAGTACATTTTAACTTAAATGACGATATCGTCAAATTTGTAACGGTTCAAGGAGTTTATATCACGAATTGGCAACTCCTACTGCAGAAAACCGAGCTTTAATGAAAAAAATAAGTTAGTGCGTCAGTAGAAGTAAAAGTGTATGGTTACGCAGTTCGTTTTTTATTTTTTATCACTTTATTTGATTAAAGGTAAGTTGAATAATTTTTTATTGCTCAATATATGTTGTTAGAGTGGCTTAAGTAATATAAAACAATTCTGATAAACTGAGCACTAGAATATTTTATTGAAACGTAACAATATTGATGGCTCTGACATCCATGCCTTCTTTGCCACGTGGTATAAGGTTGTCCACTTTGTATTATATATATTACATTATATATATATTACATTATATATATATTATATATATATTATATATATATATATATTATTTATATATATATTATTATATATATATATATATATATTACATTAAAAATCACATATTTATGTTCAAAGTACTCTAAATGAATGTTTAATATAGGTAAAAAAAAATTTAAGACAAAAATAAGAATTATGTCCATATAGGGTTAAATTAATCCATTATTTTTACTTTTTCAGACGTGTGACGTGTGACGAAGTTACTGTTAAGGCTGCTCGTGGTTGCAAATACCCAGCGGATTCCTTCTGCTACGTGTGCGGCGAGTTCTTCGCAAAGACGGCTAAAAAACACTGCTTGGACAGTTGCACCCGTGCAAAGGAAGCCTATCATGCCTACTTCGGAATGCCAGTCGGTGACCAAGACAAACGCTGGGCACCACATGTCATCTGTGACTACTGCCGCCGCACTCTTGAAGGTTGGTTTAGAGGAGAGAAGAGGGCAATGCGTTTCGCTATCCCCCGTGTCTGGCGTGAGCCCTCAGACCATCTCACGGACTGCTATTTCTGTATGGTGGACCCAACAAAACGAAGAAAGGGAAAGAATGCGCCTCCCATTGAGTACCCTGACATTCCGTCATCTATTGCACCTGTTCCCCATAACGCGACGGACCTACCTGTGCCACAGCCTCCCTTGAGAGATCAATCTTGTCCAGCAGAATAAGCAAACTATGATGATTCCGAGGAGGAGCAAGGTGCGTCATCTGCTGCGCGCCGTCGACGCCGGGTGGCCGGTGAAAGGTGCCCCTACTACCCCAACCAAGAGGACATCAACGACCTCATCAGGGAAATGGCCTTGACAAAGTCCAACGCCGAGCTGCTCATTTCTAGACTGAAGCAGTGGGACTTACTGGACGACAGCGTTCGAATTACTTCCCAGAGGAAGCGGCATCGCGGCTTTTCAGTGTTCTTCATTCTTAGAGATGGGTTGTGCTACTGCCATGACATCAGAGGACTCTTCGACGCTGTGGGCATTCCCTGCAACACCTCTGACTGGCGGCTCTTCATCGACAGTTCATCTAAAAGCCTCAAGGCTGTTTTACTGCACAACACAAATCAGTGGCCCTCGATTCCTCTGGCTCATTCAGTGCACATGAAAGAAGAGTACCAGAACGTCAAAATCCTGCTGAGTGCACTGAAGTACGACCAATTCAGCTGGGAGGTCATTGGCGATTTCAAGATAGTGGCCTTCTTGATGGGGCTTCAGGGAGGCTTCACCAAGTTCCCTTGCTATCTGTGCCTCTGGGATAGCCGAAATACAGCCCTTCACTACGAGAAGAGGAACTGGCCCCTCAGGACCGGCTATGAGGTTGGGGCCCATAACGTGAAGCAAGAGCCGCTGGTGGAGCCAACGAAAGTGCTGATGCCACCCCTGCACATCAAATTGGGCATCATTAAGCAGTTTGTTAAACAGCTGGATCCAGAGGGTGAGGCCTTGAAGCACATCCAGGAGCTGTTCCCGAAGTTGTCGGAGGCGAAGATCAAAGCAGGAGTATTTGTGGGCCCTCAGGTGAAGCGACTTATTGACTCCGACAGCTTTCCTGAGAAGCTGTCTGAGGTTGAGCGGGCAGCTTGGACAAGCTTCGTTTCTCTAGTCAAAGATTTCCTCGGAAACCACAAGGCAGAGAACTACAGGGAAATCGTTGACGAACTTGTGGACACGTACCGGAGCATGGGCTGCCGGATGTCGCTGAAACTGCACGTACTACACGCCCACCTTGATGAGTTCAAAGAAAACATGGGAGACTACTCAGAAGAACAAGGTGAAAGATTTCACCAGGATGTCAGCTCTTTCGAGGAACGCTACAAGGGACAGTACAATGAAAGTATGATGGGGCACTATATCTGGAACCTTTTGCGTGAGAGTGAACTGAAATACAATCGCCAATCTCGTAGACAAACTTCTTTTTGATTAAACTATAACGCTAGAATTTTTGTATCAATTCTGTATCAATTCTCCGTAGCAATACTCTATCAACGCTCTGCATCACTGCACTGTATCACTGTCTGTGTATTAACATATTATAATACATAATTATTCCCTACTCGTTTCCTTCTTTTTATTTTCATTTCTAAAGACGGGGCTTGGAGAACTTCATTTTTCATCATTGATTTATCATAATAATCGTGTTAACATCAATTAAAATTATACTTAACAGGATTCATTTGATTTAAAAGCAGATAGTGTGAAAAACCCTTAAATTAATAAGCAAAAATGGCAAAAAATCAATAAATCGATCTCATGAACTCAGAACCGAAGTCTGAACTTGGTGACTGCTCATTTTTACTTATTTATGCCCTAAAAAATCAGAAAATAATAGTTTTAACTCATGGACAAATTTTGTGTTACACGGTGATAATATAACTCGATTTTAAGGTTTATATATATATATATATATATATATATATATATATATATATATATATATATATATATATATATACGAGGGAATCCAAAAAGTTTCCGGAAAAGTTTAATAATTCAATCATTTCAAATCAGAATTTAATGAATTCTTGTTTTGACATGAATTTGGACCTTCATACATATTAGGCCATGCTAAGACTTACACAACCTTGGTGACAGTGCTTTAAGACGGAGTTAAAAAGAACCCTATTTTTCATGGCAACGGAAATCTCAAAATTCGAGTGGAGAGCTAACATTAAATTCCTAACAAAACTTAAATGGAAACCACCACAAATACTTGATGCCTTACGTGAAGTTTATGGAGATGAAGCACCTAAGAAATCAGTCGTTTATGACTGGATCAAAAGATTCAAAACGGGTCAAGAGGTTCTTAATGATAACCAAAGGAGTGGAAGGCCATCAACATCAATTAATGAAGAAACTGTTGCTGCTGTTCGGTCACTAGTCGAAAAAGATCGTCGAATTTCCTGTGAAATAATAGCCAATGAGGTGGGTATCTCTCGTGGTTCTGCTCATTCCATTTTGGTGGATACCTTAGAACTTAGCAAACTTTCTGCTCGGTGGGTGCCTAAAGCGTTGCGCCAAGAACAGTTTGACCAAAGGGCTAGTCTTTCTGTTGATCTTTTGAATCGAATGGAAGTTCATGAAGATTGTTTTATGCATAGACTTGTAACAGGGGATGAAACCTGGATTTATCAGTATGATCCGGAAAGCAAAGTTCAGTCAAAACAATGGCTCCCAAGAGGATCAGATGGCCCAATCAAATTTAAAGCAGAAAGATCAGCTAAAAAGGTAATGGCTACAATTTTTTGGGATTGTGAAGGAATAATTTTAGTGGACTTTCTTGAAGGACAAAAAACAGTCACCGCCCAATATTATGAAAATGTTTTGAGGAAACTGAAAGATAAGCTTGTTGAAAAAAGACCTGGTAAACTTCATCGCGGGGTGCTTTTCCATCACGACAATGCACCTGCTTACACTGCAAATGCCTCAAGAGCTGTGTTACGGGAATTTCGATGGGAAATCATACCTCACCCCCCCTACAGTCCGGATCTAGCCCCTTCCGACTTTTTTTTATTCCTAAAATTGAAGGATCACATAAAAGGAACGCGTTTCGACTCGATAGCAGATGCCAGAACAGCAGTTTTGAGATGGTTTCAGTCGAAAAACTCTGAATTTTATAAAAATGGATTGGAACGCTGGAAACATCGCTTAGAAAAGTGTATAGAGATAGGTGGGAATTATGTCGAACGTTGTTGAGCATTCCTAAACGTATATCCTCTTTTGTTTTCTTTTATTAAAGTTATTTGACCATTCTGGAACTTTTATTAAAGGGTTTTTGTATTAAAGCTTTTTGAATTTTCCGGAAACTTTTTGGATTCCCTACGTATATAAATCTTGTTTGGTTATGTGAATATTTATTTGATAAAATACAAAAATTATATCGCTCATTATTTTAAAACGTATAGTCTCTCTCTCTGTCTCTCGCTCGATATCGTTTACAGTAATTCACCATTCATTGTTTTTATCTATTCCTTCTGCTCGAATATCATACACTTTCAAAGTCCCATCGCGCGATATCGTTTATAGTAATTCACAACTCATTGTTTTATCTATAGGGAAAAAAAATAAATAAATCGCCGAACAAAACGGTCGGAAAAAATGCCAGGGCCCGTTATAGCGACATTCGGTTATCTCTCTTTCTCGCCCTCTCTCTCTCCCTCCCTCCCTCTCGCCCTCCTTCCCTTCTTCCAACCCTCTCAAAACCCCTGATGGACATAGCTATTCTTGTCTTTTCACAACTTGAATACAAGTCGTGGGCGTAAAACATTTCGTATGGAAAAAAGTTCATCTAAAATTCGTGTAAGCACTTCCCAGCGCGATATCGTTTATAGTAATTCACAACTCATTGTTTTATCTATAGGAAAAAATAAAAAATAAATCGCCGAACAAAACGGTCGGAAAAAATGCCAGGGCCCGTTATAGCGACATTCGGTTATCTCTCTTTCTCGCCCTCTCTCTCTCCCTCCCTCTCTCTCGCCATCCTTCACTCCGTCCAACCCTCTGAAACCCCCTGATGGACATAGCTATTCTTGTCTTTTCACAACTTGAATACAAGTCGTGGGCGTAAAACATTTCGTATGGAAAAAAAGTTCATCTAAAATTCGTGTAAGCATTTCCCCGTTTTAAAGTAGGTCTAAAGTGAGTCTAACGCACACCCACACAACAATTCATCGTTGAAAAGTTCTTGCCAGAGAACAATTCGTACGGATAAAACACTTTCAAAGTCCATGCTTCCATGCAATTCCACCGCAAAACAATTCAATGATAAACCTTTGAACAAAATGGACGGAAAAAATTGCCAGGCCCCGTTATAGCAACATACAATTATCTCTCTTTCTCTCCCTCCTTCCCTCCCTCCAACCCTCTCAAATCCAATCTGATCTTATATATATATATATATATATATATATATATTGCTTATTTAGCAGCAAATCGTACAAGATTCGAGATTAGGCTTGCATTTATATCTCACAGAAAGATAAAATTTGAAAAATCTTGCTTCAATTATATGAAGTACTTATTTCGCCAAATCTATTTGAATGTTTATTTATTCCAGTATGCTTAAACAAACGGACATCGATTTAAGGAACGAAATCTGAGACACACTGTAGCTGCGACAATTCGATACATAAAGACATCACCGTACAAAAGGGAAAAAGTTCACATTTCGAGAAAAAATTAATGCGCTCTGTGCACAACCACCTATAAACCATCCTGTATAAACGACCCCGTGTTATATTCCCTAATATCTGACCGCACTAGCACATCGAAGTTACCCTTTCGGGGTTCTCTCTGCGACGATACATTAGCAGGCAGAATATCACATTTCTAATAAAGAAGGTTCAAAGACGTATGATTCAAATGGTTGTAAAAATACCCTTTAAACGAAATACTAAAACATGCTATTTTCCTATCTTTCATCTCTTAATATCGTTCGTTGCTCTTAATAAACGCCTTTTTCGTAATAGAAATGTATTAACTCAATATCTTTCGTAATATTTTTCATTTCCATATATATATATATATATATATAGTGTGTTATATTTGTCACGATATCGTATTCACTGATACAGTACAACTCACACATACATTTTCTCAAGCATACGCGCAGGATATCACGAAGTCCTCTTCGCTCTCTCATCCCCACCCCTCCCCCCGCCATCCCTCTCTCTCTCTCTCTCCTCTTAATAAACGTCTTTCACGTAATAGAAGTGTATTAACACAATATCTTTCCTAATATTTTGAACTCCCATCTCGTAATATTATACGCATTTACGAAAATACACACACACACACCTTCGGTCACGTTTTAAAATAAAATCAGAAACTCCTGTTGTTTTACCCACACTCTAAGCAGTATAAACCAGCATTTTCTCAATCATACGCTGATACATGTTGTAAATACCACCATGCGGGTCAATTCATGGGGAAAAGGTTTAAATCACCTACCAATCTCCCGCGATATATTTTTGAGAGCCGAAAAAACACATTTTAACGAAGTAAACATCTTGTGAAATCACTATCACATTCCTGTATATTGTGGAAAATAATATATTTAAATTAATCCTTGTTCTGAAAAATTCGAATTAAAAATCCAATAAATAATCTTTTTGCCTTCACCAAATGGGTCCATCGCTTATCTCAGCTAAACGCTATTTCCTACCAAAAATAATTTAATTTCGCACTTTCTCAAATAACCCCATCTCTGTTTTTAGCTAATGGACGGTAAGTACGACTTATAATGTGTGTATATATATATATATATATATATATATATATATATATATATAGAGAGAGAGAGAGAGAGAGAGAGAGAGAGAGAGAGAGAGAGAGACATTGTCGGATGCAAAGAGTAAACATGACAGCTGCCAAAAAAAAAAAAAATTGCCAAATACCATCAGTAAACCATTACGAGACAAATTAAACGTAGAGACTGAACAGCGTATCATAAACCAGTGGCGCTTTCTTTATTCGATCTTCATTTAGGAAGCATTAATTACTTAAACATTATCTTACAGAACAGTCATTCACTAGCACGTTTAATAGCTATGACTAAAATCAATCCCACACTTTTGCACATATATACCTTTACCTTTGGTTAACCTTTGGTTAGCTTCCGCCCCAATTGTACATTCTGACGAAGGTCAAGCTTTTCACTCCACCTTAGACCTACAGTTTAACGTGGAATCCGAAAACGCCCCATCAGCAGCCCAGTGTCTTAACCACTAGGCCACCTATGGTACCCATTTATCTATCAACCACTTTTTTATTGTGTGGAAGGATGAACAGCTGGGTTTTGCGGCACGCCTGCTGCCGTCGGGTCTCGAACCCGGGTCCGATGGATTCGTAGTCAGCGACGCTAACCACTACACCACCGAGGCGCATATAATATATATATATATATATATATATATATATATATATATATATATATATATAAAACGGCTGTCATAATTTTCCACCCACTCTAGACTTACAGGTTAGTCGTTATAAACGGAAGACTTGTATTACAAATCTAAAAATAACTTTAATATCCATGTTTTCAAATTAAATAATTTTGATAAGAAAAGTTCCTTAACTGTTGGTAACATAAGCGAAACAGCGTTGATAAGAAAATACCAATGGGTTAATATAATTTATTAACAATCTCCTCACGGTTCATCTCTCGTATCTAATATCAAAATAGCACACACACACACACACACACACACACACACACACATACATACCTTTCCAACTGTTCAGACTATTTTTAAGGTGCAAATTTGATTGTCAAGCACATATTTTTACCCAATCGTATCGTCGGTATGTTTTAAAACACTCAGCTGATATACCTAAACCCTCGTTACATCATTCTGACATGTAGTCGAATGTAAATTGTTTTACTCAACTAATAAATCACATCAACAGAAGCATACACACAAACATTTAATATTTTATCAGCGATGAAATCGGGATTTGCTTTAGATGCTAGTCAGGCTTCATCATTGAACATTTTCTTTACGAGCCTACCATCTCTGGAGCTATCAAATAAGGAGTAGCTAATGAAATTAATTTTTAATAATTTCAAGGGTTCATAATTCTCTAAGTATCTGCTTTATTTTTAATTAAGAGGCCAGTAAAGCCTAAAGCTTAAGGCCACAATAAAATAAATAGTCCAACTTCACAATTATTTGTATTAATACAAAATTGTTAAATTATATTTATTCTATCAATGGAAGTTATTCATTCCAATTCAGATATAAAATTAATTTACCTGTCGGACAGAAATAACTTCTACGCTGAGATTCAAAGTATACACGTGCTCAGCTACCTTTTCACCTTTTTGAGCAAGTGTGAAGACTTAAATTAACTACAGAAAAATATGTGTAAATGTTTCGTATCCTTCTGAGACGATGCAATTTTTTAAAAATCAAAGCTTTGAGTGGGATCCGAACCACTACCCTACAGAGGGAGGAAGCCCAGAGAGGTACGGTATTCTTTAAAATATAAAGTCCTAGCCGAGAGTCGGGTCCATGATCCTCAAATTAGGGTACGAAAACGGGGAAAGAGAAGAAAAGGAAGGATATATTTTTCTTTGTAAGAGTATAACAACCTTTAAATGAAATAAATAATTAAAATTAAAAATAATTAAAAACATAATTAAAAATGATGATAAAATTAATATCAATAATAATAATATAGGATAATAAACAAACAGGAACATTGTCATCTCAGCTTATATAATAATAATAATAATAATAATAAGGCACAACTTGGATGTGTCAATTCATAGTAAGACAACTTTCGGCCTTTATATATATTCTATTTTATATTTACCAGCACCGAGTTCGAAATTTATTTGTTAGTCCATGCCGCGGGTCACTACATCATCATGCGTGAGAAATATCAGATTTAAATACTCACGGGTATTATTTGACCTAGTGAATAAAATTATGCTAGGTTTTGTTTAAAGTAAATAATAATAACAATAATAATAATAATAATGGCGATTAAATTCGATGATACTTACGGTACACTAACGATGAGGAGGGGAGGCGGCTAAATTAGCCCCAGCTTGTGTAAAGAAAGGCTGAGGACGTACGACCGTCATCACGACAGATACAGGTAAAGTCGCGTTATCTTGGGAGGAGGCACAAACATGCTATGCATCCTGCTCCTGAAGAATCATGCACCAGGACTAAAATTCAACTCGTTTAATTTAAAAAAATCATTTGTTTAATAAACCTCAAAAGAATTTCATACCCAAAGAATTTCATTTAACAATTTCACTAACAAAAGAAATAAAACATTATTAATAATTTCACTCATTGCTTATTTCAAAAGCGATTAGCCCCACTTCAGAGTACCATGCTTCATGTATTTAACCATTTCAGCTCATTGCCTAAGACTTCCATCAAATTATATGAAGTACTTTTTTATCACGCCCAGAATCTATTTGAAAGTTTATCCAGAGCACTTAATTCGTGTAAGCTCCAGTAACACTTCATTTATTTTGTACAAAAATTTCAAAACATTTCACGCCCAAAGAACTGCATTTAACAATTTCACGTCCAAAAGAATTAAATCACTTTATTATTAATTTCATTCTTAGCGATACTTAAAACTCGCTCCTCTACCAAACCGGGTCGAGCAGGCGGGGCAAGAAAGGACCCTTTTATGGTTCTTAGAAGTTGTGAGGGTGAAAGTCTTGGTAGCTCAGCTCGGCTCTACGCATCCGAGTTTCACACTGTATCATGTTTCACTCTGTATCATGAAAGGAAACAAAACAGTTCATAGAGACGTTCTATCGTCACCGTAAATTATGGAAGGGGATAGCGCATTGTTTTAAAATTATTTTCAGATTTAGGGGCTGTAAAAGTTTATATATATATATATATATATATATATATATATATATATATCACAGGTAAGGTAAGAAGCAGTTGTTCTCGCTGGACCATAAATTATGGAAACGGCTAATGCGCCACGAATACCTCCCACAATTTTTTAAATTCGTCTTCCAGTTTTAAGACATCTCTATCTGTATATATATATTACACACACAGTATATATATATATATATATATATATATATATATATATTATATATATATATATATATATGATGCTGAAAATGATGAAGATACTGCTGCAAACATGAATTGCTAGAAGGTTATGTTTTAGCATTAAGTCGGATAGTGTCTACCGTTTATGATGATATTATAGAATGGAAAATAAAATAATAGCATCATAGAGCAATTGTAGTGTTCATTGTGATTTTAAATCAAAGAACGTGAGAGAGAGAGAGAGAGAGATCCTGGGATTTCTCGCCCTGCCGCCTCAGGGAACATACCGATGGTTCCTGGGCTCCTTTCCTTCTCGTCTCACGTAAAATAGCTTGGATGCGAAACATTTTAATGTATATACTCTGTTTTCTATAAATTATCAGTCTCTCTCCATCACACATGCCTGCTTGGTGTAGGCGGAAATGTTCACTTGCATCGCGTTTGGTGCTCAATTTGAACCTTAAACAATTGATACTGATCAGGCGAAAGTGAATAAAATTAATAATAAAGTTATTTAATTCTTTTGGTCATGAAATTGTTAAATGAAGTTCTTTGGGCGTGAAATGTTTTTGAAATTTTTGTAAAAAAATAAATGGTGTTAATAGAGCTTACACGAATTAAGGGCTCTAGATAAACTTTCAAATAGATTCTGGGCGTGATAAAAAAGTACTTCATATAATTTGATGGAAGTCAGGCAATGAGTTGAAATGGTTAAATACATGAAGCATGGTACTCTGAAGTGGGGCTAATCGCCTTTTAAATAAAATTAAACGAGTTGAATTTCAGTCCTGGTGCATGATTTTTCAGGAGCAGGATGCATCGCATGTTTGTGCCTCCTCCCAAGATAACGCGACTTTACCTGTATCTGTCGTGATGACAGTCGTACGTCCTCAGCCTTTCTTTACACAAGCTGGGGCTAATTTAGCCGACTCCCCTCCTCATCGTTAGTGTACTGTAAGTATCATCGAATTTAATCGCCATTATTATTATTATTGTTATTATTATTTACTTTAAACAAAACCTAGCATAATTTCATTCACTAGGTCAAATAATACCCGTGAGTATTTAAATCTGACATTTCTCACGCATGATGATGTAGTGACCCGCGGCATGGACTAACAAATAAATTTCGAACTCGGTGCTGGTAAAATAGGAAATAGAATATATATAAAGGCCGAAAGTTGTCTTACTATGAATTGACACATCCAAGTTGTGCCTTATTATTATTATTATTATTATATAAGCTGAGATGACAGTGTTCCTGTTTGTTTATTATCCTATATTATTATTATTGATATTAATTTTATCATCATTTTTAATTATGTTTTTAATTATTTTTAATTTTAATTATTTATTTCATTTAAAGGTTGTTATACTCTTACAAAGAAAAATATATCCTTCCTTTTCTTCTCTTTCCCCGTTTTCGTACCCTAATTTGATGATCATGGACCCGACTCTCGGCTAGGACTTCATATTTTAACGAATACCGCACCTCTCTGGGTTTCCCTCCCTCTGTAGGGTAGTGATTCGGATCCCACTCAAAGCTTTGATTTTTAAAAAATTGCATCGTCTCAGAAGGATACGAAACATTTACACATATTTTTCTGTAGTTAATTTAAGTCTTCACACCTGCTCAAAAAGGTAAAAAGGTAGCTGAGCACGTGTATACTTTGAATCTCAGCATGGAAGTTATTTCTGTCCGACAGGTAAACTAATTTTATATCTGAATTGGAATGAATAACTTTCATTGATAGAATAAATACAATTTAACAATTTTGTTTTAATACAAATAATTGTGAAGTAGTTGGACTATTTATTTTATTGTGGCCTTAAGCTTTAGGCTTTACTGGCCTCTTAATTAAAAATAAAGCAGATACTTATTAGAGAATTATGAACCCTTGAAATTATTAAAAATTAATTTTATTAGCTACTTCTTATTTGATAGCTCCAGAGATGGTAGGCTCGTAAAGAAAATGTTAAATGATGAAGCCTGACTAGCATCTAAAGCAAATCCCGATTTCATCGCTGATAAAATATAAAATGTTTGTGTCTATGCTTCTGTCGATGTGATTTATTAATTGAGTAAAACAATTTACATTCGACACATATCAGAATGATGTAACGAGGGTTTAGGTATATCAGCTGAGTGTTTTAAAACATACCGACCATACGATTGGGTAAAAATATGTGCTTGACAATCAAATTTATTTGCACCTTAAAAATAGTCTGAACAGTTGGAAAGGTGTGTGTGTGTGTGTGTGTGTGTGTGTGTGTGTGTGTGTGTGTGTGTGTGTGCTTTTTGTACGATTTCGATATTAGATACGAGAGATGAACCGTGAGGAGATTGTTAATAAATTATATTAACCCGTTGGTCTTTTCTTATCAAAGCTGTTTCGCTTATGTTACCAACAGTTAAAGAACTTTTCTTATCAAAATTATTTAATTTGAAAACATGGGTAATAAAGTTATTTTTAGACTTGTAATACAAGTCTTCCGTTTATATTTTATTTGCAAAACTAGAAGACAGGAAGGTTCCCATGTACATATTAAGTTTATTGAAATTTTGGTATACCCACCAATCTTTCACTGTTAGGTGGGGCAATGTACTATCCGAGTGTTTTGGCTCCTCTTGCGGGGTGAGACAAGGCACCTTGCTCTCCCCTATGCTGTTTAATGTGTATATTGATGGATTAATTGCTTCACTTAATGAGGCAACAGTGGAATGTTGTATAGATAACACAAGGATAAATAGCTTAGTTAACGCGTGACGCACATGTACACAGTGTCAACTGATGCCCAGAGGCACTGGCTGATGTGCCAACTGGCTGATTAAGCCACCTGGCTGATTAGAGCCCTATTAAAGAGCGGCGGCACGGCTGAAGACCTCATATGCGTCTGACAGCTGTCGGGCGAACACCTCTCTTCCTTTCTCTCTCTCTTAGGTTAGGTCTCCCTTTGGGGGCATCAGCTTGGGGGATAACTCCGCCTTCAAGTTGCATAACCCTTTGGGGGGTTCAGCTTGGGGGATGCCTCCAAGTTGCAACATTCCCCCTCCCCGTGCCGTGCAACAAAGGGGGCTTGCATCAAAGGGGGTGGGGGTTGGCACCAAGGGGGGGCGCTCTTGCAACATTGATCAACATTTGCAATTGCATTTGCAATCTACCATTTTGCGCCCATGCTACTTGCATCATAATACGAGATTTATTGTTAATCATTTATTTTGTACAAAATGTTTATATTATGCATATTATTATTTTATTTATACGTTTATATATAATATGTATATATTTATTTAAATATACTGCATGTATACATCATCATGTTTGTGTGTATATATATATATATAAAATGTTTATTACTTTTATTCACGCAATGCATGGATAACACTGGTATGCATCAATTTTGCTGTCAAGGGTTTTGTAAGTGATTCTTATAGAGTTTTTCCTGCTGATTTCGAATCTGCAATCCGTTTTTCTCAATCAGCTCAGGTTATCCGGTTATGGCCTCATAAGTAAAATAGAATTTTTGTGATTTTGTCAAAGCGGAATTGGAACAGTAACATCTATCATCACTTGTTTCACTTGTATAATATCTTTTTTGACTTTTCAGACATATAGATAAAATATTTCATAATGAATAGAGCGTGTAAAAATGATCCCAATAGATTCTGCTACATATGTGCGACGGTTACCATGCCAAATAACCAGTCCCAAATCACTAAATTTGTGAAGACAATGTATAGAGCATACTTTAGAATTAAGCTAGGGGACCAGGACAAAAATTTCGCCCCTCATATGTGCTGCAAGACGTGCATTGAAAATTTGAGAAGATGGAGCAAAGGCAGAGCGAAATCTTTGCCTTTTGGAATTCCCATGATTTCGAGAGAAGGAAAGGATCACGTGACAGATTGCTATTTCTGCATGACAAACCTCCAAGGTGGGCTTATAAATTTATTTTTCTTAAATATTTTGAAATCCTCGTATGAAACTTGACATAATATTCACCATAATGTAATATTCACCATATATAGCATAATATTCACCATAATGGTAATCATACATTTACATATACATATTGTTATAGAAAATACATTTACATATACATATTGTTATAGAAAATACATTTACACATACATATTGTTATACAAGTTACATTTACATATACAATGATTGTATATTTTCTTTCTTTTTCATTCATATTGTCCCCGAAGGGACAATATGAATGAAAAAGAAAGAAAATATACAGACTCCATCGACCTATTTCATATCTTACAGACCGCAGCCTTCCCTCACGAGCCGCCACTGTCTGAATGCTTCTTCTATTTCATATGCAAGTTTTATATCCATGTTTCTGTGTTTCTATTTTCAGGAGTTAACAAGAAGAATAAACACATTGTTTTATACCCTGACATTCCTTCTGCTATGAGACCTGTACCCCATGGTCCTGGAATTCCAATACCCGACCCACCTCAAACCCTGGACTTCGATGATTCTGATGATGAATCAATGACAAATGCCAATGACCAGTCCCAGTCGTATATACCTCAAAATACCGCTTCAAATGAGCCGAGGCCTCTCAACCAGGCCAAACTTAATGATCTTACCAGGGATTTAGGACTTTCCAAATTAGCTGCCGAGATCTTGGGCTCACGACTTCGAGAGGACAACTTGCTGGCTCCGGGAACAACATTCTCCTGGTATAGGAAACGAGAGGAAGAATTCCGCAAGTTTTTTGCAGTGCACGAAAATACCTCTTCCTTAGTGTACTGCTGCAATGTTGAGGGGCTAATCGAATCCTTGGGCCTGCCATATAACGCATCAGAATGGAAGCTATTTATAGACTCGTCTAAACGAAGTTTGAAAGCAGTACTTCTCAACATTGGGAATAGGGTTGCATCAGTCCCTGTAGCACATTCCGTACAACTTACTGAGAGCTACGATAACATGAAAATTTTACTGGATGCTCTCGTATACGACCAACATAACTGGAGGATCTGTGGAGATTTGAAGGTAATACTAATATCATAAGTAAACTATTGCTATTGACTATGTTGTTTTTCCAAAGGTTATTTGAAAGCGTATAAGAACACTTAACTTCCCCACAGAAGTGATACAGTCCAATGCATAGATTTTTTTATCTGATAGAACAAATTCTCTAAATTCTTTAAATATTTTCATTTTTTTCAGATTGTGGCATTTGTATTGGGAATGCAAGGGGGATACACGAAATACCCATGTTTCCTCTGCAAATGGGATAGCCGAGCGGATGAGAAGCACTATGCACAGCGTGAATGGGCATCCAGAGAGAATTTTGAACCTGGGTCGCATAATGTCGTTTCAGTGCCCCTTGTACCACCAACAAAAAGTTTGCTCCCACCACTTCATATTAAGCTGGGCTTGATGAAAAATTTCATCAAATCAATGAATAAGGAGGGTTCAGCATTCCGATATCTCGAGAGTAAATTTCCTCATATATCTGATGCTAAACTAAATGCTGGGGTTTTTTATGGTCCTCAAATTCGAACTTTGATCAAGGATACTCAGTTCGAAAACAATGACTCCAACTGAGAAGAATGCCTGGCAGGCATTCAAATCAGTTGTCACTGATTTTCTTGGCAAGCGTAGAAGTCCAGAATACGAGTCCGTTGTCGAAAACTTGATGGAAGCTTTCAAAGCTCATGGGTCGCGCATGTCCATAAAAATGCACTTTTTGTGGTCCCACTTGGACTATTTTCCTTAAAATTGCGGGGATTATAGTGAGGAACAGGGTGAACGATTTCACCAAGATATCAAAATAATGGAAGAGAGGTACCAGGGAAACTGGGATATCAATATGCTGGCGGACTATTGCTGGTGTTTTAAGCGAGACGTGCCCGAAGAAAAACACAGACGGAAAGCCAAAAAAACTTCATTCCTTCCTCAATAAACTTTTTTCCATATTCATTGTATGAATAAAAGTATTTATTCACACAATGTTTTCATTTTTCACGAGTGTTCTTATAATATTACTCGTATCTACAGTGTTTAAGCTAAAAAAATCAATAAATTTGGGGATAAAATTGGACTTATAATAAATGGCCAATGGAGAAAAACCTTACCTGATTGAGGAAAACCAATGTCATTTTCGAATTCAGCATGGTCGAATTATATAATATGAGTTGAAAAAACCCTCACAGCAGACAAAAAAATTCATATCCATACCAGTGTAATAAGTTGACATTCCTCAAAATCTAAACATGCGATTCAATATCCTAATTTACTCAGCCATGCGACCTCTCACATTGTGACGATTCGCCAGTACCAAAACCATCAAAGACATGGACTTTAGATGATGATGAACCTGATGATGAATCTCCTAATGAACCTTTGGACAGACAAGATGACATTGAGACACAATTTCAACCACCTTCATCGGATGAACATCATTTAATTTCTCAGTCACAATTAAATGATCTTGTCAGAGAGTTGAATCTATCTAAAAATCAGGCTGACCTCTGAGGTTCTAGATTAAAAGGTTGGAATCTTTTACAAAAGACTGTAAAAACCTCATCATTTCGTAAGCGTCAGACACACTTCACATCGTTTTCCTCTAAGGAAAGTGATTTATTGTATTATAATAATGTGAACATTCTCATGGAGGCACTTGGTCAAGAACACAATCCTAAGGAATGGAGGGTTTTTTGTCGATTCATCAAAGTTGAGTGTGAAAGCTGTACTATTGCATAACGGTAATGTCTATCCTTCGGTTCCGATTGCACATAAAGTTCATATGAAGGAATCAATATTATGACAATATGCAGTTACTTTTGAAACATATTAACTATGATAAACACTCATGGCATATCTGTGGTGATTTGAAAGTGATTGCACTTCTCCTCGGCTTACAGTTAGGATATACAAAGTTCTCTTGTTTCATCTACGAGTGGGACAGGAAAGCGAACGGGAGTCATTATACACAGAAAGAGTGGCCACTACAACAAAATTTGGTTCCAGGACAGAAAACTGTTGCCCATCAACCCCTAGCAGATCCAGCAAAGGTATTCTTACCACCTCTCCATATCAAACTTGGTTTGATGAAAAATTTTGTAAAAGCCATGAATAAAGACGGACCTGGATTTCTATATCTAAAACAGAAGTTCCCTAGAATCAAAGAAGCAAAAATCAAAGAAGGTATTTTTGTGGGCTCACAGATGAGGGAAGTAATAAAAGACGCTACATTTGTTAAGTTTTTGAATGAGGTTGAAAGAATAGCATAGAAAGCTTTTAAAGAAGTGACTACGAATTTCCTCGGCAGCTTCAAATCAGAAAATTATGTTTCTCTGGTGGCGCAAATGATTAGTGCTTACCAAACCATGGGGTGTAACGTCTCTTTCAAAATGCATTTCCTGCACTCCCACCTGGACTTCTTCCCATAATACCTGGGCTCTGTCAGCGATGAGCATGGTGAAAGATTTCATGACGATATATCAACTATGGAAAAGCGGTACCGAGGAAGATATAGCCACATTATGTTGGCCGACTACTGTTGGATACTTATAAGAGAAGCCCCTGGTACTAGTTATAAGCGAAAGTCGGCTGCAAAAACATTTTAGGTAAAGCACTTCTTTTTTGTACGATTTTTTGTACCAAAACAGTAAGAAAATCTGTCAATTTTCATTTGCATTTCATTCGGAATTGGTGGGTGATAGAAAACCTCTGTTTTCAAATTCGTAATCAGCGTAAAATAGTACATTGGAATCACATAAACTCATTCGAAGGAGGAAGCAAGTTCTATTTTTTTGTTCAAAGAATTATTTTTCATACTGTCAAAATTGCATCTTTTTTGTCATAACATATGTATAGTTATACTCGTGATACGTTGTTTCAAGTTTCAACTTTAAATTTCTTCCATTTATTTGTTGAAAATACACGTTATGTTCATCACTCACATTTATCATACTTTCAATTTGTATAATGTCAGAAGCTTTACTCGTGGACGACTTCATGCGAGTGACAATAGAACAACCTATTAAAATCCGGGTAGGTAGGTGCATACGGTAGCTATGTTTTTAAACCTTCCCGTCAGGGCCGGATTTAGGACTAAGGGGGCCCCTGGGCTTGGCAGTGATTTGTAGAGACCCTGGGCAGGGCCGGGTTTAGGATGGAGGCCACTGGGCAGTGATTGGCAGTAGTATAGCCGCAAAAGGTTAGAGTGCAGGAATGTTGCAAGTGATTACGTAATGTTGCAAATGGGGGTGGGGTTGTTGCAAAGGGGGTGGGGGTGTTGCAAAAAAGGGGGGAAATTCCCCCCAAAGGGCCCTTTGTTGCCAACCGGGGTTGCAAGGGGCATGCAACTTGGAGGTGGAGTTCTCCCCCAAGCTATTCCCACCAAAGGGCCAGAAAGGAGGAGAGGTGTTCACCTGGCAGGAGCCAAGTGCATATTAAGACTTCAGCCGAGTAGGCGTTGTCTTATAGGCTCAGCCAGTTGGTTTAGAAGGCGTAAATGGCTTGAGTTGCCAGATAGCGCTATGTATTCACTTTGTGCTATATATTTAATTCTAATCGAAGACTGATTTGCCAGATACCACTTTTTAACGATACCATTGTATAAATTATTATAGACTCCTAATCAGCCAGTTGGCTTAGAAGGCGTAAATGGCTTGAGTTGCCAGATACCACTTTTTAGCGATACCATTGTATACATTATTATATTTCTTAAAAGTTGGTTTAGATTACCGGTAGTAGGTTTAGAAGGCGTAACATGATATAATTAAGTAAAACAACATTGCATCATTCTGTTTATTATAAATATATAGAAAATAAATATACATTTCAATAATAATTGAGGAATATGCATATAATCATAACAGTACAGGAAATATATAGTTTATATACACACAATTATGGAGATATACATAAAAAAATATACATTTCAAATAGAAATAAATATACATTTCAATAATAATAGAAATATGCATATAATCATAACAGTACAGGGGAAATATCACGCAAAATATATAAATACATTTCAATAATAATAGAAATATGTATATAATCATAACAGTACAGGAGAAATATCCCGCAAAATATATAAATACATTTCAATAATAATAGAAATATGCATATAATCATAACAGTACAGGAGAAATATCACGCAAAATATATAAATACATTTCACTTTTTTTTCAATATATTAAACTCGCATTTAATCGAGTTTACAATTACATCATTATTGCTCTGCATTACGCAGTATATGCGGCTTAATAATATTTCACCGCTTAAAGTATAGGGAAACCTGTATTCGATATGAAGGGCTTTCATATCGTTCAGTACTATTTTTGTTCCCACTTTACAACCGGTTGGTAAGTCATCTTTAAATACGTCTAGAATACAATCAAAAGCACGCACAAAGAGTTCATAGTTAGCTACATTATTAAACACAAGTTTATAAACACGCTTTTCCAATCGAGGGTTTATTTCTACCGACTCGAGCTTTTCAATCGTGAACTCACTCAACATAACGGCAATTGAAGTAATCTTCTAAATCGATACGACAACTGCGCGTTATATAAAGAAATAGTTCTTCAGGGTGAACGGTGTAGGTGAGCTCAGCCTTGTACCGATCAATTGCTTTGTACCAAAGTTCATGGTATTTCAAAGAGTCTAAACTTTTTAAATAAACGTCCAGCTCTAGACCATTCTCACTAGCCCTACACTCGGTAAACCCATCGAGCAGAGCGGTGTAGGCGTATTCAAGTACTGTATCAAAATAAAGCATATCCGTAACACGCGCGTCTAATATAGGTTTCAGCTTACGGAATCCGACGATTTCAAACATTCTGTCGAGGATGAAACGGTTTCGCGTAGGAATAAGAGCGTTATTATCAGAAGCATTCTTCCACATCAGCCGTATATCAATGCACGGCCGATCGTTATTTATACACAACGTACATACAACGGCGTATGAGGGTGCGTCACTAATCTGCTCTCTTGTACCTACGTTAGCAGGTATTTTATAACGATCTTCACTCCACTTCTCAACTATCACGAATATTCTATTCATCTCCTCGACACTTAAATAAACCCGTTTGTTTGTTTGTCTACATTCCGTTTCCAGCACATAGCTAACGGTACCGGAATTACGCCTGAACACGCGCAACGATTTCGTCACGGACACATCGTACGAGTCGTTGAGAATGCTGCTCAAAGGAAATTCCATCGTATTCGAGGAGCGCACGTCCACTCGGCTCAAGCTCTGAGATAACTATGAGCCGTGTGAGGCACGCAGGTTGGCAGGAACGGTTCGACGGGCGGCTGACTCGATGATACGTGAATGGGCTTGTTCGTATGATCCGCGAGTCGCACCGAATTGTTGTACATATTTGTTTTTCCGGTACAAGAATTAATTTTATCACTACCAGCCTACGCACCAGACAGTTTCCCTCAGGATAAGAACTAGGCACATTTTATGTTTTACTAAACATCTTCACACTCCGGCGCACTATTTGAGAGGAACATATGCTCATATTTTTCCTTTCTGCCCATCAAACGATACTCGTCTCTAAAGTCTGTTAAAAACTCACGCAAGGCACTAGCCACAACCTCACTACGAACCTCATCATGATATACGTTAATATAGTGATAAAAATACTTAGGATTGTCCATGATCACGAGATTCACATTTTCAGTCGTAGGGTATGAGTAATAGGGCGGATCGAAAATGAGGTTTTTAAACTTCCTTTCGAAATTCAAATATGGCTAGTGCGGAAAATATGTGGGTGCTATAGATAATGACTGTGCATAAATATTAGTCCTGCGAAATTATATCTTCAGGTGCCACAAAGCCGTCGAAAAAAGTGAAATATAATGATTTTCTTATATTCTGCATTAGTACAATAACTGAAACTTACTTGTTATTATTATATATTAAGTGTTCCAATTACCAAAATAGTTACTGAATTACGCAGCTCTTAGTTTATTTAGATCAATGTTCTTTTGATTAATGATCTAAATAATCCAGAACTCACCACGAGGAGGTGGCTGCGTGTCGAGCTCCACCCATGCCCTCCCAACCACCCATCCTTGCACATGTTTTTTTCTATTAACGTTTTATTTAAACTTTATATTCAGCTTTACTTTCGAATGATGGCATTTTTTTACGTGACTGAAGTGTTGATCTTATGAAGCCATCTCGCGCGTTCAATCCAAATACTTTTGATGATGCTTCAGTCACTAATTTTACCATTCTTTCTACTACTTGTGTATGACAAGGGAATTTCTCGAATGGAGGGGTACTCTTGTTTTCTATGAATTCTTCAATCTCATTTTCTGTCAGGTGTCTTGTCACAGGTGGTTCAGTGACAATGCATTTTTGCCAATTAATTAAATCAGTATAATCAGTAGCTTCAAATTGAATAACAGGTACTGTGAAACGCCTCACAACTTTTTCCTTGTTTGTTTGCCTTGCTTTCTTTATTCGCCTCCACGCTAATTCTCTTATGGCGCTGCGGTCATCATGAATCATTGATGCTAGAATATTTTCTGGATTTGCAAAAAATGCATTTCTTTGTATGACAGGGTTTACAATATCCTTTACTTCGTCATTCAGTGTTCTTGTTAGTTCAATAGTTTTGAAAACATGTTTTGAGCCATTGACAAAAGACGTACTTTGCTTAATAGAAAACCACATTGGGATGTAGACCTTCATTATAAAAAAAGCAATGTTCATGAGGTTCTCAGATGGACTTACAGTTGAAACGTATAGACGAAGCAAACGATTTGCTGTAGTCAGCCATCGTGAATGTGCCATTTTGCCTGGACTACGATGAGCAAGATCTGGAGAGCAATATCCCTTTGTTATGGCCTGATGAATATCAATTAGATATTTTTGGTCGGTGCTAAGATCTTCACAGTCTACAGTTGGTTCCTCAGCATCAATCCTTTCAAACTCGACAATAGGAAGACTCTCACAGTTCTCTAATTCCATGCCAATAGGACCGGTGAATCCGCGGGGGCCAGATGTTTTTCCATCCAGCTTTGCAACTAAATGGCGTAATGGCAATTCATTGGCATGGAGCTGGCACACTAAATGTTG
Organism: Bathynomus jamesi; assembly: GCA_023014485.1. Classification (NCBI taxonomy): domain Eukaryota; kingdom Metazoa; phylum Arthropoda; class Malacostraca; order Isopoda; family Cirolanidae; genus Bathynomus; species Bathynomus jamesi. The sequence goes on from JAJOZX010000337.1 coordinate 872,855, forward strand.
AACTGGCTTCTTCAGCTTCAATTCTATAAGCCTTATAACGCCTCCCTTTTCTCCAGTGTTGACTGCTGCACCATCGCATCCAATGGCAACAAGGTTTTCCAGGTTCATGTCATTATTTCCAATATACTCAAACATTCCTTTACATATTTCTTCAGCTGATCCAGAATTCACAGAATAATGGCCCAAATAATCTGAACCAGGTTCTCTCACTAAAGTGATATGTTCTTCTGTTACCTTCTTCTGATATACTTTGGACTCTTTTTTTTCTTGGAAGAGTGTAGAATCTTTTCGACCATCAAAATAGATTCCTCTGATTGGGACCTGATTTTGATCTTTCATAATTTCTGATCTCTTCTTTTGTCTTTCTCTTCTGATTTTACTCCTATCCACTACTTCAGATGTATTGTCAATAGAAACTTCTCCAATATCTTGCAATACTGCACTAACAATGAATGCTGCAGCTCGATCTGAAACTGCAGTCCTGTCACAAGCAGTAGCCACTGAAGGTAGATTTGTAGTTTTCCTTTTCTTGAATAATTGTTCTTCAGGTTGTTCGAGCTTTCTCTTCGAGCTAACTGGCTCTGGAAATGTATCGTCTGATATTTCGCCAGATTCACTTTCACTATTTGATGTCGATGATGATAATTCAACATTTGTATCCTGCAATTTCTCCTGTGAAGATTCTTTTGTGAGCCTCACAGCTTCTTTTGCTTTCTTAGCAACGTAGATGCTTTTTTCTTTGAGAGTGTAATATCTACTCTATCAATAAACAGTTTTCTTTCACTCCTTTGATCTAAGAGGAACGTCACTTCTTCCTTTGGAACCGTTTTTTCTTTGGGACAAGAACATTGTGTTAGTACTTTGCACTTGCACGCTGCAATGTCAAAAAGTTTCGTGTGTGCTTCTTTTTTGAACATATCAATCTTTGCTTTGTAAGCTTCAGAATTTTTTCTGCTTTGGTATGGCTTCATAATGACACGATACTTTTCGTGGTAGCTTCTGAACATTGTTTCAATTCGCCTGTCTGACAGAATTGGGACGGAAGCACTTTCCCAAATTGTTTTCAATTTATCAACAACTTGTTCTAATATTTGAGATATTGAAGGATCTTATTAGTATTCTGTTTCAAATCGTTTCTTACAAACAAGTAATATTTAAAAACTCCTTCGTATGTAGGAAGATTCCTGTGCCACAAATCTTCCCCCATACCAAACATGGGGCACTCAGTTGAGGCCCTGGTTGATTTTGCACAAACTCGAGACATTTTGAAAGTATACAAATCTGAAAAAGAAAGAGCTAATATCAATTATACGTTAATTTCAGTTAATAGTACATGGCAAACTTAGGGCAACACAATACAGAAATGCAAAAATATAAGAAATATAGTTTAGACTATCTGAGTAACGCCAACAACAGAACACCCACCTGCTACGAGAGCGACAGCTACACTGAACCGAGGTACTCACGTGACAGCTGAGTGAGCTGACTATAGAAAACTGTTTTTAGAGAATAGAAACTTTTTTTAAAGGTTGACTGAGCTATTTTTATACAAGTGTGAATAAATTCTTGTCTATTGTGCATCGAGGACTCTTCTGTAATTATTGGTTAAAATCTGCTTTTTTCAATTTTTTTCAATATTGAAGGTCATTGTGGCACCTGAAATATTAATGTTATGATTTTACATTTATACCAGCTTATTTCCTCACTACTCCACACATTTTCCACACTAGCCAATTTGAAAATTCGAAAAATGAGTTTTTCACTCCGCCCTAATGAGTAATCGACATGGTGTAGCATGACGTAATACCGCTTGTCACACCACCCATCCGCAAGACTCATTATCCATACCTGCTGCTTCTCTTCTGCTCGCGTTGTTTCTTTTACTTCACGGTATATGTGAGACTTTATAAAGTTTAGCTCTACAGCATACTTCAGCACATCGTCTGTGCAACGAAAGCCTTCAACGGTCTCACCAGAGCATCCGTAGAGTATTTGTACATCTTGGAGCTTCGCACAATCCAATGTGGTTTTAAAAGAGGCATAGGAGGGGGGAATAGGAAGTTTTTCGGTATCCACCACATCCTGACACTTTGCTGAATACCATTTCATAAACGTTGTACAAGCAATATTAAAGGTAGCCATTTGAATACACGTCTGATCTTTTCTTCTGAATACACGTCTGATCTCTCGGGCTTACTGCAGTCGACTGACCACGCAGGGACTCCCAGATAGTAGCATGACTCACGGTCTTACAGTGGGCGGAGCTTAGAACTTTCACCTGTGCACACACACACCACACAAAGGAGAAAGTGAAACGCTAATTGAAACATGATTTATTTAATAAACGAGATATTCAAGTTATATATATTTACAAATACGATTTAATAAACGAGATATTCAAGTTATATATATATATATATATATATATATATATATATATATATATATATATGATACACACAGACAGTGCTGGAACAAGGAACTCTTCTGGGAAAATTAAATCCACTGTAGTCCGAATAAGTAATGGTAAATGACAAATACCATAGTTTTTCTTTTTCATGATGCTAGCCCGACGTGGGCAACGGGTCACTCGCAAAGAGGTCCCATAAATATAGCTTCCCTCACCAGCTATCTGCAAAGCAGACAGGATCCAGCTTTGGGACATGGATCTAGGGTTTAAAGCAGCCTAGCCCTGCTACATTTAGAACCTCAATATAAGCAAAAGACTCGCTTCCTTCACGTCAGATTGAATACATAAAAGAAAAAGGGGTAACTATTATATTTTTAGCCAAAAACCAAAACTTAAACCTCAACTGGTAGAATTGAGCGTCCACTTTTCAAGGCACATAACATGTCCGTTTCAAGATGGGAATGAACTCAGAATGGTCCCCTGAGTTTCCCATCTTGAAACGGACAAGATGGGAAACGATTCGAAATGACCTAGTTTCTGCCTTTCCTCGTGTGCGTGTGGTGTGTGTGTGTGCACGAGTTGTTTATTCGTTTATTATATATATATATATATATATATATATATATATATATATATATATACGGGTTTGGGGAATGACAATCGTGTGTTTGATTTTTTCCGTAAATTTTCTTTTCATTTGGAGTGAAGGGAGACTTATCAGGGATTGGGGGGAAGGTCTCTCAACCAGCAGGTGTTCTTCGAAAATATAAAGATGTCATTAGTCGTCCGACCCCGTTATAGCGGATTGTGTTTTGGTTAATTTCAATTGATTAATTGCTTTAGATTTCGTTTTTTTTTCAATTTTCTTCGCAGGGGATTGGGGGGAATGAGGCTCGTGTGTTTCGTAAATTTTCATTTCGTTTCGTTATTCGTGACTTAAATATTTATAATAAAAATTAAGTGTGTAAAAATTATTTATTTAATAAACAGAATTTAATTGGATTCATCTACCGTCATATAAATATATATTGTGGTACACTATTTAAATGGATGATTAATATATGGTTTTTGCTATCTGGAATACATGGCGCTATATGGCAACTCAGCCAGAATAGAGGTTTATAAAAGACCGAGAGACGACTGACGGAGTCATTACAAGCTCGGCTCCCAGCCGAGCAAGGACCTCTGGTCCTTCTCTTTCTGGCCCTTTGGGAAAACCCCTTAGAGGCCTCTTAGGTTAGGTAAACGAAAATAGCTTGGGGGAGAACTCCGCCTCCAAGTTGCATGCCTTGTAATCAAAGGCACCTACTCTCTCTCTCTCTCTCTCTCTCCTTCAGGTGTACCCCTCCCCCCCTTTGGCTCAGCCAACTGACTGGTTCAGCCAACTGGCTGATTAGGAGCCTATAAAACAACGCCTACTCGGCTGAAGTCTTAATATGCACTTGGCTCATGCCAGGTGAACACCTCTCCTCCTTTCTCTACTCCTTTCTCTCCTTTCTGGCCCTTTGGGGGGAATAGCTTGGGGGAGAACTCCGCCTCCAAGTTGCATGCCCCTTGCAACCCCGGTTGGCAACAAAGGGCCCTTTGGGGGGTATTTTGGGGGGAATTCCCCCCTTTTGCAACACCCCACCCCCCTTTTGCAACATTACGTAATCACTTGCAACATTCTTGCTCTCTAACCTTTTGCGGCTATACTACTATTGACTGGTCACCTAATTACAATAGTTCTCACTTCTCCATGCCCTAAAATCTGGACTTCACAGTACGACTTTTTATTATCTAAAACACAAATACAAAAGTATATCACATAACAATTTTATTCCATAATATATGCCTGTGGATACAGAAGTGACTTACAACTGAACAAGAGCATGCCAGACAACTGAGAAAGAACATTACGCTTATTACAATGTACGTATGACAAAAGCAACAGCAACTACAATTTACATTAGAGTACAGCATACTGTCAATTTTTATAGACCAGATATTTTGTTAAAGACCCGGCACCTTGTGAGCCTTGCGTCCAGTAAAGTCATTGATGAGCTCGTCGAAGTGTACCTCACGCAAAATATCATATTCTACACTCATTAGTTCCAAAAAGGTGAGCCGTTCCTGTGTCATGGTTGTGCGTAAACTATTCTTGATGTGTTTCATTTTCGAAAACGAACGCTCATCACTGCAGTTGGTAACCATCAGTTATTTCTACATTAGGAAATACATCTTTAACAAGTTTATCAAGAATCAACTTGTACAGATGTTCTTTGCCGATATTATCGTCTTTTTCGTCTTTGGACATCTTTGAGAATTCACCAAACTGGATAAGCTCACTACCAAGGCATTGATCCAGATCGTCTTTGTAGATGTCGCTGCATTCTGAATCTCTTCAGGACTGAGCGTTTCCAGTTGACCCAAGAAATCAAACCGAGGAGAAATTAGTTCATAAGAAGAGAACCGTTGCATCAGAGAGCTGAGAACTGATCGATAACCGGTATGTAATTTTTAACGTGAAACTTCTGCGAAGGAGAGAGCTAAATATAATGCCAATTATTCACATTTGTCGCTCATAGGGGATCTTTTCCGTTGTATGTACTGTTTCCGATTTTATTGAAAATAAGATATTTAATGTAGAGTTTTACGCTGATTTAGGAAATGTAAGTCTTGTTTTGGAGAAATGAGCGGTTCAAAGGTTATGTTTGTTATTATAATTTTGTATTCGGTCAAAAACTATAACAATACAACTGAAAACTAATCCAAGAGTTATTGTATTCTTTAGTAATATTGGCTTATGTCACTAAGTATTTGTGTGAATAGATTTCGACCGTTATTTTCTGTCCGGTTAAGTTAAATGAATGCCCGGTTAGGTCAACTAAATACCCGGTTAGGTGAACTGAATGCCCGGTTAGGTCAACTGTACGCCCTTGATAATTGGTTAGGTTAAGTCGTGATATTTTCGTTAAAACTAACGAAAATATCATAACTTAACCTAACCAATCGTCAAGGGCATACAGTTGACCTAACCGGGTATTCAATTAACCTAACTGGGCATTCAGTTCACCTAACCGGGCATTCAGTTCACCTAACCTAACCTAACTTTTGAACCGCTCATTTCTTCAAACGAAGACTTACATTTTTTAAATCAGCGTACAAATCTACATTAAATATCTTATTTTCAACAAAATCGGAAACAATACATGAAACGGAAAAGATCCCTCATAGGTTATGAGATTTATTCTGTGAACTGAATTTTGTTTGTGCGTACACTGGACCGCATGTTCCACAAAAAGTGATATATTGGATATATATGGCAACATGTTACGTCACAGAAAGGCAGGGGGTGTAAAAAGTACTAAAATATGTTACTCAAGTTCAAGTACAAGTACTTTATTAAAAAGTTACTCAAGTACAAGTAAAAGTATCCATCCTGAAATTTACTTAAGTTAGAGTAAAAAAGTATCTATTGAATAAAGTACTCAAGTATCGAAAGTAAAAAGTACTCACAGTTCTCGCAAACCATAGGGCCTACCGGTACATTTATGTTGTGGGCCATGAGGTCTTTAAACAAAACGCTGCCTGTATGTAAATGATTTGAGAGGTCCCGCGTCTTAAGGTACCTAGGCGCCAAAATTAAAATTCACCAGAAATCGCCTCCAAAGTTCAACAATATTCTCGCAATAGTATCTCTGTTATTAATTGAGCTAGAACGTTCATTTTTGGCTAAATTAGAGTTCTAAATATGCTAATGAAGATGTTGTGGAGTTTTTGGAATAGATTTTCATATTTTATATTTTATATATATTTTTTTAAATTTTTTTATTTTCTTATTATGCCGAACTTTGGGTGAACTTTTGGCTGGCGATAGAGGTGAAAAAGTAGTTCGCTTCATAAGGTTTTCAACCATACTTCTAGTGTCGTAAGGTCATTAATATAACCCAAACCACGCGATAGAGGAAGGGTGAAAATAGTGATATCCATCAAAAACACGTTTTCGCCTGTGGTGGCGCTTAGGTATCTTAAGACGCGCGACCCCTCATTTGCCAAACTACGTAAATTACCAGTGATGTGAGATTTGTCTTTTTTTTAGGTATCTACAACACATTTGTTTTATATAATTGATTACACTTAGGGTTTAAGCCAAGTCATGCAGGCAACTATACGTGAAGTTGTTACAAATGTCATGCCAGTAATGAATATTGCACAAATCTTATTGTTTATTTCAGAATAAACTATATAAGGAATTAAAAAAACAGGTATATGCATACAACTATTAAAACCAACTATATTATGCACAAAATTTCTTATTCAATTTTAGAAGCAAATGATTTTCGAAGTCCCCCCAGTCAAGCCTTGCACGAAGAGGGCTGAAATTCATTCCAGCACAACTGAACAGACGCTCGCAGGCAACAGTAACGAAATGGATAAAATGAATTGTACTTGAGTAAAAGTACAAGTAATTCTCCCAAAAATTACTTACGTTAGAGTAAAAGTACTTGAAAATGTAAATACTCCTTAAAAAGTAGATACTAGGATCAGTAGGATGGTATCTTAAGTATGGTGCTTAAGTAAAATTACTTCGTTACCTTTGCACCCCTGCAGAAAGGTTAAGAAATACAAGAGATTTAATAAAGCTCAGCGGAACTTATTAACCAATTTTTATTTAGCAATTATTTATTTTATTCATCAATTAATCAATTTCCATAAACACCATAACAATGTGGCGGCCCCCATTTTTTTTAGGTGGTGTCCCTGGGCAGTTGCCCAGTCTGACCTGACCTAAATCCGGCCCTGCTTCCCGTACGGCGGTGTGTGTATATATATATATATATATATATATATATGATGAATAAAACCACGAAGGAAAGGAAACACAAAAAGGTGCTCAAGCGCTTTCGTCTAATGACATCCTCAGGAACACTGAAGTACAAAAAAGGTTACGGCCTATATATAGGTTACAGAAAGAAAAAAAAAAATAAATAAATAAATAACATACATACACACAAACATATATATACATATATACATACATATCTACACACACACATATATATATATATATATATATATATATATATATATATGTAAAAGGAATCACATTGTTTACACCCAATTTTTACATAGGTCAGACGGGAAAGGATTTGCACACACGTATAAAACAGCATCAATATTCCGTTAGAACAGGACAGTTGTCCAGTGCTCTTTTTGTCCATTTGTCAGAGTTATCCCACTGTATTGATTGGAATAATGCTTCAGTTTTATTTCACTCTAGCAACATTGTTAATAGAAATATTCTTGAGTCTGCCATTATCCAACTTTCAAATAACTTCAATATAAGCAAAGGTCTTTTTCAACTCGATCCTGTTGTTTTGAATTCCTTCAAAACAGATTTAGATAAAAAGGGTAGGACGCTAAATCTTTGGTAAACTTGTATGCTACTTTATTAACTTTTAATCTTCATTTTATTTATATATATATCGAAACTTGACTATAAAAGGCAAAGTGTTAAAACCCGGGCAGATTTCCAGTATAAATTTGTATTTTTATAATTCATTTGATCTTGTGCTAAAAATCGATATTTTTCCTTACAAATCTGTATGCCTCTTTGTTAATCCTTTAATTTTTAATTTTTATTTTTACTTCTCTGTTTATTGCATATATATATATATATATATATATATATATATATATATATATATATATATATATATATATGTGTGTGTGTAGATATGTATGTATATATATATATTATATATATGTTTGTGTGTATGTATGTTATTTATTTATTTTTTCTTTTTTTTTCTTTCTGTAACCTATATATAGGCCGTAACCTTTTTTGTACTTCAGTGTTCCTGAGGATGTCATTAGACGAAAGCGCTTGAGCACCTTTTTGTGTTTCCTTTCCTTCGTGGTTTTATTCATCATAAATATTTTTCACGTGTTACTTTCGTGAAATAATTTTCATATATATATATATATATATATAAATATATATATAGTATGACCGCAAAAGGAGAGAAATGCAGAGCAATTGCAATGTTAATCAAATGAGTGCCAGTGCCACCCCCTTGTTGCAAGGTGTCAAACCCCCTCCCCAGTGCCAACCTCCCAGGGCACCACAAAAAAAAGGGGAATCTCCCCAGCAAGCTGGGGGGAGTCCACCTAACCTCTTTGGAGGAGAAGTGGGACGGCCTCACCCCTCCAAAGGGGTATACTTAAGAGAGGAAGAAAAAGAGAGACAGCGGAAGACAGAGCATCCTACACCTGGAAGATCCAGGTGCACAATGGGAGCTCAGGGTAGCATCACTTGGCTTAGAACCCGAAATCCGCCAGTTGGCGTAAAAGCCAATGCCTCCAGGCATTATCAGTCAGTTGGCACAGTGTACATATCGTTTGAACAGCCAAAAAGCGCACATACACTCCCCGCACATACACACCCATAGATCCCTTATTATTACACACACACACACACACACCCACACAACGTATATAATATATAACAGGGGTGGCCAAGTTTCCTGGACCCAAGAGCCACATAGACGTTTTTCAGATGTACGAGAGACGCAAAATATTTTAAAAAGAATTTAATAATTAAAAACATATACATATGCATATAGTTATACTCACATTATTAAATTGTTTAATTACTGCTTGTAGAAGGCTTAGTTTGGGTCTTCATTTTGGCTGTTAACGCTTTAAAGTCTGGCTGATGTGATGTTAAGGCGGTATGAAGAAGCTCAGTAAGGTGTTCGTTAGTGAGGGCAGCACGACGTTTTGATTTTACAAACTTCATTACAGAGAAGAGTGCTTCACAGCAATAAGTTGTCCCAAAAACTGAGATAAGTCGGAAACTGGTTTTCCTGAGGTGAGGATACTTTGTCTCTGGTACTTGCTTCCAAAACTCAACTGCAGATAAGCTTTTATGTATCAACTTTAAACCCACGTCCTCTTGTAGCTCCAAAAGTTCTGTTTGTATTCAAGCAGCTTCCGTAACGAAAGGTGTGGTAACAGGACAGCCATCGTTGACGACATCAATCAGGAAAGGATTTACAAGAAATTCGAAGCATGGGGTTTAGCTTCTTTAGTTCATCAAACCTGAACTGAAAATCATCAATTAGTCCTTCTAATTTACCTTTGTATTCCTCCAATTTACTATCTTTTATTTCAATATTAGGAAAAATGTTTGCTCGGTTTTTCAGGTGAGGAAAGTGGTCAAATTTTTTTGTTACTAGATCTTTTTGGAAGAGCTTTATTTTATTCTGGAAACTGAAAACTGTCTGCGTAAGGACAGAAATTACCTTATCCTTTCCCTGAAGTGTCAAATTTAGATTTTGAAGGTGTTGTATTACATCAGTATAAAACATTAGATCCTGCACCCATTCGTGAGCTTCTAGTTGTGGGTATGACTTTCTATTTTCTTTCAAGAAATCAATGATAGGCTACAACAGTGCAACAAACCTATTCAGGAGATTATAGTTGATAACCACCTTATAATACAGTAGAATGAAAAGTCATCTGGCTTATCTTGAAGATCCAGCTCCTCGATAAAATTTCTAAACGCTCGGTGCGTTTTTGCATTTGAACGAATGAAATTCACAATTTCTAGAACATATTTCATAACACTATCATACCTAAAGTACTTGCTTACCAAATGACCACGGTGAATGATACAGTGAATAAAGAGACACACAGGATACTTGGGATCGCATGTCAAGAGCCCAACTAGGCCTACATTTTGTCCTACCATAGCTGGTACTCCATCTGTTGCAACACTGACAAGTTTATTCAATTGTACTTGAGCATTTGATAATGCCTCGTCAAGTGCGTTCTTTATGTAAACCCCTCTGGTGGTTTCTCTTAGGGTCATTAAGTCCAAGAGTTCTTCTTTCACATTTCCATCGCCAGTAACATAACGAACAAATATCGCCAGTTGAGGGTTGTCTTTAATATCTGTGGATTCATCGAGGGCCAAACTGAATGCAACAGAATTATTCAAATCACTCTGCAACGAGCATGTCATTTCAGCACCGATCTGGGAAATACGTCTCTCTGTAGTGTGGCGGGAAATAGAAATACTTCCTATTTGTTCTCGAAGCTCTGTGTTATCTGGAGCGAGAATTGCAGTAACATCGGCAATATTCTTCTTCACAAATTCTCCGCTACTGTAGGGAAGTTGAGTACGAGCAATATTCCATGCCATAACAAAACTAGCTTCAGTAGTTAAGTCAGCTGTCTTACACAATGATGAAAGTACAGTTTGTTGGACAACTAGGCTAGATTTCAACATTGTTAACTTAGCCTTCCGCAATTCTGATTTGGGAGGAAATTCCGTAATAAAATTTTTATGATTAGTTTCATGATGACGCTTTAAGTTACTGGCTTTAAAGTGATTAAGTGCCACGTGGCAGATAAGACAAGACACACAGGTTCCTACCCTTAACAGTAAAGGCAAAGCTCTCCTCCCACTCCTGTTTAAAAACTTTATTTTCTTCTCCATATTTCCGTTTCGTTCACTTTGTCTGCTCAGTCATTTTAATCAACTAAGGGGTTGCAGAACTTTCACTTGTATAGCTGAGAAAAATAGTCACTATTTGATCTAGGAAAACAATTTTAAAACACAATCACTCGTTACTACACGCGGCCCGCAGGGTAGCTCGAGGGGTATTGAAAAATTTATTATTTAGCTTGAGAGAGATTATTTTGATTTAGGTGTAGTATTAAGGTTAAGTTTACTTTAAATAGACTCGGTAATTATAGAAATAATAATGGCCTATTTAGACACTGTCACCACAGCTACAGACTTTTTCACTGTAGGTTGCAGTGGTTTTCAGGTTAAATTTGGTCAGCAGCCAGATTACTAACTATGGTGAAGCTAAATTCATCAAAATTAATTTAGACTTACCAAAAATGAAGTTGCCAGTTGAACGTTACCCTTTCAGTTTCTAACTGATTCATAAGTTTCATTTAGTTTCCAGGTTTTTAATTTTCGTTGTTAAGTTTTAGGTTATTGTTTAACACACTGCTAGGTTATTTATTTGTAGGGGCTATTTCCCAGACCTAGGTTTTGCAGGTTAAGTTAGGCTAGGGCTGGATTGCCCTTAAGTTTTTGGTTTTAAAGGTTTAAGGTTTAGAAGGTTTTTTTAAGTTAAGTTAGGGCTATATTGCCTTTAGGTTTTAATAGGGGCTATAACAGCCATTTAATTATTGAGTTAGGGCCGTTGTAGCCCGGTTCGAGTTTCGTCTAGGTACCTAGTTTTTCTCTTACCTTAGTTATTTTCTTTAACTTACTTGCACCTAGTTCTGATAGGCCTCTATTTAGTTAAACATGGGTTTTGATTAATTGCAGTGGTTATTAATTAAGGATACGGTTTAACTAAATAGAGGCCTATCAGAACTAGGTGCAAGTAAGTTAAAGAAAATAACTAAGGTAAGAGAAAAACTAGGTACCTAGACGAAACTCGAACCGGGCTACAACGGCCCTAACTCAATAATTAAATGGCTGTTATAGCCCCTATTAAAACCTAAAGGCAATATAGCCCTAACTTAACTTAAATAAAACCTTCTAAACCTTAAACCTTTAAAACCAAAAACTTAAGGGCAATCCAGCCCTAGCCTAACTTAACCTGCAAAACCTAGGTCTGGGAAATAGCCCCTACAAATAAATAACCTAGCAGTGTGTTAAACAATAACCTAAAACTTAACAACGAAAATTAAAAACCTGGAAACTAAATGAAACTTATGAATCAGTTAGAAACTGAAAGGGTAACGTTCAACTGGCAACTTCATTTTTGGTAAGTCTAAATTAATTTTGATGAATTTAGCTTCACCATAGTTAGTAATCTGGCTGCTGACCAAATTTAACCTGAAAACCACTGCAACCTACAGTGAAAAAGTCTGTAGCTGTGTTGACAGTGTCTAAATAGGCCATTATTATTTCTATAATTACCGAGTCTATTTAAAGTAAACTTAACCTTAATACTACACCTGGTGAGTGGCGATTGGTGGTAATTACGTAATTATCTCGCTTAGTGCCTGTCACGCAAAAGAAATTGTCGTACGCATGACGCATTTTATTGTCAATTCAATTTTCCCTTGGTTTTTTTTTCATATTTTTTTATTATGTGAAAAAAAAATTATATTTGTATTATGAATTTTGTCTTTTATGATAAATAGAGTAAAAACCAAAATTGTCTATTTTGGGGTAACTTATTAATTTTCCTTTTTTATCCAATTATTTTGTTTCAATATAAATTTATCTTTAAGACAAATATATCTTTAAACCTTATTACAAAAAACTATTAATATAACTTTATAATAAAAATAGATTCTTTTTCGGGTAACTTATTCATTTTTCCTCTTTTACGCAACTATTTTGTTTTAATATAAATTTATCTTTAAGACACCAATACATCTTTAAACCTTATTACAAAAAAATATTAATATAACTTTATATTAAAAATAGATTGTATTTCGGGGTAACTATCGCCAGAATATATATATCCATCTCATAATTGTAAGGTTAGTGAAAAATTCACTTAATTTAGAGCTAGCATTTTTGGGCTCTTGTGGCATCATTATTTGGGCACTCTTGTGGCATCATTTTTTTGGGGCGCTGCGCGTCCTTTCTACTCGTTTGTGGAATGCGACACTTACAGGGTGTGGTCTTATAGAGAGCTCTCTTGCAATTCAGTTTGGTTGTTTAGATACAAGATTGTTGCATCGTGCAATAGTGCAGGTTGTGTTGTTGTTGCAAGGTTTAGAAAGAAGACCATAAATAGTGCCCCTTTTGTTTTTTATCTTAATTTCATGCAACTGAGGCCTAAGGTTAGCCCACATCGAGTCAGCAACCCTGAGGTAGGACCTAATAGGACCTCCAAGTCCGTAAGTTTTTAGTCTAGCTTAACTTGGGCTGTAGGTTAAACTGGCCTTTCAGAGCTTGGCCGTTCACGGCTCAGCTGGGATTCTGAACCCAATAAAAAAAATAAATAACATGGTCCTTCGAAATCGGATTCTAGCCCAAGACTGAGTCAGTAATTTTTTTCCGGCAAAGTTCTGATTGTGCAAATTGTAGTCCAAGTTAGGCCCAGACGGGTTGAGCATAATTGAGTTAATGTCCCAAGGTAGAAAGTTTGGTCGCCCAATTGCGAAACTTGGCCACTCGTCTGTCGTTGTTTTGGGCCTACATTTTTACCAGTTTGGTTAATTTTGGTTTATTATTGAGTTAAGGTCCCAGGGTAGAAAGTATGGTCGCCCAATTGCGAAACTTGGCCACTCGTCTGTCGTTGTTTTGGGCTTACTTTTTTATCGGTTTGGTTAATTTTGGTTTATTATTCGTAGGCGAAGGTTGCAGACTTCAGTGCGCCAGTTACTTGGGTGGAAAATTTTATATTCCATACTGGTGGTTGGTCAGTACCCCAACCAAGCAATTCAGTTTATTTGAAAAAAGCAAAATTTGAGTTTGATCAGTTTGGTCAAGTATTTTTGCCAATTCAGCTTATTTGGCATTGAGCCCAATTGTTGTTTGCAATGAAGATGAGTGCAGCTGAATTGAACAAGTTTAAAAAAAGAAGCGCCTACAAAGGTCTAATTACAAAGGTCATTGCCGCTATAGATTCTGCCATAGAGCAAGAGGATTTAAGCTTAGTGACTGCACAGCTTTCCATATTAGAAACTAAAAAGGTTGTTCTAAGCGAAGTAAATGTTAAAATTGAGGCTCTTATAGAAGAGGATGAAATAGAAAATAACATAATTTACTTTGAAGAGATTATTGATGATATAATTAAAGTATGCCACAGAGCAAAAGAGTTTAGCAGCTCAGTACAGTTAGAGACCAGGTCTAATAATGAAACACAACCTCAACAAATGGTGTTTGTGAAGTTAAGGTTAACAGATCTGCAGGTCAATTACCGAGGCTTGTACTCAAAACATTTTCTGGGAGTATTCACGAATGGCAAGGATGGGCAGACAGTTTTCAATTAGCAGTTCATTCTAGTCAAGTGTTAAGTGCGGTGGAGAAGTTTAATTATTTGCAGTCCCTCTTGGAAGGAGAGGCAGCAAAGACAATAGCAGGATTAGCATTAACAGAGGCTAATTATAATGTGGCTTGGGATATATTAAAGAAACGGCTTGGTAAGCCAGAGATCTTAATTAAAAGCCACCTCCGCGAACTTTTAGCTATACCTCCTGTTAATAATCCCAATAGTGTCAAGGAGTTACGGCAGTTATATGATGAATTTGAAGTTAGAACTAGGTCCCTAGACAACTTGGGTGTAGGAATGGAAAAGTATGGTATAATGTTGGTCACTATAGTGGAGTCTAAATTGCCTAGCTCAATTTTGCTTGAATTAAGTAGGGGACATTCTACATAACATGTGTACATCCCCCTTCAGCAGATGTTAAGTCTTTTAGGCACAGAATTAGCAAGACGAGAGGGAATTGAGTTTGCACAGTGGGATGTTAAACAAGGGGACAAAGGCAGGCACAGCACCAAAGTTTCTACAAAAAAGGAATAGCCCAGGCACAGTATCAGCTGTACATGCATCCTCTGAGAATAAATTAGAGGGAATCAAGGAATGCATACTTTGCAGTGCCACATGCCACTGCTATGAAAGGGAGGAAAAGTAAAGGGGGATTATTGCAAACAGCTGCAGCATTATTAATTGGGAATGATAGAGAAGCTACTGTAAGAGTGTTGTTTGATAGTGGTAGCCAGTGTAGATTTATCAAGACCAGAATTTCCAGAAAATTGAAGTTTAAAGAACTTAAGAGGGAAAATTTAAGAATTTCTGGGTTTGGGGGTTCCGTTCAAAACCGAACCAAAGTTAAGAAGGTAGAAGTTCTGGTTAAGGGGTTGTTACAACAAGGTCCCACTATCAAGGTCCAAGCTGTAGAGATTGAGGAACTTTGTGCTCCAGTCACTACTTGTTTAGATATGGCATGTGTCCAAGAATTGCGAGTTAAAGGAATTAATTTGGGCAATAATAAGTTTGAAGGAACAGAAGATATTAGTCTTTTGATTGGAGCTGACTATTATTGGGACTTCATCACTGGTAATATTGTCGCACATCTCGAGGTCCAGTAGCTATTGAAAGTAAGCTAGGCATAAAGGACAAACAGGAGAAGCAGGCGAGTAAAGTGAACTGTGATGTTTTAGAGCAATTTGAAAAAGGGATTGGGTTTAGAGATGGTTGCTATGAAGTTGGCCTCCCTTGGAAGGATTCTTGCAAACCCAGTTCAAACCTTCAGCTAGCTAATAGGATGTTGGAGACTTCATTGCACAGGCTAAGAAAAAATGAGGAGTTGTTAATTGAATACAATGAGGCCATCCTAAGCTATGTAAAGGAGGGCTACGTTGAAAGGGTGCAAGGTGAGCTGGTGAGCCAGGAGGCACATTATCTGCCACACCATGCAGTGGTACGGCGAGACAAAACTACCACCAAACTGAGGGTAGTTTTGATGGCTCAGCCAAGGACAAAGGTGGTGTGTCATTGAATGACTGTTTGAAGGCTGGGCCAAATTTAAATGCAGATTTATTTTCCTTGTTACTGAGATTCAGGTTTGGTAGAGTAGCATTGACTGCAGATGTGAAGCAATCCTTTTTGCGGATAAAGTTAAAACCAGAGGACAGAGATGCAGTAAGGTATCTGTGGGTGGATACGAAAGACTTGTTGGAAAATGAACCTAAGGTTCAAGCATATAGAATGAAGTCCGTGTTGTTTGGCCTCAGCTCTAGTCCATTTCTGTCGGCAGCTACTATGCAGTACCATTTTAAGAAATATTCTGAAGTCTATCCTAACACTATTGAACACATAAGGAAAAAATTTTATGTTGATGATTTGCTGTGTTCCGTGGATAATACAGAAATGGCTAAACAGATATTCAGGGAGGCTAAAGCTATAATGAGGGAGGCTGGCATGGAGCTTAGAAAATGGCAGACCAATCATTCTCAGTTACAACAGTTTATGAGTCAGTCCTGTGTAGAACCTGATGCAGCAGAAAGTATTGAGGATTCTGGTATTAAGGAGTTGTGGGCAATAGACACAAAGGTGCTAGGCATTGTTTGGCAGCAAGGCGAGGATTTGTTTACCTTCAATGGGAAATCTTTAGTAGAGCTGGCTGAGAATGAGACAAGGTGGACAAAATGTACAGCTCTTAGTTTGGATTCAAAGGTCTTTGATCCTCTTGGATTCCTGGCTCCATTTGTGATAAAGTAAAAAATTTGGTTTCAGAGCCTCTGGGAAATTGGATTTGGTTGGGACCAAGAGTTATTTGATCATATGGTGGTAAGTTGGAAATATTGGTTCAAAGAATTGGCACATCTTGGAGACATTGAAATCCCAAGATGGTACTTTGGAGAGTTGAACAATAGTCCAGACAATTTGGAGCTGCACATCTTTTGCGATGCAAGTGAAGAAGCCTATGCAACTTGTATTTATATAAGAGGCACATTCAAAGAGGAAGTAAGTTGCAGGTTGGTTGCTGCAAAGAGCAGAGTAGCACCTTTGAAAAGGCTTTCTATTCCAAGGTTGGAATTGATGGGTGCAGTTATTGCTAGTCGGCTTGCAGTTACAGTGCAAAAGTCTTTGGCCCTCTATGAAATTCCAAACTATTTTTGGACAGACTCCACTATTAGGGTGTGTCAATTTGGGAGGTGAAAATTAATTTTTGCCAATTCCTTCACTGAGGGGTTTAAAAAATATGTTTTTGGATGTGAAGAATTCAAATCTGCTATTATTTTTGTGATTGCTCAACACTTAGCTTGGTAAATCTACGTTTGATTAAAAAGCACATAAATTGCTCTCGGAAAACAACATTTATTAATTTTAGCTTCTCAAAATGTCAGGTAATGCTATAAAAATTTTAGTTTCTCTGCATAAAACATATCCTAGTAATCATAAAACATATCCTTGTACTCATAAAACAACATTAGAAAGTAATGACATCAGTAAAAAAAATATTTAAACAACAAGTTTCATCAAGTCTTGCTTTGATTCGTTCTTGGACATCAGCGGCCGACTTGCTTCTTGGCCTCTGATATAGCCCTCACGTTTCTCATGTGTATACACCCTGCCTGCTGCCTCTGTGACTTGTTTCACACACCTCTCTATTGACTGAGCATGACAGGGCCACTGTGGAACTTGCATAGGCTTGTCAAAGAACTTCTTTACTTCCGCTGTAGTCAGTTTACATGTCAAAGGAGGTTCAAATACCCCGTCAGACCAGTCTGTCAGCTCCAACACGGAAGAAGCACTGGGGTTGATGGAAGGTGTCTTCCTGGGACGTACAGAAAGATCTCCAAGTGTGTCGTCATCTCCACCCCTCATGTCAACAATCTTTTGGACACCAGCTCTCCTCTCCTCACTGTCATCTGAGCACAAGAGTGTCTGGATTATCATTTCGCTGAATGCATACCATGCTGAGCGCTTGATGGTTGGCAAAACAGCATCCACTACAGCCTTCTTTTGCAGCCTAACTAGCCGCAGCTGAAACAAGATGTGGCGTGGGCCTTCCACCCAAGAGTGCTTTACTTTGATGTTGAACCAACAGGGGTAGTACACACCAACAATGTATTCCACTATCAGTCTTAAGTTGTTGAGGGTTTTGCCTTTAAGGCCATGTTTTGAAACCCATATGCGACAAAGCCTGTTTGCTGTTGTCAACCACCTTGAATGGCTCACTGGACCAATTTCAAGAAGGGCCAGATCTGTGGGAAGTTCTCCTGTCCTTATGGCCTGTGCCTGTTAGAAAATCTAGAAGAGGAAGAACCATTGTTGTCCCAAGGCGATATGATGACTAAGCTGATTGATGCAGCATTGCTTGTATATATTAAGTTAAGGTGTGTATATATCCATCTCATAATTGTAAGGTTAGTGAAAAATTAACTTAATTTAGAGCTAGCATTTGTGAGCTCTTGTGGCATCATTGTTTGGTCACACTGTTGGCATCATTTTGGGGCGCTGCGCGTTCTTTCTACTCGTTTGTGGGATGTCGTACGTACAGGGTGTGGTCGGTTAGAGAGCTCTCTTGCAATTCAGTTTGGTTGTTTAAATACAAGATTGTTGCATCATGCAATAGTCCAGGTTGCGTTGTTGTTGCAAGGTTGAGAAAGAAGACCATAAATAGTACCCCTTTTGTTTATATTAAATTCATGTAACAAAGGTCTAAGGTAGGCCCGCATCGAGTCAGCAACCCTGAGGTTACAGTGAGGTAGGACCTAATAGGATCTCAAATCCGTAAGTTTTAATTTAGCTTAACTTGGGCTTCAGGTAGAACTGGCCCTTTAGAATTTGGCCGTTCACGGCTCAGCTGGGATTTTGAACCCAACAAATAAATAAAATAACATGGTCCTTCAGAACCGGATTCTACCCCAAGACTGAGTCAGTGACTATTTTTCGGCAAAGTTCTGATTGTGCAAATTGTAGCCCAAGTTAGGCCTAGACGGGTTGAGTGTTATTGAATTAAAGTCCCAGGGTAACTAAGTTCACAGCATGTTTTAAATGTTTTTTGAAAGGTCATAGAGCAAGGTTTTGTAAGTTTAAAATTTTGTGCAAAAAATGTCATGGTAGGCATCAGCCATTATTGTGTGAAAACACTCCTAGTAGGCCTACCCCAGAAGTAGAGACATCAGTTGCACATGCCACTGCTATGCAAGTGAGTAAAAGTAAAGGGGGATTATTGCAAACAACTGCAGCCTTATTAATTGGGAATGAGGGAGAAGCTACTGTAAGAGTGTTGTTTGATAGTGGTAGCCAGTGTAGTTTTATTAAGACCAGAATTTCCAGAAAATTGAAGTTTAAAGAACTTAAGAGGGAAAATTTAAGAATTTCTGGGTTTGGGGGTTCCGTTCAAAACCGAACCAAATTTAAGAAGGTAGAAGTTTTGGTTAAGGGGTTGTTACCGCAAAGTCCCACTATCAAGGTCCAAGCTGTAGAGATTGAGGAACTTTGTGCTCCAGTCACTACTTGTTTAGATATGGCATGTGTCCAAGAATTGCAAGTTAAAGGAATTAATTTGGGCAATAATACGTTTGAAGGAACAGAAGATATTAGTCTTTTGATTGGAGCTGACTATTATTGGGACTTCATCACTGGTAATATTGTCCGTACTTCTCAAGGTCCAGTAGCTATTGAAAGTAAGCTAGGCTGGATGCTACATGGTAGCTATTGCAATGAAATGGAAATTAAGGCTCTTTTTGTTAAGATTGAGGAGAACAGCCATGGTTTGGAAAGGCATTTGAAAGCGTTTTGGGAACTTGAATCCATTGGCATAAAGGACAAACAGTCAAGTACAGTGAACAATGATGTTTTAGCGCAATTTGAAAAACGGATTGGGTTTAGAGATGGTTGCTATGAAGTTGGCCTACCATGGAAGGATTCTTGCAAACCCGGTTCAAACCTTCAGCTAGCTAATCAGAGGTTGGAGACTTCATTGTACAGGCTAAGAAAAAATGAGGAGTTGTTAATTGAATACAATGAGGCCATCCTAAGTTATGTAAGGGAGGGCTATGCTGAAAGGGTGCAAGGTGAGCTGGTGAGCCAGGAGGCACATTATCTGCCACACCATGCAGTGGTACGGCGAGACAAAACTACCACCAAACTGAGGGTAGTTTTTGATGGCTCAGCCAAGGACAAAGGTGGTGTGTCCTTGAATGACTGTTTGGATGCTGGGCCAAATTTAAATGCAGATTTATTTTCCTTGTTACTGAGATTCAGGTTTGGTAGAGTAGCATTGACTGCAGATGTGAAGCAAGCCTTTTTGCGGATAAAGTTAAAACCAGAGGACAGAGATGCAGTAAGGTATCTGTGGGTGGATACGAAAGACTTGTTGGAAAATGAACCTAAGGTTCAAGCATATAGAATGAAGTCAGTGTTGTTCGGCCTCAGCTCTAGTCCATTTCTGTTGGCAGCTACTATGCAGTACCATTTTAAGAAATATTCTGAAGTCTATCCTAACACTATTGAACACATAAGGAAAAATTTTTATGTTGATGATTTGCTATGTTCCGTGGATAATACAGAAATGGCTAAACAGATATTCATGGAGGCTAGAGCTATAATGAGGGAGGCTGGCATGGAGCTCAGAAAATGGCAGACCAATCATTCGCAATTACAAGAGTTTATGAGTCATTCCTCTGTAGTACCTGATGCAGCAGAAAGTATTGAGGATTCTGGTATTAAGGAGTTGTGGGCAATAGACGCAAAGGTGCTAGGCATTGTTTGGCAGCAAGATGATGATTTGTTTACCTTCAATGGGAAATCTTTAGTAGAGCTGGCTGAGAAAGAGACAAGGTGGACAAAACGTACAGCTCTTAGTTTGGCTTCAAAGGTCTTTGATCCTCTTGGATTCCTGGCTCCATTTGTGATAAAGTCAAAAATTTGGTTTCAGAGCCTCTGGGAAATTGGACTTGGTTGGGACGAAGAGTTACCTGATCATATGGTGGTAAGGTGGAAATATTGGTTCAAAGAATTGGCACATCTTGGAGACATTGAAATCCCAAGATGGTATTTTGGAGAGTTGAACAATAGTCCAGACAATTTGGAGCTGCACATCTTTTGTGGTGCAAATGAGGAAGCCTATGCAACTTGTATTTATATAAGAGGCGCATTGCAAGAGGAAGTAAGTTGCAGGTTGGTTGCTGCAAAGAGCAGAGTAGCACCTATGAAAAGGCTTTCTGTTCCAAGGTTGGAATTGATGGGTGCAGTTATTGCTAGTCGGCTTGCAGTTATAGTGCAAAAGTCTTTGGCCCTCTCTGAAATTCCAAGCTATTATTGGACAGACTCCACTATAGTTTGGCACTGGTTAAGAAGCCAGGCAAGGAAATGGAAACCATTTGTTGCCAATAGGGTGGAGGAAATTCAAGCACACACAGATCCCAAGCAATGGAAGCATTGTCCAGGCACCCAAAACCCCGCTGATTTACCAACACGAGGAATTTCAGTGAAAGATCTTGCACAGTCAAGTTTGTGGTGGAATGGGCCAGAGTGGCTAAAACTTGGAAGTGAAAACTGGCCTTCTAATCAGCCTATTGTAGGAGAATGCCAGGCTGAAGAAGCATGGGTGAGTGAGGTGAGAAAATGCCCCTATTGAGGCTTGAGGACATTAGCAATCTGAAAAGATTGTTAAGAGTGACAACATAGGTATATAGATTTACCAACAACATTAAGGGAGAAACAAGAAGGGAAGGAATTCTGAACAGTAATGAGATTCAGCAAGCCAGGAAATACTGGGTGGTATATATGCAGAAGAAAAAATTTGGTGAAGAGAGAGAATTGCTCACCAGCCATCCATTACAGGTTCTACCAACACATTCTGCGCTCAAGGGTTTGGATGTGTTTTTGGATCAGGATTTATTGAGAGTAGGAGGTAGACTACAGTTTTCTGGGCTTCCAGAGGAGAAAAGACATCCAATTTTGCTACCTTCTGGTGGGCACTTTGTGGACCTTTTGATCCTGGATACTCATCATAAGCTGTTACATGCTGGAGTTAGAGAAGTGATAATAGAGATCAGACAACAGTTTTGGATTCCCAAAATTAGACAAGTAGTAAAAAAGGTCGTGCATAAATGTGTGGTTTGCAAGCGTTGGAGTGCAAAGCCTTATTATGAAAAGGTGGCTCCACTTCCAAGAGAACGGTGTGTCTATACTGCCCCATTTGATGTAGTGGGAGTAGACTTTGCAGGGCCAGTCTATGTGTATGAGCGAGGGGAGTCTAACAAAGGTTATATATGTCTTTTCACCTGTGCTACCACCAGAGCAATCCATTTGGAGTTGGTAAGCAACTTAAGTAGTGATGTATTTCTTTTGGCCTTTAAAAGGTTTGTGAACAGAAGGGGTTTCCCAAATAAAATCATATCGGATAATGCAAAAACCTTCAAAAAGGCTGCAAAGGAACTCCAAGAAATTTGGTCCTTGCTAAAAGAGGAAGGATTCCAATCCTACTTTTCACACCAAGGGGTACAGTGGGAGTTTATTGTTGAGAGAGCACCACGGTGGGGAGGATTTTGGGAAAGGCTAGTGAGAAGTGTAAAGTGTCCATTAAAGAAACTTTTAGGTAATGCTCATTTGAGCAAAGAAGAATTCTGCACTGTTTTATGTGAAGTAGAAGCAATGGTGAACAGTAGGCCTATCACTTTTGTTTACAACAGTATGCAGGATGCAGAGCCATTGACACCAAATCATTTTCTTTGTGGTAAACGATTAACACCAAGCCCCAGTGTGCCAGAAGACTTGCAGCCTATCCAGAGCACTCAAGGAGAGTTAACCAGACGGTTCAGGTACCTTGAAGAGCTACAAGATCAGTTGTGGAAGAGGTGGCAGATGGAATACTTGCCAGAACTCAATTATTACCCATCAGGCAAGGTAAAGGGCTCCAATGCAAATTGTATCAAGGTGGGAGAAGTGGTAATGATTGGGGATGAAAGACCAAGGCAATGCTGGAAGCTTGGCATAATTGAAGAGTTGTTTGTTGGCAAAGACAATTTAGTTAGGTCTACACTGGTAAAGACTTCAGGAGGAAAGTTAAAGAGACCTATACAAAAACTCTATGCTTTAGAAATCAGCAAAAACACAGATAGTCAAGATGAAACATTTGAGTTCCAGCCTCATGGAGAAGGCTTGGCTAACCTTGCAGAAGGTAATGACAACAATGCCTCTTCGGTGGGGAGTGTTAGAAAATCTAGAAGAGGAAGAACCATTGTTGTCCCAAGGCGATATGATGACTAAGCTGATTGATGCAGCATTGCTTGTATATATTAAGTTAAGGTGTTATATATCCATCTCATAATTGTAAGGTTAGTGAAAAATTAACTTAATTTAGAGCTAGCATTTTTGAGCTCTTGTGGCATCATTGTTTGGTCACACTGTTGGCATCATTTTGGGGCGCTGCGCGTTCTTTCTACTCGTTTGTGGGATGTCGTACGTACAGGGTGTGGTCGGTTAGAGAGCTCTCTTGCAATTCAGTTTGGTTGTTTAGATACAAGATTGTTGCATCGTGCAATAGTCCAGGTTGCGTTGTTGTTGCAAGGTTGAGAAAGAAGACCATAAATAGTACCCCTTTTGTTTATATTAAATTCATGTAACAAAGGTCTAAGGTAGGCCCGCATCGAGTCAGCAACCCTGAGGTTACAGTGAGGTAGGACCTAATAGGATCTCAAATCCGTAAGTTTTAATTTCGCTTAACTTGGGCTTCAGGTAGAACTGGCCCTTTAGAATTTGGCCGTTCACGGCTCAGCTGGGATTTTGAACCCAACAAATAAATAAAATAACAGTGTGATCCTATACCCGTACGCAGGGCCGGATTAACCATTAAGCAAAATAAGCCCGTGCTTAGGGCATCAAGGGAAGGGGGGCACCACAGAAATTTTCCATTGTCGGATTTACCATGGATTTATTATACTATTATAATCGCCGCTTATAGCCTATAAGCTGTTGAAAACTGAATTATATATATTCATATACAGTATTTATTTTTTTTCATTGTTTGAATTTGTAGTGAACAACAACCCTTTTGAGAGAATAAATATATTTCGTTGTAATCACACACTTTACGCTTTGCGTTATTATTTTGTTTATATCAAATCTTTGAGCGCCATATTAAAAATACATATAGATTAAATATTTTCGTGTGCTATAGGAAGTTATTCTGAACGTGTGATTTGTGCATATAATATTAAATATATATTTTACATAATCATTTGGTATTGTTTTACAGAAAGATTTAGGTTTATAGAATTGTAATATAAATTAATATTAAAATAAAAGAAACTATAAACTCTCTATATTGCTGTTGTATCAAGTGATGTTTATCACGGCCATTATAATAATAAGATATACTGACCTAAGTTAATTAGCGTTGAAGAAGTTTATCTGTTGCTCTCTCTTCTTCTCTAGGGTAAGTCTATGAAGTGTACTTTATTTGTATATATAACAATATTTTATCATACACGTATCTTTATTTTATAATTTATTTATCTATTGTCATAACAGTATAAAAGAATTTAGATTGTAATAACCAGAGTGAATAATTTGTAATGTATATATAACATCAAACGTAGTTAGGACAATTTAGGCCCTAAGCAAATGTTCATATTTCCTATAATTAAATATTGTGTTTTAAATAAATAAATAAATGTAAATATAAAATGTGGCTCGTTAATAGTGAAATGTTAATATTGATATTTTTATAGATTGCGTATTATTAATTCTAATGTTAAGTATTTTTATTTTATAGGTTTCGGTTCCTTCTTTCGGTTCCTTCTTTTGGTTCCTTCTTTCGATTTGATTTGTATTCAACATTTCGAGTTGATATTTCGGTTGAGTTATATTTAATTGCCACTTATATTTAAATTGCCACTTTGGTTGTGTACGGTTCCCATTTTGTCTTTCTGAGAATAAAAGAACAAAGCCAAGATTGTGATATGTGTAACTGTGTTGATTGCCACATAATATACAAATAAAATATTCTTTTTATTTCTGTATTTTACAGACCCCAAGAACCAAGATGAAACGTGTTCAGTTAAGTGGTGCACAAAAGCGAAAACTATCAAAAGAGAAACAAGAGAAGACTTTGGATTTAGAGTCCAAGACTGCAAAGCTGACTGATTTCTTCACACAAGTTCCACGACCACAACGTCAACATGATATACCGATTCTGAATCAAAACCAATCTCCGTCATCAGAAGTGGACACAAATACCACTTTGATCACTTCAAAATCAAAATATGATGACGTTGGAATCACCGAGGTGTCACAAGCAGGTTCATCTACCACATGTCTCACTACTGATCTCACTTTGCCTGTAAATTCTCTTGATACCTCTACTGCAAATGTTGATTCAAGTTGCTTTACAAGACATTCTGGGGTTGAAATAATTGCTGAAAATGAAAGTTTAGTGGACCATGGTGGTGAAATGAATCAGTCTGCAGAAGATGAAGTAAATATAGCAAAAGATCCAGGGTTGTGGCTTGATTTCTCTGCTGATGATGTGGCTTATTGGATTGCTTGTGGACCCAGTGACTGTCAACACCACAATGGGCCATTTGACAAGTCTTACCGGCATTTCAGTAGTGGCAAACCAGCAAGATACTGTTCACAAAAACTTTTCGTTGGGACAAAAGCCAATGGTGAGAAATACAAGAGAGAGTGGTTATTGTATTCACCATCAACAGGATCAGTTTACTGTTATGTTTGTAAACTGTTTGCTCCTAAAAATGTCTCACATTTTGTTATAAGAGAAGGGTTCAGTGACTGGCGAAATACTATTGTAATTGATCATCATGAAAAAAGCACTACTCACCGAGACTCTATGCTAACATACTTAACTCGCAGACAAGGTGCGGGGTTGGGACAACAGTTGGAAAAACAAATTCAGGAAGAGTGTGATTACTGGGAACATGTCTTGAGGCGTGTCATAGCTGTTATTTGTACGTTAGCTGAACGTGGCTTGTCTTTTCGAGGAACAGAAGAAAGATTTGGATCATTGCAGAATGGGAATTTTTTAGGGCTGCTTGAGCTCATAAGCCGGTTTGATCCATTTTTAGCAGGTCACATTTTGAAATATGGAAATTCTGGCAAAGGAAATCCTTCTTACCTGTCCAAAACCACCTGTGAGGAACTCATTCAACTAATGGCTCAAAAGGTCCACGCACTCATTGTTGACGAAGTAAAATCTTCTGGTTATTTTAGTTTGTCAGTTGATTCAACACCAGATCTATCACATATCGATCAGTTAAGTGTTGTACTTAGGTACTTAAAAGATGGACAGCCTATTGAACGCTTTTTAACCTTTCTGAAAATGAAAAGCCATACTGGTGAGGAAATGGCAAATCAGGTGTTGCAGTACTTACGTGAAGTTTGTAAGCTAAACTTTTCAAAATGTAGGGGTCAATCTTACGACAACGCTGCCAACATGTCTGGGCGTTATAAGGGGATGCAGCAAAAATTTTAGAAACAAACAAGTTTGCTATATATGTGCCCTGTGCAGCCCATTCACTAAATCTGGTAGGCCGAAGTGCTGTTGACTGCTGTCAAGAGGCGGTTAATTTCTTCTCTACAGTGCAGTTGCTCTATACCTTTTTTTTAGCCTCAACCAGCAGGTGGGAAATTCTTAAAGGTTGTATTGGAAATGAAAGTGTCTTAAAATCCCTCTCTGATACCAGATGGGAGGCACATGCTATGGCAACAGCAGCAATTTTGAAATCTTTCCTTAAAATTTTAGAAGCGTTAGAATGTATAGCTGAAGACCAGTCACAAAAGGGAGACACTAGAAGAGAAGCAAATAATATTGCAAATAAGATGCAAGAGCTAGAATTCGTTTTTATGTTGAATTTTTGGGATGAGATTTTGCAAAATTTTCATAGAGTAAGCAAAGTTCTACAGAATAAGGATGTGAACTTAAAAACATGTGCAGATCTGTATGGATCATTAGCTGACCAACTGTGCACTTCACGAGATGAATTTGAAAGATATGAAGCAGCTACAAAGGAAATGCTACCAGATGTTGATTACAAGGCAGCTCAAACTCGCAAACGTATCAGAAAGAAGGTACCCAATGACGGAGATGCACCAGAAGTATATCTGAATGCCAGAGATAAATTTCTTATCACCACCTTTTACACAATTGTTGACAAACTTGAAACTGAGATGAGAAGAAGAGGAGAGATATACAAAGAAATAGCAGAGAGATTTTCTTTTCTAAGTGATGTGCCACATAATGTCACCACTTCATCATCTACTGAAATTGAAAGGTATTCTCAGGGTTGTAAAAAGATGATTGATGCTTACCCAGAGGACTTGAACACTAATTTCTCTGCTGAGCTTCAGCAGTTTCACTCATATGTGTGCCATAAGTTCAGTGCAAAAAAAAATGTAAAAACAAGATTCAGTCATGCTGAACTTTATAAAATAATTGTAGAAGACAATATTGAGTGTGCCTTCCCAAATGTAGAAATTGCCTTTCGTATATTTTTAACATTAATGGTCACAAATTGCTCAGCTGAGCGTTCATTTTCTCAGTTGAAGTATATTAAAAATACCAACAGAACAACTATGCAACAAGGCAGGCTGGATGCCTTATCTCTACTAAGTATAGAAGCAGATGTGTTACGTAAGATTAGTTTTGAGGATCTGATCAAAGACTTTGCAATTAAAAAAAGTAGGAGAAAACTTTTCAAATATAAATGAAGTGGAAGTATACAAAAATAAACATTATTTTCCATCTTACTGTAAGTTTTGTTTCATTTCAAAAAATAAAATTTTATTTTATGGTTTATTTTTGTTTATATTTTGAATTACATATATATGGGGCACCAAAATCTTTTAAGTGCTTAGGGCCTCTAAAGGTCTTAATCCGGCCCTGCCCGTACGCTTGATCAGTAGAGAGATCCTTTACGACATTGTCACTCAGTGAAGTAAGAGGCTCTCCAATTGAGAGTTTGGTGAATGAAGGATCAATTTCAAGTTCGGTTGCAGTGTCTAGCATCTTGCCAATGTTACCTGTCCACTTGTTGTTAGACAAGGTCTTCCCATCCAGTGCTGTGATCAAGTGTCGCAGGGGTAACTCGTTAGTGTGTAAGGCACAAACCAACCAGATCAGCTTACGGCAAAGCTTGACCTCTACCCAATGCATGGAACCACCCTCCCAGCCAGTGTTAACATTTGTAGAATCACCTCCAATGGCCTGCAGGCTTTTATCAATGCCCTTCTTCTTCATGAAATCTACAAGATTATCAGCAATAACTTCAGCAGGTTTTTTTCTCGTTGAGCCTTTCTCAGGAGTGAAGTGGTAGAGATATCTTCCACCTGGCTCACTGCACACAGAATAATGCTCTTCTTGATGATGCTGGGGAACTGACGATCTGAATTGTCTGCTTTCAGCATAACTTTAGTTGTATCTTGACGGCCATCAAAGAAGATGCAGTCAATTTCACCCTTCTTACAAAGATCATCAAATTCCTGATCCAGGGATCTCATAACTTTTTCTTGGGCCCTCTTGACTTTATTGTGATCAACTACAAGTCTCTTGTCTTCTTCAGTGATCAAGCCAGCATCCATAAAGGCAGCAGTGGTGATGGCAGCTGTGGCACGCAGGCCAACACCATATCTGATGCTATGCATAGCAACATTAGGTATTTCTAATGTGTTGTACTCTGGCTTTTTATTGGAAGTTGAAGACGTGCTTGGTATTTCTAATGTCACTTCATAACTTCCATCCTTTCCATCTTGAGCATCAGCTATTTGTTCTTCATTTTCATCATCAGAGAAAATTATTTCATTTGATGGCATTGAAACATCCTGCTTATTTGTCTGCTTATATTCAGCAAGCCTTCTTCTTTCGTCTTCTTGCCGCTTCTGCTTTTTGACTTGTCTGTTGTGCTCAGGTTGATCTGGCAAGCCAATCTGTTGTGGTCCAATAGAACCAGACTTGTCTCTCTGACCTTTAATGAAAGCAAGTTCCTTCACAGGGATCTTCATCTCCCTAGGGCATGTACAGTTAATGTGAGTTTCGTTTTTGCAACCAGCATCTGCAAGGCAGCCAAATTCAAAGCAGAGAACAATTTTACACTTGCAACTGAGGATGTCAAAAAGCTTATCAAGTTTTGCAATGAAAGCCTCTTTGACATGTAGCTTTCCTCTCCCAAGAGATATGTTTTTGGCCTGCTCCCAGCTCTCTTGGATCTTGTTTAAGATTGTGACTCGTGAATTTACAATTTTCAAGCACTTTAGGGTAAATGTCCTTTGCAAGATTGGCTGCTGGGTAGTTTCTCACATCCTCACCACTTTGTTCTCTTAACAGTAGCCCATATTTCAGAACGTCTCGCAAAGTTGGGAGTTCAGAGGGCAACAACTCTCTACCAGTTCCAATTAGGTTGCTCATATGTGTGAATGTCCCCAGTCTTGTCCTCCTTTTAGAAGCCATTGTAGGTCAATTCCCACTGGTTAGGATGGTAGCACTGACGGACAAGTAATCTTCAGCACACTGATGAATATGTTTCAACCTGTGAAATAAGCAAAAACAGCTATGGAAAAAATAGGTCCTGCTCCAACCAGAGTAGCTTAAACACAACCTAGGCTACGTTGGAGATGGAAGACCTAGGCCAAAGATGAACCAGCCTAACTATTTGTCCATAAACAGGACTTCCATACTCTTTTGTTAAACAATTACAGCTGAAATGTCAGCTTATTTAACCTAAATTTAATAACTGAAGGGAAATTTATGAACTTCTTACCTTGAACTTTCAATGTTTTATTTATTGACACCAATAATGAACATTTTTATTCCGGCTTCTTTCGTGTCGCCTTTTTTTTTTTCGTCGCTGTTATTATCCTTATTCAGCCTGGAGCCTTGCGCCTGGAGTCTTGCGCAAAAGCTAATAGGATGTTAGGCTTCATAGCGCGTAATTTCGAATTTAAATCGAAGGATATTATATTGCCCCTCTGCAAGTCCCTAGTCAGGCCTCATTTAGAATATGCCGTTCAGTTTTGGTGCCCGTACTTGCGTGAGGATATTGATAGGTTAGAAAGGGTTCAGCGTCGTGCCACGAAACTTATTCCGTCATTGCGCAATAAGCCTTATGAAGATAGGATTAAAGAGTTAGACTTGTATTCACTCGAAACTAGAAGATTAAGGGGGGAGCTTATTGAATTTTTCAAAATCGTTAATAACATCGATAACGTAAATTTTGATAAATTGTTCACTTTCGATAATAGTAATACTCGCAATAACGGATTTAAGTTGCGTGGCAGACGTTTCATTACTAATATCGCTAAAAACTTCTTTACGTTTAAAGTAATTGATAAATGGAATAATCTTCCCGCGTCAGTCGTTCATTCTACCAGCGTTAATATGTTTAAGAACCGTCTTGACAGACATTTTAAAAGTGTTAATGTTGTTTAAAATTAAAAAAGAAAGTTAATATGAGCTCTGGTGGTGGTGCTCGAGGATGAGTCTGTTGACGATGGATGCCAGCTTGTGACATGCCAGCGTGTGATGCCAGCAATAAAAAAAAAAAAAAAAAAATTAGACTAACACGAACGTAGATGTAGCTCGTAGCGTAAACTAACCCACTTTTTGTTTAACTGTACCTACTTTTTTTTTTTTTTTTTCTCTCTTGCATGTCTGTAACTCTTTACTTGCATGTTGTAGTTTGCATGGTATGACAGTGAGTTAAGACTGTGTTTGCATGGTTTGTAAGCGTTCTTATTTTACTTCTTTTCATCTTTCACCCCTCTCCTATTTTCTCCGACTATTTTTCTGAATTGTCGGCAGTGGCCGGCGGATGATGATGGTGAGACCTTTTTCCTCTTTTTCTGAATGAATGTTAACCCACGAATGATAGGTGTTGCTCTTTATTTAACCCCTTCTTCTCTTCTCTTAACCCCCTACTCTTTCCTTTCTCTCGGGCTAGCCTTAGAGTGGATCTTAGGGTCTTTGTTAGCCTTAGCTTCTGTAGATTCTGTAGATTCTTAAAACCGTGTTGCCATTTCTGGCTATGGGATCTTTTTTTCTTTTCATCCCATATTTGTTTCTTCGTTGGTGTCTTTTTAATTTTTCTCAGCAAGAGTTCATGTTCTCCTTCTGAGTTATTTTTTATTGTTATTATTTATTTTAATGTCAATATGGCTTATCCAAGATTAGGTGGGTCTTCCATTTCGGTACTCCCAAATTTTCCACACATTGGGGCCAGCCAGAAAGGAAAAATTGCATGTGAAACCCAATTTTTTCTTTAATATTTGTTAACCCATCTTAGATTACCTATATTTTATGTTTTATTTGTTATTCCATTTTTGTTTTTCCTCACTTTTTAATATAAAAAGTGTAGCATTTTATAAAGTCCTCACCTTTCAAAATGAAAGGGTGTTGCATTTTAATTTATTTTCCATAGGAAATATTACAATACTCCAGCCCTTATCTTTTGTTGTAACATCTGCCTAGCTCGTAGAGCAGTTGAACGTTGTGGTCTACTATTTGTGGTATAGGTTATTGTAGTAGTAGGACTAGTTACATCATTTATTGAACAGGTTAGGTTTGGTATAGTTTGGGTCAAATTTTGATCATCATCAGAATCTATTATAGATTCATCTTCATGATCATTTTTGTTAACAGTAGTTGGTCCTACTTCTAGGGGGTATAAGAGTGATACATCTCTTATAGTTTCACCTGAAGCAGTTTTAAGTTTTACAACCCTGGTTAATCCATCTTCCCCAGTTTTTAGTTCTAAAACTCTACCTAATGGCCAACACTGTCTTGGTGTATTTTGTCTAATTAGAACTACATCTCCTACCCTGATTTCATTAACCCAGTCTTTGTTTTGTATATATTTATGTCTTTCTCTCAACCCAACAAGGTATTCATCACTCCATTGCTTTTTAAATTTTGTTTTTATATTTGTTATTTGTGATAATCTATTTTGCAAATCATGATTATTATCACTCCAAGGTGGATCATCCAAGGAGATATTGTAATCAGGTAGAAGGTTAATGACTTCTCCCTTAATCAAATGATTTGGGGTGAGAGGCTCTACATCATTAATATTATCCCCTACATAAGTAAGAGGTCTGTTATTGACAACATTCTCAATTTCACTAATGAGAGTGAGAAGTTCAAAGAATTCAATTTGTTTTTTACCTATTGATTTCTTTAGGCAATTCTTTATTGTTTGGATATTCCTTTCCCAGATTGCTCCATACCATGGTGATGCAACAGGGATGTATTTCCATTTTATTTTGTTATTTTGTAGATATGTTATGGTATGTGAATTTTGTAATATGTCATTTATTTGGTTTTCACCAGCCTTGAAATAGGTTGCATTATCTGTCCAAACAATTTTGGGTACAGAATGCTTAGCACAAAATCTTCTAAAGCTATAGACAAATGATTCTGCGGAGAGATCACTCACTATGTCTAAGCTGACTGCTCTAGAAGATGAACATGTGTAAAGTATGATGTACATTTTTTGTTCTGTTGTTCCCAGACCAACAGTCAAACTTCCTGTATAGTCTATGCCAACTGTTTCAAAAGGCCTATTAAAGGTGACTCTCTCTGTTGGCAAATCAGGAGGATTGGTCTTCCTGAAAGATCTGGAATGAATCCTTTTGCAGGTGACACAGTTATTCAAAACTGTCTTCAGTCATTCTGCCTTTGGGTATCCAATACAACTTTCTAATGGCATTTAATGTTTGTGGAACGCCCATGTGATAAAGTTCATTGTGTTTCTCTCTAATAATTAGGGTTGTAATGTGATGGAACCTAGGAAGAAGAAGGGGTTGTTTACTGTTATATGTGATTTGTGATTTGTTTAATCTACCCTTACATCTTAATAAGCCATCTTTGTCAATGTAAAGATTCAAGTTTATTACCACAGAGGGTACTTTGTTCATTTGTTTACCAATTGTTAGAAAATCTATTTCATTTTTGTATTCTGTTTGTTGTATGTGGTTAATCCAATATTTGGTAGCTAGACTTGTATACATTTCATTATCATTATTTCTTTGTTTATTTATTTTCTTTAAACAGTTGTGAATGAATCTGAGACAGTAAGATGTTACCCTTACAAGTTTGCCAAAGTCAGAATAATGTTATAATCTAATAGTGGCTCAACTTTATTTGTGGTTATCATGTTAAGTTTTACATTAATTTGTTCTGCTGGCCACATTGTTTCATCCTGAATGAATTCAGGTCCATGAAACCAATTTTTGTTGGATTTTAGTAATTTACAGGATAATCCTCTTGTAGAAAGTCTGCAGGATTTTGTTTTGTTGGAATGTATCTGAAGGTTATGTCCAAATTTTGTCTAGCTTCTTTAATGTCTCTTAATCTGTTACGGACAAAGATGTTTTTTGAGTTTAACTCATCAGAGTTGATCCATGCCAAGCAGATTTGACTGTCAAGCCAAATATATGTATTGTGATGTTTACATCATAATAGACTTCATGGAGAAATACTGTTATTTTTACAGCTAGATAACCCGCAAGTAGTTCAAGCTGAGGAATAGTTTTCTTTTGTTTTAAGGGTGTTACTTTCCCCTTGGCATAGATCAAATGGCTGCCATCCTCACCTACAAGGTAAGCGCAACAGCCATACACCTTTTCACTGGCATCACCAAATACATGCAAGGTTTGAGGTGTATCTCTGTGTCCACAAACTCTGGGAATATTTATGTTTTGTAGTTTATTGAGATCTTTAGCTAACCTTTTCCAGCTATCTTGTTGTTTATTGGTTATAGGATCATCCCAGTCTACTTTCTGTTTCCAAAATTCTTGTAAAAGAACCCTGGATCTGATAGTAGAAGGAAGGAGTAAACCCATAGGATCAAATATTTTTGAACTTTCGGATAAGATCTTTCTTTTTGTGTTAGCTGTTGTATCTAAGGTGTAGCCTTTTGTGCAGAGTGAGTCATGAACTTTAGAATCTGAGTTCAAATCCCAGATCATGCCTAATGTTTTCACCCTGTTTGTTGGTTCTGTTAATCCTTTGTCTTCTGATTTTATTTTTTGATTTAGTCTCTCATTATTTGTGATCCACTCTCTTAATTCAAAATTACCTTCTTTCATTATTTTATCTGCTTTTATGTAAACTTCATTTAATTCTGACTCTGTTTTGGTTGATCCTACAAGGTTATCTACATAGAAGTGATCTTTCAAGAACTGAACAGTTAAATCATTTTCATCATACAAATTTAAGTGATGTTTGATGGTTAAAGCCAGTAAACTAGGACTTGCATTTGCTCCAAACAAAACCACATTAAATTTAAATGTTTTAAACCCTTTATTTAAGTCATATGGATCATTAAACCACAAGAATCTTAGTTGATCTTTGTCATAGTTATTTTTCAGATGAATTCTCAAAAAAGCTTTGCTTATATCACTTTGAACTGCATAGTCATCTAATCTAAATCTTAGAAGGATTTTTACAAGGTCTGAAATAAGATTAGGCCCCTCTATGAGACAGTCATTCAAGCTATGCTTATTGCCATCTTTAAGACTACAGTTATACACAACTCTAAGTTTTGTTGTGGGTGCATCCTTTCTATAGACTCCTGTGTGAGTAAGATAATGGCAGTTGTCTTTTTTAAAGGGGTGATCTTTAACTTCTTCAATGAAGCCTTTTTCTAACTGGTCCTTGAAAACATCATCATACATTTTAATTCTATTGTCATTTTTTAATCTTTTCATCAAATTATAGAGATGACCTTTAGCTACCTTTAGATTATCATTTAATTTTGGACTATTGATCTTCCAAGGTAGTTCAATTGAATAATGGCCATTTTCATACATGATGGTATTTTCAAAATTTTCAGCCATTAATTGATTTTCATCTGTATGATCACCATCTTGCACCCCCACTGACTCTAATAGCCAGAGCTGTTGTACACCTTTATCTAATTCTTCAGTTGTTAATGATTTATTTAATATTTCAGTATTTATGTCATTATTTGAGTTGTGTAAGACCTTGTCATAATAGGGCAAGTTTGTTAGTCATATATTTTTATTTTTCATTGTTATTTTATATTTATCTATGTGTCCCAGTGGAGCTATACCCCAGTGAGTATCTAGAGCAATCCCATCTCCTATTCTGACTATGCCCTTCTGAATTAAGTGAATATAATCAGCTCCAATTAACATTTGAACATTATCTATTGTATCATCATTTAAATTTCTATCTGCAATTTTATATTGCTTTTTAAGTTGTTGTATTACTTGTTTTAAATTTGGTATTTTAAATTTTTGTTGACCAACTTGTTCAATGACTACTGCTTCTATGTTTGTTGTTTTATTCTCTGTGGGTATATCCAGATCTAAATTGACTGTACTATATTTTTCTTTCTGTTCATTTTCTTTGACAAATGATGTTATACACAATTCTTGTTCATTTTTATGAGTTTGTAGGCCTAATTGATTAACTAATGATTGATCTACAAATGTTTGTTGGGAACAAGAATCTATTAGACATCTTATAGGAGTTGTCCCACCTTTTTATTTTTTAAATCCAAGGTTATTGTAGGTAGGAGTACACTAGAATTTTTATTGACATTATTTATTGATATATGTCCATTAAATGTTTTTTCATTTTTCTTTGGTTTTGTTTATTTGAATTTTTAAATGAATCACAAAGACAAGAGACATGATTTAAACTTCCACAATTAACACATTTGAATCTTATTTTTGTTTTGCAGTCTTTGTTAGTATGTCCTGCAGCTGTGCATTTAGTACAAAGGTTTAACTGAGAACACCTGTTTATCCGGGATTCTAAGTCTACATATTTAGTACATCGTGTGCTA
Source organism: Bathynomus jamesi (assembly GCA_023014485.1). Taxonomy (NCBI): domain Eukaryota; kingdom Metazoa; phylum Arthropoda; class Malacostraca; order Isopoda; family Cirolanidae; genus Bathynomus; species Bathynomus jamesi. Next base: position 908,530 of record JAJOZX010000337.1, read on the forward strand.
TTGTGATCATCAGCCGAACAAAATTTACACTTACGTACAAATTCTGTCGTAACATTAAAATTTTGTAGTGTAGGAGTTAGACCTATCACTTTTTTTCTGATTTGTCTTTTTGTTGTTGTGCGTTGTGGTTTGGTTTTGTTTGAATTTTCTTTGTTTGGTTTATTTGTGAATCAATCTTTGTTTGTGAATCAATCTTTGAAGATTTGTACATTGACAAAACATTTGGAAATTCATTCCTTATTTCACAAGGGTAGGGTATGTATTTCCCGTTATTCTTTGGAAAATATCCCTAATTTGGGTAGGTAAACAATCAAATATTATGGCTTGGATAAACCATGCTGATTTCTCTAGATCTATCATTATTTTGTAGATGACCTAACATGCATTCAATTTCACAATAGAAATTGTACAGATCCTGATGGTTATCCTTGGCTGGTTTTATATTTTTTAATTTTATTGCTAAATCATTTACTATTTCTTTTTATTTAGGAAATTTCTTTCTAGTAATTTGAGAGCTATTTTATAGAACTGCCATTGCCGGTAAGGCATCAACCAGTTTTAGGGCTGGGCCCTTTAAATAATTAAGCAGATAACTGAATTTGTCAACATCAGATATATAATCTTTGTTGCCAATTAAACTATCAAATTTTTCTAGAAAAGACTGAAATTTTGTTCGATCACCCTCAAATATTGGTACTTGTAATGTTGGTAACTTGGCTTTTAGTTGTTTATTGTCATCATTAGAAATGGATACATTTCTGAAGGCCTCAATCAAACTTTGATTTGTAGCCTCTAAATTATTTGGTAGATTATCTAAAGCAGCATATAATTCATTTATGTGAGAATCTATTTCAAAAATATTCTGTTCTTGTTCACACAAAAGTGCTGTATATGTCTCTTCACCAACATTTAACCCATCAGTTTCCGTAACAATTTCCTCGTCTATAATTATTATTCCCTGTTTAATTCTATTTAAACCACCCAAAATAGTATCATAATCCCTTTTATTTGGATTTTCTTTGCTATTAAAGCTAGTTAAAAGCCTGGTAATGACTTCCTTCCTTGCTGATCTCTTCCTTTTTAATGATTTAATCTTTGCCTCAATTGCTTCACATTCAGCCATATTTTGTTTATTTTATTTTTTTTGTTTGTTTTAATTTTATTTTATTGAAGGTTAAGGTTTTCACAGCAAATAACCCTTCCCCACACGGGCCACCACTATAGATATGGAAGAAATAGGTCCTGCTCCAACCAGAGTAGCTTAAACACAACCTAGGCTACGTTGGAGATGGAAGACCTAGGCCAAAGATGAACCAGCCTAACTATTTGTCCATAAACAGGACTTCCATACTCTTTTGTTAAACAATTACAGCTGAAATGTCAGCTTATTTAACCTAAATTTAATAACCGAAGGGAAATTTATGAACTTCTTACCTTGAACTTTCAATGTTTTATTTATTGACACCAATAATGAACATTTTTATTCCGGCTTCTTTCGTGTCGCCTTTTTTTTTTTCGTCGCTGTTATTATCCTTATTCAGCTTCTCCTTTTTTTTTCCGCCCTGTTATTCTGCTTATTCCGCTTATCCCGATCTTTTTCTTCTTCTTCTTAAAACCGTGTTGCCATTTCTGGCTATGGGATCTTTTTTTCTTTTCATCCCATATTTGTTTCTTCGTTGGTGTCTTTTTAATTTTTCTTAGCAAGAGTTCATGTTCTCCTTCTGAGTTATTTTTTATTGTTATTATTTATTTTAATGTCAATACGGCTTATCCAAGATTAGGTGGGTCTTCCATTTCGGTACTCCCAAATTTTCCACAACAGCAGTGCATTATATATACACAGCATATATAATTATTAATATAATAATTATTATATAATTCCACAAAAAAGTCAAAAAAGTCACTATTTTTATGTAGCTTCTTACCAAGCAAAACTAAATTATATTAAATTAACAAAAATATCTTTAGAATTCCTAAGTCATGCTGCAACTTTTTAGCACCCCTCATATTTGGAATTTGAAAGTTGAAAAATTCGACACACCCTACTCCACTACAGTTTGGCACTGGTTAAGAAGCCAGGCAAGGAAATGGAAACCATTTGTTGCTAATAGGGTGGAGGAAATTCAAGCACACACAGATCCCAAGCAATGGAAGCATTGTCCAGGCATCCAAAACCCAGCTGATTTACCAACACGAGGAATTTCAGTGAAAGATCTTGCACAGTCAAGTTTGTGGTGGAATGGGCCAGAGTGGCTAAAACTTGGAAGTGAAAACTGGCCTTCTAATCAGCCTATTGTAGGAGAATGCCAGGCTCAAGAAGAACGGGTGAGTGAAATGAGAAATGCACTGTGAACAGTTGTCAAGTTATGCAGCAGGACCCCATATTGAAGCTTGAGGACATTAGCACAGGGTGGAGCGAAAAATACTTTTTTTCTAGTATGAAGTTCTAATAGTGATTAAAAGTTGCATTTAGTGGACGAAATATGCCTGCCAACATATGAGTTCATTTGTTTAAAATTTTCAGCTGCCACCAGGGGGCTAAAGTTAACACAATTTTGTGTAAAAAGGAAAGAAATGCTTCTATTTTAGGTTTGTCAAACTATTATAAAATTTTATCTTAGAATTATCTAATAGTTTGATTAAGATTTTTAAATGATAGGAATTCGTTTTGTAAAAATGCCTTTTCATATGCTTAATATCTTCAGCTGCCACAAGAGAGCTGAAGTTAACACAATTTAGAGTAACTGAGTCATGTTGAGACTACACTGAATGTTGTAGGGGAGGGTTTGGGGAGGGTTGTGGGGGAGGGTTTTGGTGTGAAGGAATTTCATTCTGTGAGTCATTAGAACAGTATGTTAACACTTGTCTTCTTAGGTAGTAGGACTAGTCGCTCAGTTGATCGGAGAGTTTTTTAATATGATCGGAATATTATAAAACTTTATTTTAAAGTGATTTATATAGAGATAATATTGATTTTATTATAAAATGCTTGTTATAATGTATTATATAATTTTAGTTTATTTATATAATATATTTTATATAATATATTATATATACTTATAAAATATATTATATATATTAATTATATAATGTTTTGATGTTACAGGATATTTTGTGATTGTGAATTTTTCTTAAAAATATTATGGCATCAAATACTAAATATAAACATTTCACTAGAGAACATATGAAGTGTGCCATATTTGAAGTACCTTGTGAGATGAGTGATATGCAACTACCAACTTATAACTGCATTATGAAAGATTACCTGTTCACAAAACATTTAGTGAAGGAGCAGATGAATAACAAGGAGCCTTCATTTTCTGAAATAGCAGAGGCAGTTTCCAAAAAGGTAGAAAATATTTGGAAGAAGGCCTCTTTGCCAATAGTTTCACATACACGCGTTTTACAGATGATGCGAGTGTACCATGATAAATACAGGTCCTTATTAAAGCCATACAAGTCACGCAACGATCAGCCTAAGTACAAAAATCAGCTTGAAGAATTTGAAAACTCTTCAAAATGCACTTTGTTTGACATCTGCACCTGCAAATGTAAGGAGTTTAGGAGATGCTCATGTGAAAAGAGTAAGAAAGTCCCTCCAAAAGAGCAGGATTTTTTAAATGACCAACGAACACGCAGAATAATGGTGATAGGAAGCATTGACATAGCACACACAAGACGATTACAAGCAAGAGAACATCGAAAGGAAATGGAAAAAGCACGTCTGGAATCCTCACAAACAACCAGTGGTGGGCACGCGCAACAATTTTTGTAGCGCCGCAACCGCAACCGCAACTCTGCTGAAATAGTTGCGCCGCACGCGCAAGCGCAACCCTTTTCAAAAAGTTGCGCCGCAAGCGCAAGCGCAACCAAAAATGTTGCGGCGCAACTGCCCACCTTTGCAAACAACTAGTGCTGCTATAACCAATACGTCCAACTTACAAATCGAAACAGAGACAAGTGAACTTCAACAACTAGAAGAGATATCTGAAGATAATGAGGAAGATACAACCTCGACTCAATATGTAATATCAGAACAACAGATGCGTGAGCCACTGCCTTCATTAGCAATTACTTGTGATAGATTTAAAATGTCGGACAGAGCTGGGGCTGCTATTGCTTCTGCAGTATTGGCAGATCTTAAAATTGTTACTCCCGAAGACAAAGGGAATATTATAGACAGAAGTAAGCTAAGACGTGAAAGACAAAAACAGAGAAAGGAACTACAACAGATAGGAGAGCCAAAAGCCATGCGGGGATTATACTTTGATGGCAGAAAGGATAAAACAATGATTCAAGTCCAGGAGAGTGATGGCTCTAACCACCAAAGAACCAAACGCGAAGAGCATATCAGCATAATATCTGAACCACACTCTCTGTACTTTGCACATGTGACACCTTCCAGTGGCAAAGCTAAATACATTTGCACAGCGCTAGTGAATTGCTTGAAAGAAAGGAATGTTGATATAGGGAACATCGTTGCAGTTGGCTGTGATTCGACAGTGGTTAACACTGGTAGTATTGGAGGCACAATAAGATTACTGGAAGAAGCCTTTAATAAGCCATTGCAGTGGCTGATATGCCTTTTACACCTTAATGAACTTCCATTGCGCCATCTGTTTCATCACTTGGATGGTACCACTACTGGACCAAGAGCATTTTCAGGAGAAATTGGCCGAGCACTTTCAGACTGTGAAAAGCTTCCCATAGTTAACTTCAAACCCATTGAAATTCAAGAGGACATGTGTGAAGTTGATGTAGATGACATAAGTACTGACCAGAAATACCTTCTTGAAATTCACAAGGCTATATCAAGTGGAACATTCTCAAAGAGGCTTAGTCATAAGAGTCCAGGCAATATATCACATTCAAGGTGGCTCACCACAGCAAACAGGACTCTGCGGTTATATGCAAGCACAGAGAATCCTTCAGGCAATTTACAAGAATTAGCTACTTTCATTGTTAGGGTATACGCACCAATGTGGTTTCAGATAAAGCGTAAACCATTATGCCAATATGGTGCTAAACATATGTGGCATATGATTGCAAGAAGCCGGTATCTCCGTGAAGAGCTTAGGAGAGTACATGACTCAGTCATTCAGCGAAATGCATATTACGCAAATCAAGAAAACATTCTCATTGCAATGATAGCTGATGAAAGGGAGCATGTGCGTCAGTTGGGATTTAGGCGTATCATAAAAGCAAGGGCATGCATTCAAGAAACAGATGTTATCAGGTATTTTAAGGTGCCAGAAATAAATTTTTATGCCAAAGACTATACAGATCTCATTATGTGGCAAGATTTTCAGATAGCAGAACCACCGATAACCAAAGGAGTTTCTCTTGATGATATTGAATCATGCATCAAACATGGTACTACTCTTCATTCAGAATTATTTCAGTTTCCATGTCATACACAAGCCGTAGAGAGATGCGTCAAGCTCGTTACAGACGCTGCTGGATCAGTCTGCGGACCTACAAACAGAGACGGTTGGATTCGTGCTACATTAGAATCAAGGAAAAAACAGCCAAAATTTGACACAAAAGCAAATTACTAAATAGTCTTCAGCAAGAACCCTTTCTAGAGGGAGGTTGGTTGAGGAAAGGGTGGTAACTCCGCTAAGGCACGAAATAACGTTTCTTAACTGTCTCAAGCCAGTACAAAGGAGGAGAGACATCCTAATTTATTACTTTTCCCTTTTTCAAGTAAATACAGAATCATACTTAATTATCATTTTTAAGTTAAATTCAGCCCTCTTGTGGCAGCTGAAGATATTAAGCATATGAAAAGGCATTTTTACAAAACAAATTCTTATCATTTACGAATCTTAATCAAACTATTAGATAATTCTAAGATAAAACTTTATAATAGTTTGATAAACCTAAAATAGAAGCATTTTTTCCTTTTTACCCAAAATTGTGTTAACTTTAGTCCCCTGGTGGCAGCTGAAAATATTAAACAAATGAACTCATATTTTGGCAGCTATATATCGTCCACTAAATGCAACTTTCAATCACTATTAGAACTTCATACTAGAAAAAAAGTATTTTTCGCTCCACCCTAAATTTAGCAGTCTTAAAAGGTTGTTAAGAGTGACAGCATGGGTATATAGATTTACAAGCAATATTAAGGGAGAAACAAGAAGGGAAGGAATTCTCAACAGTAGGCCTATCACTTTTGTTTATAACAGTATGCAGGATGCAGAATCATTGACACCAAATCATTTTCTTTGTGGTAACCGATTAACATCAAGCCCCAGTTTGCCAGAAGACTTGCAGCCTATCCAGAGCACTCAAGGAGAGTTAACCAGAAGGTTCAAGTACCTTGAAGAGCTACAAGATCAGTTATGGAAGAGGTGGCAGATGGAATACTTGCCAGAACTCAATTATTACCTATCAGGCAATGTAAAGGGCTCCAATAAAAATTGTATCAAGGTGGGAGAAGTGGTAATGATTGGGGATGAAAAACCAAGGCAATGCTGGAAGCTTGGCATAATTGAAGAGTTGTTTGTTGGCAAAGACAATTTAGTTAGGTCTGCACTGGTAAAGACTTCAGAAGGAAAATTAAAGAGACCTATACAAAAACTCTATGCTTCAGAAATCAGCAAAAACACGGATAGTCAAGATGAAACATTTGAGTTACAGCCTCATGGGGAAGGCTTGGCTAAACTTGCAGAAGGTAATGACAACAATGCCCCTTCGGTGGGGAGTGTTAGAAAATCTAGAAGAGGAAGAACCATTGTTGTCCCAAGGCGATATGATGACTAAGCTGATTGATGCAGCATTGCTTGTATATATTAAGTTAAGGAGTATACATTATATATCCATCTCATAATTGTAAGGTTAGTGAAAAATTCACTTAATTTAGAGCTAGCATTTTTGGGCTCTTGTAGCATCATTGTTTGGGCACTCTTGTGGCATCATTTTTTTGGGGGGGCTGCGCGTCCTTTCTACTCGTTTGTGGAATGCGACACTTACAGGGTGTGGTCTTATAGAGAGCTCTCTTGCAATTCAGTTTGGTTGTTTAGATACAAGATTGTTGCATCGTGCAATAGTGCAAGTTGTGTTGTCGTTGCAAGGTTTAGAAAGAAGACCATAAATAGTACCCCTTTTGTTTTTTATCTTAATTTCATGCAACTGAGGCCTAAGGTAGGGCCATATCGAATCAGCAACCCTGAGGTAGGACCTAATAGGACCTCCAAGTCCGTAAGTTTTTAGTCTAGCTTAACTTGGGCTGTAGGTTAAACTGGCCCTTCAGAGCTTGGCCGTTCACGGCTCAGCTGGGATTCTGAACCCAATAAAACTAAAAATTAAAAAAATAACATTGTATTGTATCTGCATATAGTGTGTGAACCATAGCCTTATCTACTGGTCATTACATTGGCGAATAGGTTTTTATTTTTTTGTTTTTTGGTTGCATTTTTGTCTTTTTTCAGCTTGGGGGAAGAGGCTGGTGAAGTGCAAATTGCTAACCTACAGTTCAAGGGTTCTTGTATTGAGCCTAGTTTGTGTTTAGGCTATTTTGATTATGCCTGTTATTGGCCAAATAGGCCCCTATTCGGAGGGCGAGGAAGATTTTGACACGTACACAGATAGAGTGTTGTTGTTTTTTGCAGCGAATTATATACCAGATGATAAGAGGGTACCATCTTTTTTAACTCTTATCGGCCCTAAAACTTATAGTCTAGTTAAAGATCTGGTAGCTCCTAAGAGTACAGCAGAGTGTAGCTATACAGATTTAGTTACAGTTCTAAAAGATCACTATAAGCCTCAAGTGGTAGTGATTTTTGAGAGATTTCAGTTCTATTCTCGAAATCAGGCTGTAGGTGAATCAATTGCTGACTTTGTAGCTAGCCTAAGGAAACTGGCTAGTACTTGTGAGTTTGGCCCTAACCTAACAGAAATGCTACGGGATAGATTTGTCATGGGTTTGAGAGAGGAGGCCACTCAGCGAGAACTATTGACAATTAAAAACCTAACTTTTGATGCTGCAGTAGTTCTAGCCACAACTAGGGAAGCTGCTGCTAAGGATGCAAAGGCATTTGGTGATGTGAATTTGATCAGGCCTAAATCTAATATTAACCTAAATAGTAGGTCTACAGGAACTAAGGCTAAGGATAATCCAAAGAAACTTTCTAAAAGCAGATACTTCAAAAAATTGGCTTAAGCAAAGTGCTAAACATAATAAAACCTTGTATTGGCTGTGGCAAACAGTAGTGGAAGGTAGACTGCCCTTTCAAGGAGGCAGTATGTTATAAATGTAACAAGGTTGGACATATAGCAAAGGTTTGTTTTTCTAAAATCCGTAAACCTCCTTTATCAGCCAACAGTCTAAAGCAGTCACAGATAGGCTCTGAATATATTTTCAGTCAGGATGGCACTACAAATGCTGGTCCTTATATTATAGATGCTACTATAAATAAAGTCAAACTTCCAATGGAACTGGATACAGGTGCAGCTAGAACTATAATTTCTAAGGATTATTTTTTAGAAAAATTCCAAAACTTCATATCACTATATCATTCTAAGGCTACTCTGAGAAAATATGGAAATGTTGAGATGCCAATAGTAGGAGAGGCTAAAGTTCAAGTTACAATAAATGATACAAAGTATCACAAACAGTTAACACTTTTAGTGATTGATGAACCAGGTCCTACTCTTCTAGGTAGAGACTGGATTCATGCTCTAAACTTGCCTATTCATAACATTATAGTTGATCATCAATCAATAAATTGTTCTGTAATACCTAATAATATCTCAATTATTTTAAAGGAATTTCCAAAATTATTTGGGCTTACTCTTGGCCTGCTCAAAGATCATAAAGTGTATATTGAATTGGATAATGAAGTCAGCCCTAAATTTTGTAAAGCTAGGCCATTGCCTTATGTTCTAAGACAAAAGGTAGAATTGGAGCTAGACAGGCTCACTAAGGAAAAGGTTATTGAACCTATATCGCACTCATTATGGGCAGCACCTATTGTCCCTGTGTTAAAACCTAATAAGAGTGTTCGTATTTGTGGGGACGACAAAGTAACTGCTAATAAGGCTATTCTAAATAGATAAATATCCTATTCCTAATCCTGCTGATATTTTTAGTAAGTTAGCTGGTAATAAATACTTCTCTAAGCTGGATATGTCACAAGCCAATGCACAGCTGGAGCTTGATGAAAAATCTAAGGATATCACAACTATAAATACTCACAAGGGTCTATTTCTTTATAATAGATTATGTTATGGTATTTCATTAACTCCTGCTGGCATTTTCCAAAGAACTATTAGTCGCATATTAGATGGAATTTCATCTGTGGTATGTTACCTGGATGACATCCTTATAGCTGGAAAAACAAGCAGAACATACGTCTAGTCTAAAGACAGTTTTGCAGAAGTTAGCAGCTGCTGGTTTAACTCTAAATAAGGAAAAATGTATCTGGATAACTAATGAAATTCAGTATTTGAGATTTAAGATTGATTCATTAGGTCTGCATCCTACTAAGGATAAAGTTGATGCTATTTGTAAGGCTCCTGCAACTGCAAAAGTCACTCAGCTTCAAGCATATCTAGGCTTGCTTAATTTCTACAGGAAATTTCTACCAAATGCTACTACTACATTGGAACCACTAAATAAATTACTCAGGAAAGACACTAAATGGAGTTGGGGTAAAGAGCAACAGTCTAGTTTTCAAAAGTCAAAGGAGCTTTACTCAATTCTCATGTTTTAGTGCATTTTGATCCTAAACTACCTATAGTTGTAACTGCTGATAGCAGCTCATATGGCATTGGAGCAGTACTTGCTCATGATATTAACGGGGAAGAAAGACCTATTTCTTTTGTTTCCCGCACTCTAAATACAGCAGAGAGGAATTATTCACAGGTAGAAGGTGAAACATTAGCCCTAATCTTCGCAATAAAAAAGTTTCATTTTTACTTGTGGGGTCAGCAGTTTACCCTAATGACTGATCATAAACAGTTGTTAGGGTTGTTTGCTCCTAATAAACAAATTCCTATCTTGGCTGCAGGACGAATACAACGTTGGGCTCTCATGCTACAAGCCTATTCTTTCAATCTAGTGCATCGGTCAGGTAAGCATTTGGGTAATGTTGATGCTTTAAGCCGGCTACCTTTAGATGCTTCCATTGAATGTGTCCCAATTCCAGCTGAATGGGTCCACTTAGTTGAATTTCTAGGGACAACACCAGTTACAGCTATGATTATTGCTCAGTGGACTAAATCTGATCCTATTTTGTCTCATGTTTATCAGATGGTCTCCAGTGGTTGGCCTATGAAGGTGGACAGTTCTTACCAACCTTTCCACCAAAGACGCACAGAGTTGTCTATTCAGGATGGATGTGTCCTTTGGGGGTCTCGGGTTCTTATCCCAGACCTGGTCAAGTCTCTTTTGCTTAAAGAACTTCATTCCGATCATGTGGGTGCTACTCGTATGAAGGAACTGGCCCGAAGTTATTTTTGGTGGCCCAGACTGGATAGTGACATCCTTTCGCTTGTGAATTCATGCTCTCGGTGTTTGGGGGCTGCGTGATACTCCTAAAAAGGGTTTTCTACATCCCTGGGAATGGCCTTCCCGTCCATGGCACAGAATTCATATTGATTATGCGGGTCCCATCAATCACCACTATCTTCTAGTCATTGTCGATGCTCATTCTAAATGGGTAGAGGTTCTTCCTACTACATCTGTCTTCATCCTCTACTATTCGTCTGTCGCGTTCTATTTTTGCCAGATTTGGCCTTCCAGTTGTTTTGGTTTCGGATAATAGCCCAAGTTTTACTAGTTCTGATTTTTCTACGTTTTTGTCTTCCAATGATATTCGTCATGTTCGTACTGCTCCCTACCACCCATCTTCAAATGGTTTGGTTGAGAACATGGTCCGTTCTGTTAAGTTAAGTCTGCTTTGCTTCATGCAAAGGAGGAGGGAATTCAGGTTGCTTTGGATCGCTTTCTCATGAAATACAGGTTGACACCCCATTCTACTACGGGTGTTGCACCGTCCGAGTTGATGTTTGGCCGTCGTATTTGCTGTATTTTTGATCTTGTGCGTCCTCATGATTCTATTGTCAAAGAGTTTACAGTCAGCAAGAGCGCGGAAAACGTGCCTTTGAATCTAAGACTCCTAGGACGCTAGAGCTGCTACCTCAAAATAAGGTCATGATTCGCAATTACTCTCAGGGTCCCAAGTGGGTACCAGCTATAGTTAGAAGGCAGACTGGTCCTGTTTCCTACAGATGTGTAACTAAAGATGATCGAATTCAGAATCGACATCAGGATCAGATTCTACCTCATTCTATGCCTTCCGCTACCCCTACTATTCCTCCTACTCTAGAGCGTATACCTATTCCTACTACTACAGAGAGTACCACTACTATTTCAACTGAAATGGAAACACAATCCTCTTTGTCACCTGTGGCTGAGTCAGAGGAATCTACTGCACTTGGGGTTCGTCGTTCTACCAGGGTTAAAAAAGCCCCGGAACGTCTGAACTTGTAGGGGAGGAGTGTGATGGACCCCTGTGACTAAAGGTCTGCAGATCGATACACCAAAATAACACCTTAATAATAAAAACTAATATTGATCTGGCAGCACTGGTTTTGACGGATTAGGGCGAATATGCAGCGATGATGTTTTGGGATGATCATTAGCATTGCGATTATGGATGTAGTGTTGATTGCCGTTGTACTATTGTGAACTACTAGCCTATCTAGATATACTGATATAACTATTGACTAACTAATAGACTGATAACTGCTAGACTAACGACTATTACTGGCTATCTAGAATATTGTCTGGAACTGTTGTTCTATACTTGAGGTGAGTCTATAATTATTTCGTTGTGTAACTTAATTCTGGTTATTGTACTGTATCTGTATATAGTGTGTGAACCATAGCCTTATCTACCGGTCACTACACTGGGTATGCAGGCCACCTTTCAGTAGCTGCACCTCATCCTGAAGTGATTCTATTTCACCTAAGAGTACAGTCACATCAATAGAGTCGAAACGTATGGGTGGAAAGTCCAGGTTCTCACTTGCAAATATGGGCCTATCGTCAGTAGCTTTTATTTCCAAAATCTTTTTAACAATGTCCTCAAGGTTGAGCACATTTTTCTTTTCACCTTTGCGATGGATAAGCCTCTTGTCAGAGTTCCCATTGGTTGGGTATAATGTAAACAATTTTGCTTTAGCAGTTTCTCTTTCTTCACCACCATAATGTTTTCCACATAATGTGATTATCGTGTCACTGGGTAATAAGTCAATCTTCACATTAATGAAACACAAAATGTTATTGATAACAACACTTGGCCATCGTTTAGTTCTGAAATTCTAGTCTATGGTGACTCTGAAGCGGCTGTGCAAATTTTCCGTGTTGGCCTTAGCCAACGTCACAACAACTTTTATCAGTAATTAAAATTCTTAACTTTCACACTTATATTTAAGCTAATAGTAAAAGTTAACTAATACTTTGTAATACGTTTTAATACTTTTTAACACTTCCATAGCGCGTAAGTTTGTAAATATATCTAAAGTAATAAAGACTATTTATTTATTTGCTTGGTCTTTCAATTAAGATTTCAAAGCATTTACCGAGCCTTCGGAAAATTTTGAGCAATTGGGTAGAAGAATGATTACAAGACAAAAACAGGGGGTAATTTTAAATGGTGAATTAGGGTGGAAGGAAGTGAAAAGTGGGGTACCACAGAGATCGATGTTAGGTCAATTACCTATAGGATTTAGAAAAGTGATCAGGTATTGAAAAATCTAAATGTGTAAATGATACAAAAGCAGTTGCCCCAGTCATGAACAGGAAATTCTTATAATCTGCAAAAAGACCTTGACAGGTTAGTTGCCTGTGCTAGTAAATGGTAGATCGTGAAGAACTTTGTATTTTTTAACATTGAATTCCAGCTACTGCAGATTTAATTCAATGGTCAAAAATGCAAAGCCCTTCACTTTGGCAGAAATAATGAAAACTTTACTTATGAGATGTAAGAAAACTGGTAAGAGGATGTTAGTCAGGAAAATGACCTTGGCATTATAGTTAGTAGTGATCTAAAGTTTTCTAAGCAGTGCTTAAAGGCTAGAAATAACTAAGGCAAATAAAATACTAGGTTAAGAGAAATATTAGTCATCTATAGATTATTTAATTCTTATGTTAGACGTCATTTAGAATATTACATTCAAGCTTGGTCCGCTCACCATTGGCACGATATAGATATGCTTTAAGGTGTGCAGCAGAGCCGTAACTAGGTGTTTTTGTATTGTATATTTTAATGACCTATTTAGACCCTCATTAGTTATTTATACATACTTTATATATAGTATCGTATATACAGTATATTAAATGCATTACTTAAAAGTATTTCTCTGTAAGGGACAAACATTCTAGCCAATTAAGTAGCAGCTTAATTGGCATGCCACTTACTTTCTTGATCGGGAAAATGGCGGTAGAGAAGAACACGTGCAGCTTAGGCTGAGTTAGCGAAACACTTCCTTATAAAGAAACGTATTTTCGATAAAGAGAAGTTTTTCAAAATTTTCAACGTGTTCGGTAAAGAGAAGTTTCGTTATAGTGGAGTGTCGTTATTGAGAGGCTTTACTGTACTCTCATAATTTAGACTTCTTGCGAGGCTTTACTGTACTCTCATAATTTAGACTTCTTGCGAGGCTTTACTGTACTCTCATAATTTAGACTTCTTGCGAGGCTTTACTGTACTCTCATAATTTAGACTTCTTGCTACTTCATTTTCAAAAGAAAGGATGAGAAAGGATGGCTAGATTTGAAAGTCTCTCTTGTCCTCTTGATGAACTTAGGTGATTTTTTATTAGTTTTGATTTATTAAAACTTCTTTCGCAGAACACTACTGGGATTAGCAAAGTAAGGAAAATGCGTAAAGTAACTTTTATGTTAGGGTAAGATTCTGATAAATAATATTCATGTAATAACTGAAGAAGATCAAGCGGAGAGACTGAATTTACATCTGGCAGTATTGTTAAAGATTAATGTTTGAAACTCTGGATTTCTGCAAAAAATTTTGGGTCCTCACTGTATTTGAATGTTACATTAACTGCAGCCTTTTGTAACTCAGATAAATCTATTTCTACAAGTGAAGAACCAGAAAGAAAGACAAATTCAGAGGAAAGTTCATTTAACTTGTTGCACCTCCAATGCAACTCTGACATGAGGTCATCAAAAACATTTTTTATTTCAATCTGGAATGTATGTTCTGCAGATAAGCTTGAACCTTCATCAGTTAATTCATAAAGCTCTAATCTTTCTTTTTCTTCTTGTAATTTCCAGAAACTTATATAGTTATTATGCCTAGTTTTTCAGCTGTTTTTGTGGCATAACCAAAAATGTTTCGCATTTCACTTTCACGCATTTCTTCTAATGTGTTTAGTTGACCATGAATTACCTGGGAAGCTTGGGATAAAGATACATTCTTGGATTGCAAACTTTAGTTGACTCAATCAACATGACCAAGAATCTGGTTCCATATAAATAATGTGCACAAGAATTGGCTTACCCTGAATACGGATGGTAGCCTGCGTGTTCCCCCAGGTTTTTTTATGTTATTATTTACCGTTTTACAACTGCCGTTCCTCCCATCAAAAGGAAAAGGGTAATTTTAACCTTTTTACGCAATCTCTGCGTATTATTCAGGCCTCCGAGTCTGACTCTAGTAAAACTGGAAAGCTTTCATTTTTTGTTAGTAAATTTCATTATAAGCTTATTAAACAAAGAAAGAAAGATTAAGTTAATGGAGTTTATTGTGGATTGTTTTAAATTAAGTATAAAATCTTAAAATACTGTAACAGAATCTTTTAATGCAGTTAATAATGTTATCCATTAAGCAGTGGCGGCGGAACGTTTCCCATTAAGGGGGGGGGCTCATCATATGAAGAGTCTAACTTGAAAGTGAACAACTTATCCCCATTTGTTCTCATTTCATTGGATTGGAACCACTTCATCTTGCATATCCACCACAACTCACAAAAATAAATGGTAGGTTACAGCCTTGCTGGTAGGCTTAGCAGTATTGCCAAAATGGAAATATTACTGTGGCACATATGGTATCCGACGATTAATAAAACAATATATTCATAATGCCCCCAGAAATTCGTCTGTCACCCGAGGGTGAGACGCATGCTCATTTTCTGTTGTTACGTATGTTTTATGGAAATAAATATAAAAATTCAAAGAATGAAATATTTTAAATATTTTCATAATTCTTTATTTATTGAAGCTTAAGTCATGTCATTTTGTGTTCGAACAAGTGAGGCATGCTTAAAAGCTGCCATAGACTTCCAGAAATCACAATTTGGCAAAATATTTTCCACTTTCATTAAGTGTTTATTGATAAAATTTTCATTATTTTAATGAAGTACATAGATTCATCTATACAGTATATAATTATTTTTATTGTAAGGAAATTTTTCAAGGACCCAGGAGAATGTGATTGTGAAAAAGAACTTACCAGTAGAATTTACCATTAGAAATATGCGAGTAAGTTGCAGCAACTGGTGCTTTATTGCTTGCGTCTGATTACTTGTCTCTGTATATCATATTGTACATTATATATTATTTACATGTTATCATATATTTTCTTAAATCAACTTACATTACCTGAGTTTATAACATCGGGAGTTGATTCCAACTGCCCAACAACCGTTACACCTATCCAACCCCGTGCTTTATTGCTTTATTGCTTGCGTCTGATTACTTGTCTCTGTATATCATATTGTACATTATATATTATTTACATGTTATCATATATTTTCTTAAATCAACTTACATTATCTGAGTTTATAACATCGGGAGTTGATTCCAACTGCCCAACAAATACAATGTTTATACCCCCCACCCCATAACACTCTGTTACGCCTATCCAACCCCGTGCTTTATTGCTTTATTGCTTGCGTCTGATTACTTGTCTCTGTATATCATATTGTACATTATATATTATTTACATGTTATCATATATTTTCTTAAATCAACTTACATTATCTGAGTTTATAACATCGGGAGTTGATTCCAACTGCCCAACAAATACAATGTGAACCCGTAAATACAATGTTAGGGGCCATTCAAAAATTATGTAACTCTTTTTTTCCACCAAAATTTATACCCCCCACCCCATAACACTCTGTTACACCTATCCAACCCCCTAAAAAATTATGTAACACCAGCACAACCTTCCCTCCCCCCATCACATTGCCCTATAAAATGTTATTTTCAATAAATTGTTACTTCTCTTTCACCAAAAACTTGTTGCTCATTACTTACTCAAAACACCTTTTTATGCATGATAATAATTTGCTACTCTCAGCTGTATTATATACAATACACGTGCTGATGTTGCATATGTTGCATAATGACGTTGTATACACGTGAAGTACAAGTAAACTTCTGACGTAATTTTTTGTACGTAATATATACGTTGTCTGCACGTAAGGTTTTACATCCATAGCATATAGTTTCGTATTACATTATTCTTTGTTACAAAATTGTAACGGAGTTATATACGGCATACTACTCTTTCAAATAGAGCGCCTTTATTGGACCAAATTCTATCCTTCAGTCGTTGAGACAACGTTGCATCTATGTAAAGTTTACGTAATATCACAACATTGTGAAGACGTAACTGAGAACACACAAATTTACGTTGTATCTACGTCACAGTGCTAAAATTTTGTGACAACGTTGAATTTACGTAAAATTGTTAGCTGGGTGTCTGCTAATCTCTGAAAGAAAAAGTATTTCCTACCATTTTTATCTCTTTGCTTCTTATATAGTTTGCTTGCATTTCCTCTTAGATTATTTCTGTTTTCTTAAAAAAAAAAGGATCTGAACAAGGAGGGGCTCCACTCCCCCCCTTGTTCAGGTAAGGGGGGTCGCAGCACCCCAGCGCCCCATAGGTTTCGCCGTCAATGCCATTAGGTACTAATTTGTTAACACGTTCTAACAAAGTGGAGGCGAGGCATGTGGTGAGTAGAGATTCCCACTGGGAAAATATGGTAAGTGGCGGCCGCCAAGAACGCCAACCAGACATATCGGGAAACACTGATAATTGTAATCGTGAAGTGGTGGACGAGCTACTGTAATTTATTGCCAAAAAGATTGACTGTTTTGATCCTGTGACTGTTACTATGCTATGAGTTGATTTATAGTGAAGAAAAAATTGAACGCTCAAAGAAACTGATGTTTGATTTATGTGTTGATAATGATACTTGATACGGGTAGATTAATTAAAAGGCAGCGTCCTAAAAAGAGTGCTCAAAGTATTGAGGACATTATTAGACTGTTTCAGCAGAAGGGTACTGATACCCCAGTGTTTGTAGCCCAAGATCTGGCTAATCTGCTTCCAGTAACAATACTGTTTGTTCATTTCTTGCAACATCTGGAAGGTACAAGCAGAGGTGGTCCTCCTGAAAGGTGGAATGGATACTCAAGCTACGACCACTCAGAGGAGGAGCACTGCAGGAGGAATTCCTTCCTCTCCCAAACGGAGAATGCAGAGGCCTCTGCACCTTAGCCTATTCCTGGATCCATGAATGCAGAGCTCTCTGCCTCTAAACTTCATCCTGGATCCTTGAATGCAGACCCCTCTGCATCACAGCCTCAATACCATCTGATACAGGGTAGCCCCCAAGGGACATTGGTGAACCTGGATCCTGGGAATGCAATCGTGGATCATGATAAGGATGCATCTTGGACGATGATGATAAGGAGGGGCTGAAAGCAAACAACTCTTCCGAGAACTGCGACCACTGGAGTAGCTAATGGTGGCAGTTCCTTAAGGGAGTCTGGTCCCAGTCACGCACAGGCTAGAGGGAGACAGCCTGTGACAAAGTCTGGCAGGGAGCGACGAGGTATTATAGGGGCTGCAAAACAGGTCGTATAAAGGCTGTTCTAACAAAGACTGCTAATATCTTTGCTTCGAGATTTGAACTGATCTTACTGCCGAAGAGTTGCGGGCCTTTGTGGAAGAAAAAAATTAACCTTCAGATTACACGTAGGAAATTGACTCCAGGCAGACAATGTACAGTTCTATTCAAGTCACAGCAGCCTGTGATGATCCAGGGGTATTTACGAACCCAGCAGAGTGTCCGGAACGGTCATATGTACGGTGGTTCAATGAGAAGAAGGGAGAGAAAACACTTGTAGCCCCTCTCACAAATTCTGGAGAGCGTCATTCTGGAGACATCATGCCTCGTACTGTGCAGGAAAATCCAGCTGGGTCTAGTGCTGACCCTGATATAGTTGGAATTCAACATGTAGAGAATGTGCCTTCTCAAGAGATGGATGGCAGAACCCTTGCATCTTCCTAATACAACATTCAAGGTAATCTCTTATAACTGTAGAGGCTTAAGCTCAGGCAATAATGGCAAACACAGGCAGATCATAATTGATAAACTGTTAGAGAATGCTGATATTCTCTGTCTGCAAGAAACATGGCTTTGGAAACAGGACTTAAGGACCTGAATAGTCTGTCCAGTGACTTTCATGGGACAGGGAAAGCCACCAGAAGTAAACAAGATGGTCTCCTTGCCGGCCACCCACCTGGTGCGATAGGTATCCTATGGAAGTAAGGATATTTTTTTATGCAAGAAGGAGGGGCCAAGGGGGAATACCCGCAAAAGGGCACCCCCCTCCCATAGAAGAAGAACAGAGCCAAAATCAAGGTCCAGGATTTTGGAGATGCCAAGACACTCTGGCTTTGAAAGACTGAAGGTCGTAGACTGGGGTAAAGATGGATTGAGGAAGACTGTTCCAGAGTTGAGTGGTTGAGTAGATGAAAGAATGAAAATACCGACTAACCCTTGCGTTAGAAAGTGGGACAGAAAAGGAATGAGAAAGTGTAGAAAGTCTGGTTCTGCGTGCTCTCCTTAAAGGAGGAGGCATGCAGTTAGGGAGTTTAGAAAAGCAGTGGCCTAATAGCGATAGCAAAGAGGGAGTGAGGCAACATTGCGGTGAAGAGAAAGGGCTTGAAGACAGTAAGTAAGAGGAGGGGAATTGATGAGACGAAAAACCTTTGATTCCACCTAGTCAAGTACGGCTGTGTGGGTTGAGCCACCCCATACATGGGAAGCATACTGCATACAGGGGTAGACAAGACCCCTGTACAGTAGGGTGGCCCACTTTTCAATTTTTTTATAAAAGTATAGGTTATCGTAGTTTTTCCCATTATTTGGCACTATACTAGCACATTGGTACCATTTTTACAAAAATTGATCAATATTTAGGGGTCTCGCATCGACCTTGAAATTACCAGTTTTTTTTTAAAAATGCCTACTTTTTAACTTTTTACTGAATCAAGATAAATCATTAAGTAGGGATGTTTTCTGAATCCTCTTAATGAGAGAAGTCGTTTGGTGTGCTTCCAATGTCATACGACTAACGGTTTAAAAGTTGTGCCTGTATAGAGGTAATACCAATGTGCTAGTATAGTGCCAAATAATGGGAAAAACCACGATCACCTTTACTTTTCAAAAAAATCAGCAAATAGCAGACAAATAAGGAAGAAAGAAACAATAACTTAAACAATCACTTTTGCATTGTATTGACCACTATCACACGTCACTGGCTGCAACTTGTCCCTCTGTGCTATGTCATCGTGGCGAGCGATGACTTCTTGAAGTCGCCGAGCTCTTTCCGGTTCTTTTCCACCACTTGCAGAAGATCCTGCAGCTGTGCCTCGTCCTTTGTGACCGTGTTCGCATAGTCTTGTATCAGTTGGACTCCTCTTTCAGCGACGTCATTGGTGACCTGGAGATTAGAGATCACATCCTTCAGACGACAAAAGTCCTCGTTCTCGTCCCACTTATCAGTTGGCAGGGTGAGCCACGAAGACCCATACATCTTCAGACCTGCAAATAAGAACCAGGAGGACTCGTCGATCAGGTCGGGGAGTAGCGTCATCTCGTCGACTGAGACGTTCTCGTATGTGAAGTCTTTGGGTACAGGGAGGTGGGACAGCTTCTCTGCCATCTGTTGCTTCACAGTGCCATCCACCTTGTTGCTGCATAGAGCGAAGATGACGGTCTGAGGCCTCAGATACCAGAAGTGACGCTTCTGCCACCTCGCGGTCCACTGCCCTATACCTCAGAAAACGCTGGTATAGTACCAGGTCATTCAACGGCGCATTAGCTGCTACAGGGGCCGCCAACCAAGCTGGTACGTACAGAAGAGCGATGAACACCACGATCCTGTGCAGTTTGTCGACCAGCTCGGCGTCGAGCTCCAGCTGCCTACTGAACATCAGCAGTTTTGTGTAGTAGATGACCTGAAACAGAATAGGCACCATTGTAAGTAAGACAGGTTTATTGTTACCAATTACTTTGTTTGCGTTATAATGAAATGTTTATCTTTGAATAACATTTAAACTTATCTCTAGATTATTTTTGTTTGAAAATACTAACTTTAGCCATCCATCTTGCGTGGTGGTAGGCTCCTGGCCGCATGAGGTGAATGCCACGGTGTGGTTGTGTCCCGAGTACCAGGAGCGTGATCTCTGCCACTTCCCGGTAATCGTCTCTGACGAAACCAGAAGCTGTGCTCAGGAAGCTGACCGCCGCGTCCCGGAGTTCTATTAGCCACGTACTCTCCGCCAGATTCTCGACCTGCAGCTTGCGGTAGGTCGAGAGATCGAGCTCGTCCCATCTTCAAAAATAATAAACAAGAAAATTGTGTGAGAAAACTCTGAAGTTCCGGTTTGGCTTGCTGTTTTATAAATTAGTGGAATATCATATGTCCTAACTTTACCTTGCACAAAAAATGAACTAACCTTCTCTTCAACTGCTGAAACAAAGGATTAGTTGGTGCCGTAGTCCTTCCGAGCAGGGTGACGGCTACTGCCCCCACGATAAGCTCTAGGACGTGATGACGGCATCCCAGCTGGAGTAGCGGTCGCCCGAGCATGTTTTCCAGCCGGACAACTGCACCCTGCACCCTCCCCGTGTTGGTGGAAGTGGTGTCGAAGCAGAGTCCGATGACGCTCTCCTCACATCCCCAATCTTCGAGAGCATGTATGGTTGCCCGCGCCTGCGACAGTCCGGTGCCGTCAGCAACAGCTGGGACTGACAGCAACTTTCCTTCTGTGCAATGAGGAGCCCCGGAGATGAGAATTGCTTGGCGGTGCTCCGTCGTTCCAAGGAAGTTCTGAAACACATGCCATATATTTCAATTTCATGGTTGTAAAGTAACCTATTTTTGTTCACATTCAGTTCTCTTTTTAATTGACATTATGCTTCATGAATCTCATTACTAAATTGATAGCTATGAAAACTTAATCAACTGACCTTGACCATTTTGCCATCCCAGTGGACAACAGTGTGCCTCGGTGGCGTGAAGGAGTCCTTCACAGCCGTCGCCACTTCACGGCGATGTGACACTCTTCCCCGGCGAGCCGTTTCTTTCGAGATGCTGAACTGATTGAGGTCTGCTGGTGGATCCGCCGAACGTGTGATAGCAGCCACAATGCTTACTACCTATGTAGAGAATGGAAAGTGGAAAGGAAACTGTCAAGAGGCCGATCTTAGAGAAGGTAGCGATGTTATTTTCGCCTTTCCTTTTGATGACTCTCTATTTGCAGCTTCAAGAGTTCTTCCAGTTATGGTTGCCATCGATTTGTCCATGACAAAGGATGAGGAACTCAGACAGAATTTCAAAATGTTATGATCTGCAAAAAAAGAAATAGGTTAGGTACCTGGCACAGGCATAGTGCATTTTCTAATTACCTATCTACATTATACATTCCGCCCGGGTATGGTGACTCATTTTTTTGAAAAGTATAGGTGATCGTGGTTTTTCCCATTATTTGGCACTATACTAGCACATTGGTATTACCTGTATACAGGCACAACCTTTAAACCGTTAGTCGTATGACATTGGCAGGCACACCAAACGACTTCTCTCATTAAGAGGATTCAGAAAACATCCCTACTTAATGATTTATCTTGATTCAGTAAAAAGTTAAAAAGTACACATTTTAAAAAAAAACTAGTAATTTCAAGGTCGATGCGAGACCCCTAAATATTGATCAATTTTTGTAAAAATGGTACCAATGTGCTAGTATAGTGCCAAATAATGGGAAAAACCACGATCACCTATACTTTTCAAAAAAAATTGAAAAGTGGGCCACCCTACGTACAGAGACAGCAACTGAGTGGGGGTGAAGAAACTGCGGAGGCGATACAGCACACCTAACCTCTTAGAAGCTGTTCTGGAAAGAGATTATATATGATCTTTCCAGGACAGATTACGAGAAAAGGAAACACCAATAATGTCAAGAGAAGAGGAAGGATTGAGTTATGTGTTGATGAAGGTAAGGGGATAGTCGTGTGGAAGATTGTGACGAGTAGACAGATGGAGGAACTGAGTTTTTGAGGCAATGAAAGCCACAAGGTTTTCTCTGCCCCAATCAGAGACAGCAGAAAGATCAGCGGTTAGGCGTACCATAGCCGTCCTACGCGACTCATGGAGTGACTGTTGAGAAGGACGCTTTGGGAAGCGGGTGGAGAAGTGAAGAGTGGAATCATCGGCAAAGGAGTGAATGGGACAGGAAGTGCGAATTAAAAGATCATTGATAAATAAGTGGAAAAGAGTGGGTGACGGTACAGAACCCTGAGGAACACCACTGTTAATAGCTTTAGGAGAAGAACAGTGGCTCTCTACAACCACACCTATAGATCAGCCAGAAAGGAAATTAGAGATGAAGGGACAGATAGAAGGATAGAAACAGAAGAATGGCAGTTTGGAAATTAAAGATTTGTGCCAGACTCTCTCAAAAGCTTTAGATATGTCTAGCACAATAGCAAAAATTTCACCGAAATCCCGAAAGGAGGATCTACAGATCTACAGAAGCTAAGGCTAACAAATACCCTAAGATCCACTCTAAGGTTAGCCCGAGAGAAAGGAAAGAGTAGGGGGTTAAGAGAAGAGAATAAGGGGTTAAGTAAGTAGCAACACCTATCACTCGTGGGTTAACATTCATTCAGAAAAAGATAAAAAAGACTCACCATCATCATCCGCCGTCCACTGCCGACAAGTCAGAAAAATAGTCGAAGAGAAAAGGAGAGGGGTGAAAGATGAAACGAAGTAAAATAAGAACGCTTACAAACCATGAACACAGTCTTAACTCACTGTCATACCACGAAAACTACAGACAAGCAAGTAAAGAGAGTTACAGACATGCAAGTAAGGAGAGGATAAGAAAAAAAAGTAGGTAAAGTTAAACAAAAAGTGGGTTAGTACGCTACGAGCTACATCTACGTTCGTGTTAGTCTAATTTTTTTTTATAATAATTTTTTTGCTGGCATATCACACGCTGGCATGTCACAAGCTGGCATTAATCGTCAACAGACTCATCCTCGACCGCCACCCCGAGAGCTCATGTTACTAATTGTTTTTTTATTTTAAACAACGTTAATATTTTTAAAATGCCTATCTAAACGGTTCTTAAACATATTAGCGCTGGTAGAGTTAACGACTGACGCGGGAAGATTATTCCATTTATCAATTACTTTAAAAGTAAAGAAGTTTTTAGCGATATTAGTAATGAAACGTCTGCCACGCAACTTAAATCCGTTATTACGAGTATTGCTATTATCGAAAGTGAACAGTTTGTCAAAATTTATGTCATCGATTTTATTAACGATTTTGAAAACTTCAATAAGTTCCCCCCTTAATCTTCTAGTTTCGAGTGAATGCAAGTCTAACTCTTTAATCCTATATTCATAAGGCTTGTTGCGCAATGACGGAATTAGTTTCGTAGTACGACGCTGAACCCTTTCTAAACTATCAATATCCTCACGCAAATAGGGGCACCAAAAACTGAACGGCATATTCTAAATGAGGCCTGACTAGGGACTTGTAAAGGGGCAATATAATATCCTTCGATTTAAATTCGAAATTACGCACTATGAAGCCTAACATTCTATTAGCTTTTGCGCAAGACTCCAGGCACTGGTTCCTAACTTTTAAATCCTTAGATACGCGTACGCCTAAATCTACTTCCTCGTCAACGCTCGCTAACTCTCTATCATCCATCGTGTACGTGTAATTATTGTTACGAGAACCTATATGCAAAACTTTACATTTGTCTACGTTAAATTGCATCTGCCACTTATCCGACCACTCCATAATCCTATTTACATTGTCTTGGAGCCTACTTCTATCGTCCTCGTTAACAACCTTACCGCCTATTTAAGTATCGTCCGCGAATTTTGACACGTTACTAGTCAATCCTACATCTATGACGTTAATGTAAATTACGAATAGCAATGGGCCTAACACTGAACCCTGTGGGACACCGCTATCTACATCCATCCACCCCGATTCACTACCATTAACAACGACCCTCTGTCTCCTAGCACGAAGCCATTCCTCTAACGAGTTAGCTACCTGACCGCGTATACCGTGCACTTTAACCTTCGCAATTAATCTTCTATGCGGAACTGTATCGAACGTCTTTTTAAAATCTAAATAAATAACGTCAGCTGCTCTATGCCTATCGTATTCGCGCACTATTTCGTTATAAAATTCTAACAAATTAGTTAAACAAGATCTATGGCGTCGAAACCCATGATGACTACTATTAATCAAATCTCTACTTTCTAAGTGATCGATGATTACGATCCCTAACTACGGATTCCAAAAGTTTACCGACAATTGACGTTAAGCTAATGGGCCTATAATTGCTAGCAACAAAATTTTCCAGTATCTAATGGGCAGTTTTTAAGATTATTTCTCGACCGGAAGATTAAGTTAAGCTTAGGGTAAGTTCCCATTGAGTTTATCTTTAAGGATTTCAAGCCTTATCAAGGTAGATAAGGGTAATATTAAGATGTTTGTTCAAAGTAAAAAAAAATGTTTAAAGACGCTAATTTTTTACTGGGTCGATTCGGACTAATTGAGTTTATTTTGCTTGCCGTATATATATTGTATGTGAAACCTAATTTAAGCAAAATTCGGGTTATCAAAAATTTACCTTATTTATTCGGAATTCAGAAATTGCTTCAGTAAACTCTTGATAAATTAATTTTGGTTCTTTGAAATTTCCTTTCTTTTAATATATTCATTTTTATTTTATGGTAGGCTGACTTTTTTTTATTTATTTTTTCGTTCTTTCATGAGTTTTAATGAAAATTTCAGGTGATATTTTGTATGGATAGGCTGGTTGATTAAAAATTTTTTTATTCCGAAATTATATTTTATTGTGATAAGTAGTGTTTTTACTTAAAATTTTAAGGAGCTATTGAAGAATAGGGACCCCAGCCTTCTTTAGTTAGCTTTATAAGGCTAACTAACGAAAATATCATGACCTAACTTAACCAGTCGTCAAGGGCGTACAGTTAACCTAACGATTGGTTAGGTTAGGTCATGATATTTTCGTTAGTTAGCCTTATAAAGCTAACTAAAGAAGGCTGGGGTCCCTATTCTTCAATAGCTCCAATTTTAATTCTGGGTATAAAGTGAAAATGTTATTTTATGTCCGCACTTTTGTACAGAAAATACTACAAAATTAGTTCATTATATATTGCAGTTTAGTTCGGTTAAAAATATTTTCATAGAGGTTCGCTTACAAACGTGAACACTCGCTTCAAAATGCAATTATTTTAATTTTTTGTTACGTTCAATGGTTGCGCTGTATTTTTTGTTTATATTTTTTCTTATTTATAATAACGATGAACATTTCTATTTAGTTTCACTTTGAAACGATAAATTACTGGAATTACTGTGATTTGCAAACCATGCTGGGTTTCATGTTGAGGGAGAGAGTTGTCTCTCAGATGTAATTTGTAAATAATGAGTTATGTAATTTGTAAATAATGAGTTTTCTTCCTGTGAAATTTAAAGTTGCAGGTTGGAATTAATGTAGTAAATTAATTTTCGATGTTAATTAAATTTTTGTTAGTTAATGATTATGTTTGGCAAATTGTGTTATTTTTTTTAACTTTATTTGGGTTTACTCGTGCAACTGGAGCTTGAGATTGATTGCTGACCAGAAATGGAGCATTTTTAGATTGCCAGTAACATTTTTGTGGTATCTTTGTCCTCCGCTCCCCACGAATTGTAAGTTGGTTCATTGTTGTCGTGAGTTGATGACGTGAAGTTTTTGGTTTTCATTTTTGTCTTTTGTATTTAGATGTATCGACGTAATTTATGAAGGTAGTTTGAATAATATACAGGGTGTCTCAAAAGTCACTATCTATTTTGAAAAATAATGGGAATTACGAAAAACTGGTTTAAGACATGAAAAATATATTTATTTCAAAGTAAGTGCCACAAAGAATTAGTGCTATTTATTTATCTGTCTCCACATGGCGACCATCAGTGTCTCTACAGAGCTCAAAGCGATAAGTTGTTTCTCGGACACACTTTCCAGCATTTGAGGTGTTATTTTCTGAACTGCATCGGTAATACGATTTCGAAGTTCGGCTACATCACTAATTCTTCTACCAGTGTACACCTTAGACTTAATGAAACCCCAGGCGAAAAAATCTAATGGTGTTAAATCGGGTGAACGTGCTGCCCATGGTTGTGTTCCTCCACGACCAATCCAGCGACCGGGGAAGCGTCTGTCAAGATAATCACGTACAATTATTGCATAATGGCACGGTGCTCCATCCTGCTGAAAAACTACTGTGTCAAGAATGCCATCTGTAAGAAGTTGAGGTTCGAGGAATTGTTCAAGCATGTCAAGATAATAAACCAATTAACTTTTTTTAAATACACAAATTTGCACCAGAAGTACATATCTTTATGCCAGCATAGCATTTTTTAAGAAAACATCTAATGTCACCGAAATAGATAGTGACTTTTGAGACACCCTGTGTGTGTATATATATATATATATATATATTCTTTTAAATTATAATGACGGTTACTATGTATGGGCGCGTTCATATTTTTGCAAAATGCAATATTGTTTGGTTGTGTTTGGCCGATGATATTTAGTTTTTATTCTCTTCGTCGCTGTAACTGCTATTAGTGACCTTATTGGTAGCTAGGGCGTGATTAAAGTTTTACGAAATTCTGTAATTTTGTAATATTTTTCCTTAAATTTGGCCAGAGGAAATTATAGTTATTGTTTCGAAGTGAAGTGTTGAGAAATTTTGTAAATTAAGTATGAGAAGTGATAATTATCAGTGTTTCCCGATATGTCTGGTTGGCGTTAGCAGTATAGCCGCAAAAGGGTAGAGTGCAGGAATGTTGCAATGTTGCAAGAGATAATGATCAAATGTTGCAAGGGGTGGGGTGTTGCAAAGGGGGTGGGGTTGCAACAACTCAATGTTGAAAATGGGGTGGGGTATGCAACAACTCAGTTGCAAAAGGGGGTGGGGGTATGCAAAAAAATCCTGAGACTAATCATAACATTGTTTGCACTGATGAAAGTGACTTTGGAAGTGAGGATAGACGCAGCGTTGACAAAATTGCAGAAGAGTTAAAATTCGTGAACCAAAGATGGAATGATGAAATTGGAAACGATTGGGTTGCACCAAACCCCCCAAAAGTAAAATTCTGTGACAACGTTCTAACTTACCCCGTTGCTGATTGCTGTAGAAGGGGACAATGGGAAGAGTGCGCTCGGGACAGATTAAGATTTCAGAGACGAATTGAGGAAACTGAATCTATTTTAAAACCGGTATTAATTCGTGAACATAGGCTAAAAGTATTTAATAAAATGCATTCTTTAAAGTATTAGGTTACTGTTGTTTGTGATCACCAAATCTATGCATTTGTTTTTTCTTGTGCTTTCTGTTATTTCTTGTGTTAACATAATTTCAATTGTTAACTTATTTATCACACGTGTTTTTAAATATATATGTCTTGAATATAATCATTGATGTGTCTATTGTTAACTCGTACACTTCGGTTGAAAATGTAAATGTCGTCATCATGGACAATCTTAAGTATTTTTATCACTATATTAATGTATATCATGATGAGGCTCGTAGTGAGGTTGTGGCTAGTGCCCTGCGTGAGTTTTTAGCAGACTTTAGAGACGAGTATCGTCTGTCAAATAAAAAGGTAAAATATGGTTATATGTTTCCCTCAAATAGTGCACCGGAGTATGAAGACGTTTAGTTTGTGGAAATGGTGAGTGGAAAACAATAAAACCGTCATAAAATGTGCCTAGTTCATGAAATTTACCCTGACGGGAACTGTCTGGTGCGCATTCAGGGAGTGTTAAAACATTAAAACCGAGATTTATATAACGAGCAGTTGTCGTAACGATTTAGAAGATTATTTCAATTGCCGCTATGTTGAGTGAAGATGAGTTCACGATTGAAAAGCTCGGGTCGGTAGAAATAAACCCTCGATTGGAAAGGCGTGTTTATAAACTTGTGTTTAATAATGTGGCTAACGATGAACTCTTTGTGCGTGCTTTTGATTGTATTCTAGACGAATTTAAAGATAATTTACCAACCGGTTGTAAAGTGGGAACAAAAGTAGTACTGAACGATATGAAAGCCCTTCATATCGAGTACAGGTTTCCCTATACTTTAAGCGGTGAAATATTATTAAACCGCGTATACTGCGTAATGCAGAGCAATAATGATGTAATTGTAGACTCGGTTAAGTGCGAGTTTAGTATTTTGAAAAAAGTGAAATGTATTTATATATTTAACATATTTGTGAGTGTGTGTGTGTGTGTGTGTGTGTGTGTATTTCTGCTATATTGATGGCTATACGATTTCTTATTTTGCGCGGTAGAAGATAAAGTGTATGTATTTATTTATTTAGTTGTGTGTATATATTTCTGCTATGTTGATGGTTATATTATTTCTTACTTTTCATCATTCCAATGTATATTTATTTTCTATATATCTCCATAATTGGGTGTATGTATATATATACATATATATTATATATATATATATTTCTCCTGTACTGTTATATTGACGGATATATTTTTTGATTATATGCATATTCCTCGTTCATATTTCTTAAACTATTATTATTTTTAATTGATCATTCAAAATGTATATTTATTTTCTATATATTTATAATAAACAGAATGATGTAATGTTGTTTACTTAATTCTTTTGGTTGTAAACAATTATATCATGTTACGCCTTCTAAACCTACTAGCGAAATTGTAAGCCAACTTTTAAGAATTAATTAAATAAATGGTACAATCAATCTGGCTACCTAATAATGTATACCTGAACAATTAAAATGGTATCTGGCAACTCTCCATAATAATGTATAACTGAACAATTAAAATAAAAAGTTGTATCTGACAACTCTCCATAATAATGTATACCTGAACAATTAAAATAAAAAGTGGTATCTGACAACTCAACCTGAACAAGCCATTTACGCATAAAAAAAGTGACTCCTGCTACTACCTGGGGATATCTCTACGCCTGCGTACTCAGTTGAGCGGTGCAAGCCGTGGATTTCAGATGTGTATTCTCTAGCGTAGAAGAAAAATAGTGTGTCGGTCACAATGTGGAAGGTGTACACTGTGTACACGAGATAAGTGTACGCATGGTGTGAATGAACTCTGAAGCTGTTCTTTTTCATTACACTTTCACAGCAATTTTGGAAAATTCGGGGAGTTAATTATTATTACTACATAGAAAAATTTCTCTTTATGCATATCACCCTATATATATATATATATAGTGTATGTATGTATGTGTGTGTGTGTGTGTGTGATCCTCATTTTCTCTGACAAAAATCTGTGTGTGGTGTGTGTGTGGCAAGGTTCGGGTTATCCATTTTCTTGAACTGATCCACAGAGCAGATGTTCACATCTGAAGACTGCATGTTCCACGCGCCACAGATCTTATAGACAATGCAGGTCCTGTATATGAGCTTAAATTATCTCGATGAAATTATGATGTGAAATAGTGAGCAATCATTCCCTGACGAGATGTATTTCTGAATCCACGTTAAACTGTAGGTCTAATGAGGGGAACAAATCGGCGAGAAAGATTTAATTATTATTAATACTACATAGAAAAAATCTACATTGCGCATTACCATGTTTTGCGGCAACACTATTCCCGGATCAATAATCAAATGATCCTGTTATTTTAATTCCGGATCAATAATCAAATGATCCTGTTATTTTAAATGTTGAAATTATGATGTGAAAGAGTGAGCAATGATTCCCTGACGAGATGTATTTCTTGAACTGATCCACAGAGCAGATGTTCACATCTTCTGAAGACTGCATGTTCCACGCGCCACAGATCTTATAGACAATGCAGGTCCTGTATATGAGCTTAAATTACACTGGTATGCATCAATTTTGCTGTCAAGGGTTTTGTAAGTGATTCTTATAGAGTTTTTCCTGCTGATTTCGAATCTGCAATCCGTTTTTCTCAATCAGCTCAGGTTATCCGGCTATGGCCTCATAAGTAAAATAGAATTTTTCGTGATTTTGTCAAAGCGGAATTGGAACAGTAACATCTATCATCACTTGCTTCACTTGTATAATATCTTTTTTTTACTTTTCAGGCATATAGATAAAATATTTCATAATGAATAGAGCGTGTAAAAATGATCCCAATAGATTCTGCTACATATGTGCGACGGTTACCATGCCAAATAACCAGTCCCAAATCACTAAATTTGTGAAGACAATGTATAGAGCATACTTTGGAATTAAGCTAGGGGACCAGGACAAAAATTTCGCCCCTCATATGTGCTGCAAGACGTGCATTGAAAATTTGAGAAGATGGAGCAAAGGCAGAGCGAAATCTTTGCCTTTTGGAATTCCCATGATTTGGAGAGAAGGAAAGGATCACGTGACAGATTGCTATTTCTGCATGACAAACCTCCAAGGTGGGCTTATAAATTTATTTTTCTTAAATATTTTGAAATCCTCGTATGAAATTTGACATAATATTCACCATAATGTAATATTCACCATATATAGCATAATATTCACCATAATGGTAATCACACATTTACATATACATATTGTTATAGAAAATACATTTACACATACATATTGTTATACAAGTTACATTTACATATACAATGATTGTATATTTTCTTTCTTTTTCATTCATATTGTCCCCGAAGGGACAATATGAATGAAAAAGAAAGAAAATATACAGACTCCATCGACCTATTTCATATCTTACAGATCGCAGCCTTCCCTCACGAGCCGCCACTGTCTGAATGCTTCTTCTATTTCATATGCAAGTTTTATATCCATGTTTCTGTGTTTCTATTTTCAGGAGTTAACAAGAAGAATAAACACATTGTTGTATACCCTGACATTCCTTCTGCTATGAGACCTGTACCCCCATGGTCCTGGAATTCCAATACCCGACCCACCTCAAACCCTGGACTTTGATGATTCTGATGATGAATCAATGACCAATGCCAATGACCAGTCCCAGTCGTATATACCTCAAAATACCGCTTCAAATGAGCCGAGGCCTCTCAACCAGGCCAAACTTAATGATCTTACCAGGGATTTAGGACTTTCCAAATTAGCTGCCGAGATCTTGGGCTCACGACTTCGAGAGGACAACTTGCTGGCTCCGGGAACAACATTCTCCTGGTATAGGAAACGAGAGGAAGAATTCCGCAAGTTTTTTGCAGTGCACGAAAATACCTCTTCCTTAGTGTACTGCTGCAATGTTGAGGGGCTAATCGAATCCTTGGGCCTGCCATATAACGCATCAGAATGGAGGCTATTTATAGACTCGTCTAAACGAAGTTTGAAAGCAGTACTTCTCAACATTGGGAATAGGGTTGCATCAGTCCCTGTAGCACATTCCGTACAACTTACTGAGAGCTACGATAACATGAAAATTTTACTGGATGCTCTCGTATACGACCAACATAACTGGAGGATCTGTGGAGATTTGAAGGTAATACTAATATCATAAGTAAACTAGTGCTATTGACTATGTTGTTCTTCCAAAGGTTATTTGAGAGCGTATAAGAACACTTAACTTCCCCACAGAAGTGATACAGACCAATGCATAGATTTTTTTATCTGATAGAATAAATTCTCTAAATTCTTTAAATATTTTCATTTTTTTTCAGATTGTGGCATTTGTATTGGGAATGCAAGGGGGATACACGAAATACCCATGTTTCCTCTGCAAATGGGATAGCCGAGCGGATGAGAAGCACTATGCACAGCGTGAATGGGCATCCAGAGAGAATTTTGAACCTGGGTCGCATAATGTCGTTTCAGTGCCCCTTGTACCACCAACAAAAATTTTGCTCCCACCACTTCATATTAAGCTGGGCTTGATGAAAAATTTCATCAAATCAATGAATAAGGAGAGTTCAGCATTCCGATATCTCGAGAGTAAATTTCCTCATATATCTGATGCTAAACTAAATGCTGGGGTTTTTGATGGTCCTCAAATTCGAACTTTGATCAAGGATACTCAGTTCGAAAACGCAATGACTCCAACTGAGAAGCAAATCAGTTGTCACTGATTTTCTTGGCAAGCGTAGAAGTCCAGAATACGAGTCCGTTGTCGAAAACTTGATGGAAGCTTTCAAAGCTCATGGGTCGCGCATGTCCATAAAAATGCACTTTTTGTGGTCCCACTTCGACTATTTTCCTTAAAATTGCGGGGATTATAGTGAGGAACAGGGTGAACGATTTCACCAAGATATCAAAATAATGGAAGAGAGGTACCAGGGAAACTGGGATATCAATATGCTGGCGGACTATTGCTGGTGTTTGAAGCGAGACGTGCCCGAAGAAAAACACAGACGGAAAGCCAAAAAAACTTCATTCCTTCCTCAATAAACTTTTTTCCATATTCATTGTATGAATAAAAGTATTTATTCACACAATGTTTTCATTTTTCACGAGTGTTCTTATAATATTACTCGTATCTACAGTGTTTAAGCTAAAAAAATCAATAAATTTGGGGATAAAATTGGACTTATAATAAATGGCCAATAGAGAAAAAACCTGACCTGATTGAGGAAAACCAATGTCATTTTCGAATTCAGCATGGTCGAATTATATAATATGAGTTGAAAAAACCCTCACAGCAGAAAAAAAAAATTTCATATGCATACCAGTGTTATCTCGATGAAATTATGATGTGAAATAGTGAGCAATCATTCCATGACGAGATGTATTTCTGAATCCACGTTAAACTGTAGGTCTAATGAGGGGAACAAATCGGCGAGAAAGAGTTAATTATTATTATTACTACATAGAAAAAATCTACATTGTGCATTAACATGTTTTGCAGCAACACTATTCCCGGATCAATTATAATCAAATGATCCTGTTATTTTAAATCCGGTTCAATAATCAAATGATCCTGTTATTTTAAATGTTGAAATTATGATGTGGAAGAGTGAGCAACGATTCCCTAACGAGATGTATTTCTGATTCGGGTTCCACGTTAAACTGTAGGTCTAAGGTCGGAGTGAAAAGCTTAATCTTTCCAATTCGGCGAAAAGGAGTTAATTATTATTATTATTACTAATGTAATTTGTACCACCCTATATATATATATACACATTCTTTTATTTATTTAAAAAAAAAGAAAAGAATGAACAAAACTCTCTCTCTCTCTCTCTCTCTCTCTCTCTCTCTCTCTCTCTCTCTCTCTCTTTCTATATATATATATATATATACACGAGATAGGTGTACGCCTGGTGTGAATGAATTCTGTATTTAAAATGATTCTATAGTTTCATTGGTACGTTTTATTTCCCACTAACTGTGTACACGAGATAAGTGTACGCATGGTGTAAATGAACTCTGAAGCTGTTCTTTTTGCAGATGTTTATACAGAAAACATGTAATTACATTATTGAAAACATTAACTAGGAGTCGTGAGAGATACGCTTCTGGTAATCGGGAGTCGAACCCACGATCTCATATCTTTCTGCAGACGTTTATGCAGAAAACACGTAATTACATTCAATTGTTAGTACTTTCAGAGTACATGCGCAATTTTGAAAAAACTTAGTTATCAAAATCATAATTATCAGAAATCAACAAAGTTAATAAAGTATAAAACATTTTTTATTTTCTTCGCTTCGAGAATGAAGCGTGTATTTCATTGTAGAAGTAATAATAATAACAATAATATTAACATTTGGAGTGGAGCGAGGTTTTCTCGAGTTGACTGGAAAAAAAGGTAACCTTGTGGTCATTTTGTGGTTAGCGCGAGACTAGTCTTCTCAGATTTTTTTCTTTTTTTTTCCAGAGAAGCTGAAAATAAATGAGATGAGTGAAATGATATGAGATTAGTGAAATGAAGTGAAATGACATGAAATAATATGAAAAGTGCGTAATATTTTTTTTTTCTGTTTTTGATACATAAGAAAGGTTTGCCAAAAGAAAATAGACACAGTTATTGTGTTTATTTCTTTTGCTGTTTATTATTTAATATAATTGTGTGTATATCTTTCCAATTCAATAACAGAGATGTTATCTAGAACATGATGCCACACAAATTTGCAAGTAAAGAGAAATAATCAATGCATTTAATAAAAACAATTTTTTTTTTTTTTTTTTATTTACAAGGAGGTAAACGCAGTGTGTCTTTGAGAGTAAGTTGACCCGAATTCCTTCGCGTACCTTTCAGAAAGGCCTCGGGGTAAACAGGTGTGATTCGTTCCTGGTTCAGTTTCATACTCGTCTGAACGCAATGTTCTAAGAGTTAATATTTTGGATTCGTTTTAATAACAAAGAAAGAAAATAAAACGGCGTTTAATAATTAAATTCTTATATTGTCCATATTGGTTTTAATAATTGATTCTCTTAAAAGGAGAAAATTCATTTGTTTTAAATTAATATACTTTTGGCATTTTTCTGACTTTCATTCACATAATATATACAGAGGTGTGTGTGTTGTGTGTGTGTGTGTGTGTGTGTGTAGATTTGAGAATGTTAATGGAACGATTTCTTTTGCTAAGCCAATTGTTTAGTGAATTGTTAATATTGTTTTAATTCACTTTAAGGTGAAAATCCGTTTATATATATATATATATATATATATATATATATATATATATATATATATATATATATATATATATATATAAGGAATGACAAAATTAAATAGACAGTTAATATGATTCTTTCTATAAGGAATGACAAAATTAAATAGACATAGTTAATATGATTCTTTCTATATATATATATATATATATATATATATATATATATAGGCAAGGAGAAAGTTGCTCATTTGTGTGTGTGTGTGTGTATATTTCGTCTGAACTAATATTTTGACGATTGTACGTATTATATTATTTTTGTGCAGTAGAAGCCAAATTCTATTTATTTAATTAATAATCATTTTCTTTTTGTCAATTTCGAATTTAAGTCTGTATGCTTTGGTAACGAATTAAAATGGCATCTAGCAACTCACCCTAATAATGTATACCTGTACAATTAAAATGGTATCTGGCAACTCAACCATCATCTATATAAGACCCGCTTGGCTTCGGAGCTGGTAGTTTGATGCGAACTTCGACCGAATAAAGAACTCTCCTTCCCTTCTTAAGTTAAGACTTAGCTTAGTTTCCCTTTGGGGGGTTAGGACCTCCCACCTTGTCCCCCCCAAAGTCCTCCTCCGTCTATCCTTTCACTCTTAGGCTAAGGCAACCCCTTTGGGGGGAGGTCATCCTTCCTTCTCCCCCCGACGATCCCTCCCCTCTCCCCCTTCAGGTGTACCCCTCCTCCCTTGGCTCCTTCTAAGCCAACTGGCTGATTAGGGGCCTATAAGACAACGCCTACTCGGCTGAAGTCTTATTATGCACTTGGCTCCTGCCAGGTGAACACCTCTCCTCCTTTCTATCCTTCTCCTATCTTTCTCTTGGGGGATAACGCCGCCTCCAAGTTTCATGACCCCCTTGTTGCACCTGCAGCATCCCCCACCCCCTTTGCAACATTGAGTTGTTGCATACCCCCACCCCCTTTTGCAACTGAATTATTGCATGCCCCCTCCACTTTGTTAGAACGTGTTAACAAATTAGTACCTAATGGCATTGATGGCGAAACCTATGGGACGCTGGGGTGCTGCGACCCCTCTTACCTGAACAAGGAGGGGGGTGGAGCCCCTCCTTGTTCAGATCCTTTTTTTTTTAAGAAAACAGAAATAATCTAAGAGGAAATGCAAGCAAACTATATAAGAAGCAAAGAGATAAAAATGGTAGGAAATACTTTTTCTTTCAGAGAGTAGCAGACACCCAGCTAACAATTTTACGTAAATGCAACGTTGTCACAAAATTTTAGCACTGTGACGTAGATACAACGTAAATTTGTGTGTTCTCAGTTACGTCTTCACAATGTTGTGATATTACGTAAACTTTACATAGATGCAACGTTGTCTCAACGACTGAAGGATAGAATTTGGTCCAATAAAGGCGCTCTATTTGAAATAGTAGTATGCCGTATATAACTCCGTTACAATTTTGTAACAAAGAATAATGTAATACAAAACTATATGCTATGGATGTAAAACCTTACGTGCAGACAACGTATATATTACGTACAAAAAATTACGTCAGAAGTTTACTTGTACTTCACGTGTATACAACGTCATTATGCAACATATGCAACATCAGCACGTGTATTGTATATAATATAGCTGAGAGCAGCAAATTATTATCATGCATAAAAAGGTGTTTTGAGTAAGTAATGAGCAACAAGTTTTTGTTGAAAGAGAAGTAACAATTTATTGAAAATAACATTTTATAGGGCAATGTGATGGGGGGGGGAAGGTTGTGCTGGTGTTACATAATTTTTTAGGGGGTTGGATAGGTGTAACAGAGTGTTATGAGGTGGGGGGTATAAATTTTGGTGGAAAAAAAGTTACATAATTTTTGAATGGCCACTAACATTGTATTTATGGGTTCACATTGTATTTGTTGGGCAGTTGGAATCAACTCCCGATGTTATAAACTCAGATAATGTAAGTTGATTTAAGAAAATATATGATAACATGTAAATAATATATATGTACAATATGATATACAGAGACAAGTAATCAGACGCAAGCAATAAAGCACCAGTTGCTGCAACTTCTCGCATATTTCTAATGGTAAATTCTACTGGTAAGTTCTTTTTCACAATTCCATCTCCTGGGTCCCTTGAAAAATTTTCCTTACAATAAAATATTATAACTGTATAGATGAATCTATGTACTTCATTAAAATAATGAAAATTTTATCAATAAACACTTAATGAAAGTGGAAAATATTTTGCCAAATTGTGATTTCTGGAAGTCTATGGCAGCTTTTAAACATGCCTCACTTGTTCGAACACAAAATGACATGACTTAAGCTTCAATAAATAAAGAATTATGAAAATATTTAAAATATTTCATTCTTTGAATTTTTATATTTATTTCCATAAAACATACGTAACAACAGAAAACGAGCATGCGTCCCATCCTTGGGTGACAGACGAATTTCTGGGGGCATTATAATGAATATATTGTTTTATTAATCGTCGGATACCGTATGTGCCACAGTAATATTTCCATTTTGGCAACACTACTAAGCCTACCAGCAAGGCTGTAACCTACCAGTTATTTTTGTGAGTTGGGGTGGATATGCAAGATGAAGTGGTTCCAATCCAATGAAATGAGAACAAATGGGGATAAGTTGTTCACTTTCAAGTTAGACTCTTCATATGATGAGCCCCCCCCTCAATGGGAAACGTTCCGTCGCCACTGCTTAATGGATAACATTATTAACTGCATTAAAAGATTATGTTACAGTATTTTAAGATTTTATACTTAATTTAAAACAATCCACAATAAACTCCATTAACTTAATCTTTCTTTCTTTGTTTAATAAGCTTATAATGAAATTTACTAACAAAAAATGAAAGCTTTCCAGTTTTACTAGAGTCAGACTCGGAGGCCTGAATAATACGCAGAGATTGCGTAAAAAGGTTAAAATTACCCTTTTCCTTTTGATGGGAGGAACGGCAGTTGTAAAACGGTAAATAATAACATAAAAAAACCTGGGGGAACACGCAGGCTACCATCCGTATTCAGGGTAAGCCAATTCTTGTGCACATTATTTATATGGAACCAGATTCTTGGTCATGTTGATTGAGTCAACTAAAGTTTGCAATCCAAGAATGTATCTTTATCCCAAGCTTCCCAGGTAATTCATGGTCAACTAAACACATTAGAAGAAATGCGTGAAAGTGAAATGCGAAACATTTTTGGTTATGCCACAAAAACAGCTGAAAAACTAGGCATAATAACTATA
The DNA here is from genome assembly GCA_023014485.1 of Bathynomus jamesi. Taxonomy (NCBI): domain Eukaryota; kingdom Metazoa; phylum Arthropoda; class Malacostraca; order Isopoda; family Cirolanidae; genus Bathynomus; species Bathynomus jamesi. The sequence continues at coordinate 946,742 of JAJOZX010000337.1, forward strand.
TAAGTTTCTGGAAATTACAAGAAGAAAAAGAAAGATTAGAGCTTTATGAATTAACTGATGAAGGTTCAAGCTTATCTGCAGAACATACATTCCAGATTGAAATAAAAAATGTTTTTGATGACCTCATGTCAGAGTTGCATTGGAGGTGCAACAAGTTAAATGAACTTTCCTCTGAATTTGTCTTTCTTTCTGGTTCTTCACTTGTAGAAATAGATTTATCTGAGTTACAAAAGGCTGCAGTTAATGTAACATTCAAATACAGTGAGGACCCAAAAAATTTTTGCAGAAATCCAGAGTTTCAAACATTAATCTTTAACAATACTGCCAGATGTAAATTCAGTCTCTCGGCTTGATCTTCTTCAGTTATTACATGAATATTCTTTATCAGAATCTTACCCTAGCATAAAAGTTACTTTACGCATTTTCCTTACTTTGCTAATCCCAGTAGTGTTCTGCGAAAGAAGTTTTAATAAATCAAAACTAATAAAAAATCACCTAAGTTCATCAAGAGGACAAGAGAGACTTTCAAATCTAGCCATCCTTTCTCATCCTTTCTTTTGAAAATGAAATAGCAAGAAGTCTAAATTATGACAGTACAGTAAAGCCTCTCAATAACGACACTCCACTATAACGAAACTTCTCTTTACCGAACACCTTGAAAATTTTGAAAACTTCTCTTTATCGAAAATACGTTTCGTTATAAGGAAGTCTTTCGCTAACTCAGCCTACGCTGCACTTGTTCTTCTCTACCGCCATTTTTCCGATCAAGAAGGTAAGTGGCAAGTAGTATAGCCGCATAAGGGGAGAGTGCAAGAATGTTGCAGGTTATTATGTAATGTTGCAAAGGGGTGGGGGTTGTTGCAAGGGGTGGGGATTGTTGCAAGTGGTGGGGTTGTTGCAAAGGGGGTGGGATGTTGCAAAGGGGGTGGGGGTGTTGCAAAGGGGGTGGGGGGGACTTGGAGGCGGCGTTATCCCCCAAGAGAAAGGAGAGAAAGGAGGAGGAGAGGTGTTCACCTGGCAGGAGCCAAGTGCACATTAAGACTTCAGCCGAGTTGGCGTTGTTTTATAGGCTCCTAATCAGCCAGTTGGCGTAAATGGCTTGAGTTGCCAGATACCGCGATACCATTGTATACATTATTATAGACTCCTAATCAGCCAGTTGGCTGTAAATGGCTTGAGTTGTCAGATACCTCTTTTTAGCAGTATTATTGTATACATTATTATTATATACGCCTAATCAGCCAGTTGGCTGTAAATGGCTTGAGTTGCCAGATAGCGCCATGTATTCATTTAATCGAAGACAGAGTTGCCAGATACCTCTTTTAGCAGTATTATTGTATACATTATTATAGACGCCTAATCAGCCAGTTGGCTTAGAAGGCTTAAATATTGCCAGATACCGCAATACCGTTGTATGCATTATTATATTTCGAATACCGGTAGTAGAAGGCATAACAATTAAGTAAAACAACATTGCATCATTCTTTTTATTATAAATATATAGAAAATAAATATACATTTGAGGAATATGCATATAACAGTACAGGAAATATATACACACAATTATGGATATATATAAAATAAAATATACATTTCAAATAAATATACACTTCAATAGAAATATGTACATAACAGTACAGGAGAAATATACACACACACACACACACAATTATGGAGATATATTTATAAAATAAATATACTTTTCAAATAGAAATAAATATACATTTCAATAGAAATATGCGTATAATCAGTAGAGGAGAAATGTCAAGCAAAACATAAATACAATTCACTTTTTTTTCAAAATACTAAACTCGGTCTTAATCGAGTTTACAATTACATCATTATTGCTCTGCATTACGCAGTATATGCGGCTTAATAATATTTCATCGCTTAAAGTATAGGGAAACCTGTATTCGATATGAAGGGCTTTCATATCGTTCAGTACTATTTTTGTTCCCACTTTACAACCGGTTCGTAAGTCATCTTTAAATACGTCTAGAATACAATCAAAAGCACGCACAAAGAGTTCATCGTTAGCTACATTATTAAACACAAGTTTATAAGAACGCTTTTCCAATCGAGGGTTTATTTCTACCGACTCGAGCTTTTCAATCGTGAACTCACTCAACATAGCGGCAATTGAAATAATCTTCTAAATTGTTACGACAACTGCGCGTTATATAAAGAAATAGTTCTTCAGGGTGAACGGTGTAGGTGAGCTCAGCCTTGTACCGATCAATTGCTTTGTACCAAAGTTCATGGTATTTCAAAGAGTCTAAACTTTTTAAATAAACATCCAGCACTAGACCATTCTCACCAGCCCTACACTCGGTAAACCCATCGAGCAGAGCGGTGTATGCGTATTCAAGTACTGTATCAAAATAAAACATATCCATAACACGCGCGTCTAATATAGGTTTCAGTTTACGGAATCCGACGATTTCAAACATTCTGTCGAGGATGAAACGGTTTCGCGTAGGAATAAGAGCGTTATTATCAGAAGCATTCTTCCACATCAACCGTATATCAATGCACGGCCGATCGTTATTTATACACAACGTACATACAACGGCGTATGAGGGTGCGTCACTAATCTGCTCTCTTCTTGTACCTACGTTAGCAGGTATTTTATAACGATCTTCACTCCACTTCTCAACTATCACAAAGATTCTATTCATCTCCTCGATACTTAAATAAACCCGTTTGTTTGTCGGTCTACATTCCGTTTCCAGTACATAGCTAATGGTACCGGAATTACGCCTGAACACGCGCAACGATTTCGTCACCGACACATCGTACGAGGCGTTGAGAATCCTGCTCAAAGGAAGTTCCATCGTATTCGAGGAGCGCACGTCCACTCGGCTCAAGCTCTGAGATAACTATGAGCCGTGTGAGGCACGCAGGTAGGCAGGAATGGTTCGATGGGCGGCTGACTCGATGATACGTGAATGGGCTTGTTCCGCGAGTCGAATTGTTGTACCGGTACAAGAATATCACTACCAGCCTGCGCACCAGACATTTTGGATAAGAACTAGGAACATTTTATGTTTTACTAAATATCTCCACACTCCGGCGCACTATTTGAGAGGAACATATGTTCATATTTTTCCTTTCTGCCCATCAAACGATACTCGTCTCTAAACTCTGTTAAAAATTCACGCAGGGCACTAGCCACAACCTCACTACGAACCTCATCATGATATACGTTAATATAGTGATAAAAATACTTAAGATTGTCCATGATCACGAGATTCACATTTCCAGTCGTAGGGTATGAGTAATCGACATGGTGTAGCATGACGTAATACCGCTTGTCACACCACCCATCAGCAAGACTCATTATCCATACCTGCTGCTTCTCTTCTGCACGCGTTGTTTCTTTTACTTCACGGTGTATGTGAGACTTTATAAAGTTTAGCTCTGCAGTATACTTCAGCACATCGTCTGTGCAACGAAAGCCTTCAACGGTCTCACCAGAACATCCGTAGAGTATTTGTACATCTTGGAACTTCGCACAATCCAATGTGTTTTTAAAAGAGGCATAGGAGGGATGAATAGGAAGTTTTTCGGTATCCACCACATCCTGGCACTTTACTGAATACCATTTCGTAAACGTTGTACAAGCAATATTAAAGGTAGCCATTTGAATACACGTCTGATCTGAATACACGTCTGATCGCTCGGGCTTACTGCGGTCGACTGACCACGCAGGGACTCCCAGATAGTAGCATGACTCACGGTCTTACAGTGGGCGGAGCTTAGAACTTTCACCTGCACGCACGCACACACACACACACACACACACACACACACACAAAGGAGAAAGTGAAACGCTATTTGAAACATGATTTATTTAACAAACGAGATATTCAAGTTATATATATTTACAAATACGATTTAATAAACGAGATATTCAAGTTATATATATTTACAAATACGATTTAATGAACGAGATATTCAAGTTATATATATATATATATATATATATATATATATATTTACAAATAGATACGATTATATACAAGACGTGTGAGTTAGAAGCATCATTGGTATCCAAAGGGTACGGTATCATAGGTACCAGATATCTGGTAACGTTTCCTATAGGTGTTACGGCACACCATCGTACCCCTAAGTTCCTTCACGCCCCCCAGCTTCTGCGCCCGAAAATTGTGGGTGCCTACAATTAGTTGGGGAGGTTGTTCATCCAAACATACTAGATCCTTCAACGACTCAAAGTTAACAACCTCCCGATTCGCATGGTTGAGCGTAATACCCTTTGCCTTCACGATATATTTCATTTCCTCCCCCACCCTGACCCGCACCCCATAAGTCTTAGGTCCTGTTGAGGCAAAAGAGTCGGCGTATGCGTTGTCCCCATACTCATCCTTGATCTCATCAGTGAGCTCACCGATGAACTCCCCAATAGTGGGCATGTATTCACCCTCCCTCTCTGTGAATATCACGCTATCTGTATCGGCATACAATACTCTCCGCCCAAGAGAATGCAATAGACCCCAAAGTTTTCTACGGGCGTAGGCTGTTGTGAAGCTGGCCACAGGTATGTTTGTAACCCTTGAGGTATCTGTGGCAAATTCAGTGTTGTACTTTATTACGTAAGTATTACCTACATTTACGATCTCCATGACCTCTTTATCGGGGGCATTGGCATAATCCCAGACATCGCTATAACTTTGTGCCAAATGAATGCTCCCACTGCCGGTATTCTGCGCAAATTTTCCCCATAGACTGTTTAGACACAACTTTGCACTAAAGCGCTTGCCAGGATTCTTTACAATTTGGACACGATCAAGTTGTATACCTTCGCGGTCGCGGTAACGTTGAATATAGGCAGACTTTTCATCTTCGGTATCAACTCCTCGCGGATACCCTGATGCCTCAACCTTATCCTTCAAAAAGGTTTATATATGGTGTGAAAAGGTTGGGTAGCTTCTGAAACCTCCACACCTCATGTATCTTCAGTATTCTATAACCATGGCGCACGGCTAGGGCCAACTCAGGACTTGTATATACGCCTCTGATCTTACGCTGGTGGGGTATATGGTTACATTCGCCGTTATCCTCTTCCGCGCACTTCACGCACAGGGGAAACATGAGCTTGTCGTCGATAACGACAGGTAAGATCGGCATCCATAAATTGCGTGGGGGGAGTACGTCTACGAAAGAGAGCCCAAAGTAACGATCATTCAAATTTTTTGAAAATTCATTGATGGATGGTAGGCTATGTCCCACCAGTTTCTCAGGAGCGCCCACGGGGTACGGATGGCTCTTCATCACGTATGGGTATAAAGAACAGAAATCGTAGTAATGGAGCTTCACGCCCTCCGTAGGTGGGTAGTATAGTCTGAAAGGATTTGTACGTCCTCCAAACAAGCTATCACCACATTTGAGAGGATCCAGCACCATTGAACGCTTGATCGCTTTTATTTCCTCACGGTACACCTCGTCTGTCTCCATCCGTGCATCATATTCATGCTCCCACAAGACTTTGTGAATGAACTGTGATCCTATAAGTTGATCGCGGGTGCGGGTCGATGCAAGACAGTCGGCGGGAGACCTACCGTGGATATCTCCGGTGACTCCGCACTCAGGACGGGTGCATCCATGCCACCAGCAACCGTTAAAGGAGTACACAGTCTTCACACCAGTGACACGGTTTTCACTCAACCCATCAACCCAAAAAACACGTCCATTAATCTTAATGGGTACTTCACCCGTGTTGCGGGCGTGCTTTATGTATA